>JACXSJ010000443.1:0-331384 GCA_014851325.1 Pentalonia nigronervosa | reverse complement strand
TGAACGTTTTCATCAAGACATCAAAGAAATGGAAAGGCGATATCAAGGGCGATGGGATGTCAGTATGATGGCCAATTACTGCTGGTGTTTAAAACGTGAAACTGAAAAACATAGCTACAAAAGAAAATCAAATAAATTTAGTTTTTACGAACCCGCAAATAAAAGAACAGATAGCAAGTTACTTGAATAATTTTTTTTTATACTTTAAAAGTAAGAGTTAAAATAAACAAATGTATTTTCTAATAAGTATGCTTAATAATATTTTGAATTTTACTTTAGTTAAATTTATAGCAAATAAAATATTTCAAATAAAATAATAACATATATTATTATTATTTATATGTAAATGTTATACTATCTTGTAAAAAAACTAGACGTGATAGAGACAAACTAATTTCAGATTTGAATTTTGCGCATTAAGATCTATAAGGATCAGGTATTATTATACAAACAACAAAAATAACAAAATATTTTGCAGGACGGTGTTATCATTATTATAATGAGGGACAGTAATAATAATAACTAAATCATCGACTAAATTAAATTATAGATCTCTACATCGAACAATTTAACAAACTGATAATTTGTTTAAGAATAATTGTGTATTGATGACAATAATTATTTATTACATTTTATAGTGTTACATAAATATTATAGTTATCAGAACAATTTAAGTAATAGAGTTATTTCCTCCTATGATTTCATATTACACTCAAGAAATGTTCAATGATAGTTGTCGGTATAGCTTGTGGGTAGAATCATTAAACTATTGTAACACAAATTTTATGTTACGATTAAACGACGACTAACGTATATAGATTTTTAAATAAGCATTAATTATATTTATATTTTACCAAAATACAAGTACGATTAAGCTGAATATGTTTTGTTAATTATAGTACAGAGGTAAAACAAAAAAAAAAATGTATTTTTTCTTTATCAATTTATTTAAAAAAACTTTTTTGATAAATTTGATCATATTATTAATTTTATTTATAATACAAGATAACGAATACATTTTTATAGGTATTAGAAATAAAAATACCATTGCCAAGTATGATAATATTGTAATTTATATTTCATACAATTTTATGCAAATAACGGGGTACGCGGAATAAAATTGTCCATATGGAGCGTTAACATAATTCATAATATTACGATTATATAATATAATAACTTTATATCAATTATTATTTTAATTTATAATATTAACCAGGTTCATTATTTAATTTCAAAATTATACAAACGAATAAAATATTTTTTTTTTTTTTAACACACAGGTACATTATGTAGGTATAAATATTAATTTAAAATAATTATTCATCCCGAACCTTTTCAATTCGTTGGTAATTCGTATTTGAAACTGCTCATATCGAAACGCTATTGATTTCGAATTATTTCCCGAATACACTCCAGTATACGACATATCTTGTTTAATTCAATATCCCCTGAATCTTTTGAATACGCATTGCAGGGTTTGTATCGGTTCAAAACACATGAATACTTTGTAACCGCGTCCAAAAAGAAAAACTAGATCGTCGACATTACCTACTTTCATTGATTGCATTAATTTATCGCAATACAATGGGTTTCGGTGAAAAAAAATAAACAATGCACGCCATACCACTACATAATATACTCGGGCACACGAATCCGTGTACCTATTAACGTATATTACTATAATAGTGATAATAATATCAATACAAATAAATGTCTGGTACCTGCATCATAATAATATTCCGTGATGTAAAACAATTGTGTACGCATCAGCTCATAGATCCCTAACACAACGATGGTTTAGTCTGTATTCCGTTTTATACGATTACAACGGTGAGTATTTTAAAGTATTTTTTATTCCACAAAACATCGGGGGCACTGAAAAACGACCAAAAAGTTCAATTGCACAAATAATTCAACTGTTAATAAAATAATTTAACGTGGGTGATGGTATAAACATGTAGTATTTTAATTGGGTATATTGAGATATATTTTTTTTTTTTTTTAGAAAACGACGAAATTCACGGCACATTGATGTATTTGTAATAAAATAGTTTCATTATAATCTACCTATAATTCATATTCGTTTGTTGATTATATTTCTGTGTTATTTGTACGTACCTATTTTGTTCCGTTATTTCTTTAATAGCTATACTACGTATTATAATAGTTTATAATAGTATAGGTATGATTATATTTACTAAATTATTACTAGTTATTACTAGGGCTGAGATTGTAATGCCTTGAAAAAAACACAAAAATGACCTAAAAAAATGCTTTTATGCACTAAAAGTTTAAAATAATGGACCTATAAATTTCCTTTTATTTAATAATTATATTTTTAAAGTGCTGCATAGTTTCAAATCTTCTACGTGGACTATTAATCAAAAAAAAAAAAAAAAAATAGAATTATTCTAAATTTTTTATCCCCACTCGTAATCTTGATTTGTACGTCGTGTGGATCCATTCGAAAAGTTTCAATTTATTAAAATTCTTGTTAGTTTATGTTACAAAATTAATTTTTTTAATGAAAAATCTTATAATAAAATTAAAAAAAAAAACCGGAATTTAGTATTAAATATAAAATAAAAACTTCTTATTATGATTCAAAAATCATGAAACGTATATGTTATAAAATGAACATGGCCTACTTAGTTTTGGAAAAAAAATGCTAAGTTCATCGAAATCCCAGCCCTAGTTATTACTTATTATATTACTTATGCTCAAAAAAAAAAACAAATATGTTCCACACATATTTTAACATATTATTTAGTTACGATATTCTCCTTGTCTCTGTTTATAGATAATATTATATAGGTACCTTTATTATAGTACCCATATTCAATGCGTTTGGAAAATATTTTTTTCGCAATTTGTTTTATGTGCACTTAATATATTTTGAAAAACGTCCGATATTATAAACATCGCGGGAAACCGAGGTCCGGTCTAAATAGGTTTTTGAACGCGGTCATTTGTCATTGCGCCCGTCTCTCAAGTGTATAACAATAATGCGCCACTAGCCGTTCGGTGGTTAAGCGAAGCGATACGAACCGTGTCCATGGCCCGCGGTATCCATGGTATTAAGCAGGTATCGTGTTTTTACCCCGGATATTTATTTTTTTAGTTTCATCCGGATTTGAATTAGAGGGTGCGGATCCTGCACTTAGAATACGCACCGGCCGAATACATATTTTTTGTGTTATTTTCACGGGCCGGTAGGTTTGGAAAGTGGTGTGCCACCGCCGACCTTCTCTAAAAATATAACACCTCGTCCGCGTGTATACACTTGAAATGGCTCGTGCTTTATGCGTTACACCCTCTCCTTCAATACACTGCACACTTGTATAATAAATAGGGTACATACGGGGTGATTCATTTACCGTGAGACACTCATTATTTCAGAAAACATTAACGTTTTTGAAAATATTTCTTTTACACAATTTTAAGCCATTATACATAGGTACAAAATAAAATTTTTTATCGTTATCATTTTAAAATATTTTTTTTTACTTTTTTTAATGACCACATGCGTTTTTAATTCTTATTCCGAAGCATCATATTTTTTGGAGTATTCCGATAGATACAAATCGAAATTTGGATGACGAGTTGTTTATGAATTTATGATTTATAAGTATTTAAAGTTTAGATGAACTAAGTGGAGTGGTATAATACAGAGGTATATAACCACGCAAAATGCCAGATCACTACTCCGTTCATCTTAATGTTAAATACTTTTAATGATAATAACCCAATTGTTCAAAATTTGATTTTTATAGATCAAAGTAATCAAAATAATATTCTTCATCAGTTAACATTCAATAAAGTAAAAAATTTAGAAAATTATGATGATAAAAAAAAAAAAAATAGTAAAAATATTATTTTTTCTAAAAAAGTTGTTTTGTAGTAACGATTCAAAGTTGCGCAAAAAAAAAAATAATTTCAAAAACGTAAGTATTTTCTGAAATAATGAATGTCTTACGTAAAATGGATCACCCCGTATATATAAATATAAATGTATATGACGATTGTGGAAATGGGAAGCTATTATTATTTCGCGAGTCTCGGCCCAATCGTCTGGACCTCACTTATACGACCCGAAATGGATTTCTATAGAAACTCGCAACGAAATAATTTCACAAACAATTTTTCATAATATTATTCAGCTGCAGGTAATCTTACTCGACAAGTATATTATTATGCATGGTAAAACGGTGTGTTCAAACCTTAAACGCTATAGTTACAAAAAAATTTACTAATGTATATTAATCTCGAATAACGTTGGACGTTACTAAATATAAAATAATATTGTAACCACAATACAACCAGAGATAAATATCACTTATAACAACCCGTTGGTTTTAATGATTTAATATTTAAAAACGGCAATACGCGCATAAACAGAGCTTTTTTCATAATAAGAAATACAGGTACGGAATCGAACTTTATCGATAAAATAGTTATAATTTATTATTAGCACTACAATAATACAATTAATATGTTATTTAGAAAAATATATAAGTAGGTATATGTATTAAAACTTTGTATATTTTTAAATTTAAATTTTAATTAAATTAGATTTGATATACTTATTCATTTTTATCATTTTTAAAATGTATTCTACTTAGTATCTGACAAACATAGTTTATGAAATATTTTATTGGAGTTGAATTTGGTGTGAAATATTCCTAATAAATTTAGCAAGTTAACAAACTTTTTGCTTAATAAGATTCTGATGTCACTGAATAAATATGCTGATGATACGAAGTATATTATTATTTTTTTAATTATTAAATTTAATTTGATTTAATCTGATTAGTTTGAGGCTCGAGAAAAATAATTACATTATTTTATTATTAAACTATTTATCGTTAAAGTTTTGAATTACTAGTATTTTTTCTAAGTTGACATTTTTGTGATGGATACGTTACGTCTGTATGTTTAATCTATTTTAAATTTTAATTGTTAAATTTCTATATGGTAGGAATATTGTGAACATATTTTGAGAATGCTCAAAAAGTATGCTGTATGTAATACATATCATATAGTTTTTTTGTGAACATATGTATTATATATTATATTATATATTCGTAACTTCAAATGTATTCAGATTTAACTGTAAATATATTTTGTAGGAACAGTATAAAACGTTTGTATTACATAAAGTCTAACGCTTAGAAATATTCTTTTATTTCACTTTCAATAAAATACATCTGGTGTAGAAAATTTCAATTTTTATCAGGTATTCCGGTTGGATTAACGATGATTGTATTTATATGAAAAAAATATGATTACCTCGCAAGGCTTTATTTTAAACATGACATAATTTGTGTAAATTCTAAAAAAATTTTAATATATGTGTTGTGCATTTATATAAATATGGCTCATATTTTTAATTTTATTGGGAGATGAATAATTGAGAATATAATACAATAATATAAAGATTTGGCACAGGGTCTTTTAATTTGCTATTTACTTCTATTTCTACGTGAATTGAAAAATATTTGTTATTAATTGAATTTATATTATAAAGATTATTTATTAAATTGGTTGTCAATATTTAAATATAGTTTTTTATAACTTGAAACTTTCGCATTATTCTCACTGTTAGTTGGTTATTTTATCGTATTTTTTTTTTTCAATTGGCATTTGAATTATTTTTAGTATTTTAATTTAATGACAAAACTTGCAAATAACGTCACGGGTTAATATTGAACTTGAACAATAAGTAGCGCATATCGATATTGTATAATTCCCAATATAAAATTTCGTATTACAATAAATTTTCGATTATTAGGTTTGTGGATTTAAATGTTTATACTTCGAGGTAGTCTTTCAATTCGATCTCGCATTTAATGACTACCGCGTATGTGCAAACCTCACAAAGCTACTGGGGTTCATTAGGCACGACATAAACGGTTTCAATTTATCTTCACATTGTCATGGGCATTCGATCGATAAATATTATGGTGTTGTATTATGTATATCGAAGTCGATTTGTTACGTTTGGACCCGCAGCTGCGTAAAGATAGAAACCGTCTGATAAAAGTGTTATCCAATTATTTCGTTGATAGTTAATTTCTTTCCTTTTTTTGTTGTTGTTCCCTATTTCTGGATATACCGTTTGTGATTATAATATTAAAGCTCTCTATGTGTAACGCACTCTGACATTAATTAATATCTACTGGCTAATTAACAATAAATCTCTCTGATCCATATTACGCCCCTTGTGGATCTTTAATTGGCATCTCGTCGATTTTATCTACTTCGTTTTCTAAGTTTTGCCGCTAACAATTACATCCGTTAGGATCTCCTAAACATTGTTTAAATGGCCAATTTAGAGTTACGTTAAGTACAAAAAGATACAATTATTGAGATCATATTATTATTAGTAAGCGTGCTATACGATATAGAATAGTTGTTATTGGGGACATATTGTGATAAACAGCTCCCCCGGGTCGTCGGCGAAAAACTAGGAAAAAGAGATGGATATGTTCAAACTTTATACACACATAACATTCACAATAATCCTTCAGATCGATATATTATCGATGGTATTTGATTTCGTTAAAAATGATTAAGAGGATGTCAGTGAAAATGTTCCATCTCTATTTACCTATAAAACTACTCTTCGCATTTTTCCTTCTCCGTGGTTTAAGTTATGGCGATCTTATACGTTATAAAATGTAAAGAGAAAAGCATATTATATATTTGATATCCACATGAGTAGTTTTTTTTTAATAATTACATTTTTACATGATATGGATCGATTTATAAATTAACAAAAAAAAAAAAAAAATATATAATGTATGTGCAATATGCGCATGTGCTATATTGGTTTATTTATTATATAGCTCATAACATAAGTTCTATTAATAAAAAACTCAGAGTAAAAATTGTATGCATCAAAGCGTACATATTTTATGGTTTTGATTTTTGTGAAGTATAATATTTGTTTAAAAAGAGTTACATTTTTTTCTTAATAAATTGACTTATAAAAAACAAATATATAGACAACAACAACATGCATAGTTTTATAATAATAAGTTAATATTAAATATAATCTGTCAGGAAATATATAATAAATAATAACTAATAAGTTAGTAGGTAATAAGTAATATTATGATATATATTATAATATAATATGCCGTAGACATTTTTTATACGGTTAATCGGGTTGTGTTGGCCAATCGATCGTATTAAATAATAACATAGTGGATATGGAGTATCACGCTGGGTTTATATTATTATTTCTTTCCTTATTATTAATTATTATATGTGCAATGTTAGTAATAAGTAAAGCATCGGTTTATACCGGCCGGTCTTAATTAAGCGAGCCGATACAATCGGTGAAGCTTGTGGTGTCAGGCCGAAGCGTGACCTACTTACAAAGGTGGTATACAATATACGAGATTTATATATAATACAAATGTGGGTGGAGAGCCCACCACCGTTGGTACGTGACTTAAATAAGCGGTTTCCAATCGGCGAGCGGACTCGAGCAAGGCACAGCTTAAATAAGCGGCCGAAGGATTAATGTCGTTTCGGAAACAGAAACGTCTGCGTCTGTTGCCGGAACATCGGCCGAGTGGTATGTAAGCGTTGCCGACTGGGTGTCGTCGACGTAGTTGTCACGTCGACTAATACGTCTTCTGTGTAGGCGAACGGTGTGGGTCGCGGCGTTGATACGCTGGGTCGACGTTCTGGTGAGATCCGTGACGTTACGCTCGCCAGCACTTAGAACTGGGCGTTGCGGGGGTTGGGTTCAGAACGTCGGTGTGGTCAGTGTTTGAAGTGTTGAAACTTTGTTGACGATTGTAAAGATGACGAAAGACTGACTATTGTAGCAAAGTGTTCCTATATTTAAACTATTCTGTAGTATGTTACTCTGGTCTGTGATTGGCTGCGTTTTGACGCATAAAAATCACTTCTTTGTTCGTCACTTTGTGTTTGTAATGTGTGTGTCTTGTTCATCTATAGTAGTTGTTTCTGCGTTTTACAGTTATGGGTTTTTGGTAGTTCTTAAAAGAACCGTTTTATATGTATGTGCTCCGTAACACTTTATATCTATCTTTTCAAGAAAAGTTGTCCATTTCATTGAATTAAATATCTCTGTTTGACACATCACAAAATACGAGAAAATTCATGAAATTATCATTACAATTTAACATTGTACTCATATGTAGTGATTCACTTTATAAAAAAATGCATTTACCACACGCAATACATTTAATCTATCATTATTTATTTATGTCATATTTAATACCATACAAGACTATTCACATAATATATAAATTTAAGTTGTACTTGTATAAAGATATTTTATGTTATATATAATAATGTTTATAAATATTTATGTCTATTAAGTATATATATATATATATATAAAAATACTCATTTAAAATAAGGGAAAAAAGATGTACATAGTAAAATAAATATTATGTAGATAAATAACTAGGTACTTCTTAATTGCAAGATGCCCAGCATTAGACTAGTATACGTAATAATAATCGCCGCAATACACAAACACGTACTGATTTGTAATTATTCGTACAATATAGAATCTAGATACCATAATAAGTTTCTAATTGTACAAATGTCAATAGCAATGATTGATCGATACAGAAACTTCTTAAGTAAAGATAATTAATTTTGGGAAATATTTTTCCTAAAACGTTATTTGAATACGATAAAAGTAATAAAATTTTAAAAAAAATTTACTAATATAAAAATAACAAAATACAAATATACTTATTAAAATGGACATATTTTCGCGAAAATTTTGATTTTACGAAGTGGCTACGCCATAATATATAATAGTAAATATTAAGTGGAATTCAGATTGGAATTTTTGAATTAATGGAACTTAATACGTGATATTCATACTTGTAGCCTCTGTCTTAAATAGGCGTATCGTTTTACGTTCGGTGATATCGATATAGTTTGTTATTTATAATTTTAGTGAAATGTAACATATTACTAAAACTAAAAATTATCTGTATTCTGTAATCGGTTATAACAATTTGTATTTATTTTATTGAAAAATGAAGTGATATCAAAATTTATAAAGCGTAATATTTTATTTATTTGTAACTCATTTTAGAATTATAAATATTAAAAACAAATCTAAAGGAGGATCTCCGATAATTTTATCTTTAGCTTAGGTAAATTTACTCTTACTTTGGACGAAGACACACATACACACACACACATATATATATATATATATATATATATATATATATATAATAAAACAAATAAGTATTTATGATGAATATAAAATATTTTATTTTATGCATTTTGTGGTCAGCAAGACCAGAATAGGTACAAATTGTGTTATATCGTTATTATGAAATTAATTTTTATAACAACAACAATCAAATTCGAAATGGCGTTTCTAGTAATAAAGTACTATGGTTGAATCCTATAGTTGGATTATGAACATTTTATTGTGTAAGGTATATAACAAAAATTCTAATATAGCCACTCTTCAACAGTTTTTGTGCTATTTAAAATCATCAAATTGGCCGTCGTACGCTATTGAACACAAGTTTCACGTATCTATAATAGTTGGCTCGCATACGTCGTTATTGCGGTGTCGTCTACATAACAATAATAATATAATATTATCAATTATTATTATTATTAAATTCATATATCATAAACACAGCGTAGGATACCATTCTAATACCACCTACACACAGTTATAGCTAAATTGCCTATACACCGCGCCGGCCAACAGATAAAAAAAATGATAATGACTTATACTATTTTATCAACAAAAAACTGACATTGAGAATGATTATCATTGTTTATTAAACGGTTAACCTAACATGGTAGTATTATATAGTTGTGTGGCATAGATTCTAAGCTTTCATTTATTTCGTATTAACCCACGGCAACGAATATGGACAGTACGTATTCTTAAAAATCTATAAGTACCTATTACGTTATAATTAATACATACATAAAACGTCTATTTATAAAAAAAAAAATCTAATAACATTTTTCAAAACAATAATTTTGTGTAGATTTTTTTTTGTTTTGAACAAGTTACTTTTTAATGTTTCTACTTGTAGTTTTTCCATTTTTTTTCTTATTGTCTATCGAGAAATACATTTGTGTTTTCTTCTTTCTAATAAAATACTAGTTAAATCATATACAGCATAAATATTTTATGTTACAGGTACGTCCATTATTATTTCTTTATTATTATTTATAATAACCAGTCTATTCAAAAATGAGAGAAACTTCAAAGAAAAATAAAGTCCATTTGATGTAAAATTTGTTTTCACTTAAAGTGTTCTGCTTGTTTTTCTCTTTCGTTTCATATAACAATACTTATTAACCATGGTAATTACAATCTTTGACGGAAAGCGTGAAACTGATGACAGATGATTTCGTTAATTGAACTTATAATCGCAGTTCTTTGTTGTTTTCTTTTATTGTCGTTCTAAAAGAAAATGGTTTTTTCCATATTCTTATATTGAGTTAGCGTTAAACCATAACTGATTGGATATTACCGCTGTTGTCGTATACATCAATACAATTCTTATTGAAAATACAAAATACATAAATATATCTCTCAATAATAACCCAATTTAATAAAAAAAAATATATTAAATTATGCGTATTATTTTTTTTTATTATACATGTGTTATAGGAATAGATACGAAAACAAAAAAGACCCAATTGTTTATATTTTGCAATATTGATATCGGTAAATATTGAAATTACTAAAATGAATCAAATGTATAGAAATACGTATTTTTATTTTATGTTTTTTCCCCTTTTCAAAACAAATTAAATTTAGTTTTAGATATGTTTATATATAATATTACAGAACTATCCGTGAACTATTTTTGTTTTGTTTGTTTTCAAACCATTTAGTAGTTTATATACTAAATTCTATCCAATAACATATTATTACATATAATAACCATATTTCCTGTTTTACGTTAATTTGTATACTACTATATTGTAGATCTTACTCATGCAAGTTATATCAAAATTTATTATAATTATTTGTAATTCAAACAAAAATAAACCTAGACGTTAATTATTCAGGATATTTTAATTGAGTTTAAAGTAAGTTACCAATACCTCTTGATGTAATAATAGATAAATTAATTCAATAAATAACAAATATTTCTAAATATTCAACTAAACTTTGAATAGTCTTTGTAATGTTATAGATAATTTAAATGTGGTAGCCATAGTGTGAGGAAGGGCTCCCATAATATCAAATTTTAAATAGATATAAATTTATTGTTTATCATCATTTTGTTACTATTTAGATAAATAGTGCTAAACGTGGTAAAAAGCTAGCCTGAATCGAATGAATTATTCATGCATATCATTGTTAAAATTTAATAATTATAATGTAATAACATTTGATATAAAATATAAAACTATGTTTGTATTGCAGTTGCATGTTAGTTTGTGATGTAAAAAAAAATTTGGAAAAAACCTACATTCATATATACATACGTGCATACATACATGACACATTTTCAAACGAGTGATTTGAGATTATGTCCATATAGTATTTCTAAAACGTGAAATATTTTCACGATTAGTTAATGTAGCGTAGGGCAAATGTAATATCGTGCGTTAAAAATTGCTTGCGGGGAGCCAACCACTTGTTGACTGAGCAATGTGTCGGCAATAGGTTTCAAAATCGACGGAGGTCTACTCGGGTAAAATCCATCACAGATCCACCGAACAGTCCAACAGTTCATAACATCTCATTCAAAGGGATATCTGAAATGTCTATCGATGCACGTCAAACATAATATATTATATTACTCTTCGTTGCCGTGTCACGAAGAATAAAAAATAAAAAAAAATTCTCCCCGTCATCGCCGCGCCTGCCGCCGTACCCTCAATAATAATAGCTAATGATTTATAAACTTTTCACAAGCCCCTTGTATAATATGTCCTCGGCGGTCCGCGTGAACAACCCGCACGGCGATCAATACAATCCCCACTGGCGGTCGGTATAATAATGCGGCTGTGTACGGAGGACGTGACGAAATCTTGATTGAGCCAAACGAACGACTCTCCTGCTGTCCTTGATTGATGACTGCATACGACGATGGGGAAAATTACTACTGAGTGGTACTGGCGGTTGTGTGCGAGTGTAGAGGCAAGATCTATTGAATGACATATACTATATATATATATTATTTTTTACCATAACGTCTTTTCCTATTTTTTTTTTTTAACTCGACTGTCAATTTAAACGTTAGTGCGCCGATATCGTGTACTGCAGTCTACTCTTTATGGTAGGCCTTTTAACCTATCTGCACACTGACACCACTTGCAGGATAGATATTCCTGACTTTCCTCGATTTATAAGCACGCGGCGGCACAGTTTGCATGATATTCTCTGGTTTTCAAGCGCCACCTTTATCTCAGTAAATCCGATCATCGGTATGCTTGAATCGGAAGATAAATGGATAATATGCTAATCGTCGTATATGTTTGTGGGTAAGCGTAATGTCGTTGAGTCGAATGTAGTCGGTTATTTATCGTATCGATTTGTAACTGATGATAATAATAATTGGTAAATAGTGATAATAGTGATATAGTCATAATACCTGGTATGTAGAAAAATGTATTGTGTTTGGTATAAAATCGATTCACACACACACACACACACACACACACACATCAATCCCCCCTCTCACTCGTGGTTTGTTCGCCTTATAAATCATCGCTCGGTAGGTGCCATTCTCGCATAATACTCGCCTCACAGCGACGGTTCTCCCGCGGGCAGCCACATGTCGTTCCACGTGTGAATCCAAACAGTAGCTTCACTTACAATACAAAGCAAAGAGACATTCTTACGGTACTTGTACACAACTCCTATACGTGTACGCTGTAAGATGTTATATGTGTAGATGGTGTGTAGGTCGTCTAGCCTACAGTGGCTACGGCGAGACGATGACAAAGAGTGTGCGAATAGAGAGTGAAAGAGTCGCGGCTACGAGACAGAAGGATGGTGGAAGACCGTGGGGTCGCGGAGGGTGGATCCCGAGGAACGTTGTATAATCGGACTTAACGCGTGCACCGACCCGGTCCACCCTCACCTCGAGCCTACTCCACTATCACGCCACCTCCACTAACCCCTTCACCCGTCCACCACGCGTTTTGTTAGCTGTTCTGTCCGCGTACAGCGCACACGCGCCCGAGCGCGCACACACGCACACAAATGTACGCTCGCAATAATATAAGCCCGTCATCTGCACTGGCATGGCCAATTTATGAGCTCCATCAGCGAGCGGCATAAACTTTGCACCCTACTGCCGGATTAAAGCGCCCAGGAAATATATTTATGTGCACACGCATACCGTGTAGCATGTCGACGGACTGCGAGGCACAACCCGTGATTTCTCGGTGCGTATATATATATATATATATATATAATATTATCATGCTTGTAATAAAATATATAATAATATAATATTATGGATATGTGAAAAACAATCGAACAACGCGGTTTTATACGCGTGGCCGCCGTCATAAACGATTGTGCGTTATTGTTTTTCGTATTCCTTTTTTTCACATCACTCGCGATATGCATAATATTATATATATATATGTATAGCCCGTCACATCCATCGTGTGTAAATGCATATTATTATATTATTGTTCTTGCGCAGTGATATGTTGTACGTGCGAATATGCGATTTACCCCATGCCACGGAATTACGTGATTCATACCAAAGTGTAATAACGTAAAAAGAAAATACAACGTGAGTAACCCAAAGTTGTTTCTGAGTATACTTGTTATATATAAGATGATTTTTAAAATATGCTAATTCTATTTTTATGCTTAAATTATGCATATGCTCAAATTATGATTTTTAAAATTTTTAAATACACTTGAAAACCATATTTTTGAATTCTTGAGATTTTTTTTACAACTTAAGGATAATTCTATAACAATAAAAACTTCTATTTTTCATATATGAATCCTCCTTTTCACTTTAAATTATTCAGAAGATATTCTTTTTGAGAATTTCGATATATCTAAAATTCAAACGAGTAGTTTTTGAGTTATATAACTTTGTGTACAAAGGATAATATGTAATAGGTATAATGGAAAAGGGATTAAGTAAATATTAGATTTTAGATGATTTTAAAATGATAGTAATTACTGATTGATATATCAATCTAAATAAATTGTTAGAATGGTTAAAGTATAATAAATACACTAAATATTACTTACGGGCTATACTTTTGTAAAACTATTTTTAAGGATTATTATTTTTAGTACAAATATTTTAATAGCTCAGAAACTACTCATTAGAGGTTTGATTTAGATACATCAAAATTTTCAAAAAATCATCATCTGAATAATTTGCAGTAAAAATGGGGGTTCTTAATTTAAAAGTAGAAGTTTGTATCACCACAGAACACTCCTTAAGTAGTAAAAAATCATTAATTTAAAAATATGGTCTCTTGGAATACTAAAAAATTCGGGAAATCAGAATTTGAATAAATGTTCTATTAATGCAAGAAATAGGGGCGAGCATTCTTAAAAAATCACACTGCTTATATACCTATTACCTATATACTCGTATGTTAGAACGTTGTTCTTTCGTCAGACCAACATAATATTGAAACTTTGTCATTATCGCGTTATAAAGTGAATCTATAAAAAAAAAACTCTTTGTAAAAGAATATAAATTATTTAAATAACGAAAAAAATATTACATAAACAATAAAAACAATTTATGGACCGAACCACTAATAACAGAAATCTTGAATCGAAAACTTTCCGTGAGTTAATGTTAGGTCTAATTGAAAAACAAATCTGCCAAATTAAATATTTAGTCATATTGATAGTGTATCGTAAATAATATTTTGGTGAGAATAAAATTTATGGTCGATAAAATAATCATTTCCACGTTTATTATTTTACAATCAAAATATATACCTTTTACGTATTTGTTTGTATAGCGAAATTTTCGTTTATGATTCCCATTCCGGAAAGTACTCGTAGTATGACATTTTTATTTCAAAGGAATGCGCAGGAAATGTTCAGCAACTATAAAGAGCAGTTTTGTATTATTTCTTCCTTCTCCCACCCCGTCGATTAGACGAATTCGATATAGATCACACACTAAAAAAAAACAATTATTATAAATTACGTACAATATACCACATGCGTAATTTTGATGCTTCGTATAATTGTTCTGTCTAAAAATTAAACATTTGTTTATTAATTAAGATAAGGTCTGATTGCTCTGATATTTTCTTTGTGTGGCGTAAAAGCGGTATTTGCGGTTCAATAGGTAAAGTGACGCTACAGTGAAATTGCCTTTTTTTTCTGTGTAAACAGAGTGCAATTATTGAATAATTAAAGGTAGTAGTAGTAATAATTGTAGGTAATAGGCATAAAACGCGTTGAGTACGTTTTTGAATCATTATCGGGTCGTTAGATATCGTTAAACACTTTTTTCACTCTAACAAATTTCATAAAATAAACTTTGAATTACACACAAGTTATAATTTTTATGATCGTGCAATTTTAAAAATGTCGTAATAATAACCGATATAATTATATAATTTAATAATTTAAATTATGTTATACATAATTCAAGTCATACAACACATATGATTTAAGCTGCATTATGAATTAGAAAAAAAAACATCATATTACTATAAATAGAATAGGAATATTTAATATTCTTCAATATTATTCTTCAGTATGTACAATAATAATAGTAAAATTATAGTATAGTTTATTATAGTATCTCTTAATAATAGTAGAACAATAAGTAGGTACCTATTAATTGAGTGAAAGGAAAATGCATTATTTTAACTATTTTATTAAAACAGCACGTTTCATATAATATTATAAGTATGTTAATTAGTTCTAAATATTAAATTGTATGTAAACAAACATATTATTATTAATATTAAATATAGTCATTAAAAAGTAGGTATTAAAAAAAAAAAAGAATAAAAATGAAAACAAAACCATTCAGAAATAGTAAGAAGTTAATTATTTATAGTCAGCAGGTATTCTGTACTTGCAGTTCAGCGCACATAACAATTTATTCAACTATAATAGTATAATCTGTCACAAAGATATAATCAAAAAATATATTTCTTTCGAAGAAACAATTAAAAATAAAACGATTAGACAGAAGAAAAATCTTTTGTTATAGGTTAACCCACCTATTCTTCTTTAGAATTTAAAAAAAATAAGCCTATTGTGCGATTTAAAGGTACAATATTCTTGAATAAAGTATGACATTTCTTTTTTATATTATGGGTATGCATAAAAATATACCACATTGTATTTATATATATATATATATATATATATATATATATATATATATATGATATTGTTTGAACATTCTTTCAATAGTTTAATAAACGTTGTATTTTTCATACATATTTCAGATCATTGATTTGTATTAAAAATACAACTTTGATATTTTACTAAAATCAAAAACTGTTAAAATTATAAACCTTATACAATGATGTATCGAATAGTTATAATAATATTATGTATCCATGTCGTGGCTTTAATAATCCATTTATACATTGGTATCTTAAAATAAATAATTATTTTGATATTTTATGTAAATCTTTACATTATCTAATAATTATTTATTCCTCAATAAACACATAATATTTACACAATATTAAACATTAGTGTGCTTAATGTCGTCTCACTATCAGCACCTACTCAGAATATTAAAATTAGAAACATTTAAATGCATTGAATGACGATAACATAAATTAATTCAATTAATACACCTTTTCACTCACACCAGTTATCTATTGAATGTTGCCAGCTAATATTTCGTCGCATAGGCGATAGGTATCCAACTGTTTAGAAGACATATATTGTCTTAATTAAAATAAAACAGTACCTACTGCTAGTGAATTATATAAATAGAGTGATTCGCCAAGCATAATTATTCCCATTTTTTTCATTTGATAATCAATTTATTCCAATTCTGATTTTTGGAATTTGAAAACCTATACTTAAAGACCATATTTTCCAATTCTTTAGATTTTTCGTAGGTACTATATAAAAAGTATTCTGTGGCGATACAAACTTCTGTTTTTCAAATGAGTACCCTATTTTCTATTGTAACTACCAGTGAAGAATGTTTTTATAATGTTTGATGTACTTAATTCAAAATTCAAATAAGTAGTTTTTCAGTTTTTTAGTTATTAAAATGTTTATATTAAGGATAACACTATAATTGTCCTTATGATATTAAAAATATAAAATATATGTAATATTGAATCTATTATTTATTATATTTAGACCATATTTATAAATTATAAATATTGATAGATTAATATTAATTACTAACATTTTCCAATCTCCATAGCCCCCATATCTTCTAAACCCATTATTATGGACGTATTATCCTTAGTACACAAAGTTAAATAACTCAAAAACTATTTGATCCACTTTTGGTTTTGATATGTCAAAGTTTTCAGAAAAAATATTCGCTTAATAATTTACAGTTAAAAAGGGGTACTTCCAATTGAAAAACCGAAGTTTGTATCTCTACACGGCACTCCGTAAGTAATAAAAAAAATCTCAAGAATTTTAAAATATGGTCTTAAAGTATATTTAAAACTTCCAAAAATCATAATTTGAAAAAATTGATTATTAAATAAGAAAATGGGGATAATTATACTTGGCGAATCACTTTGTATATTAAAATTAATTTCAGTTATGAGTTCGTTAAATTTCCTGAAATGTACTTATTATGAATATTATTAAACGTCGGACATGATGTTTTTAATAGAAATTAAAAAAAGAATAGTCTGTTGTAGAGGCCATTAGTTACAATTTGTTTTAGTGACAGTATTGATTAAATATTTACAATACTAAATTTGCTGAGGTTGTGATGGAAGAATTCAAAATTATGAGGAAATCAAAACAATTTTATGAATTAAATATTAAATTGGTATTTTTTTTTTAATTTTCTTGAAAAGTTTAGTGATTTTTATAAATGGTTAGATTGTTTTGTTGTTCATGAAATTTGAACCAAAATAGGTGTCGAGGTGTTTTCTGATGTGTTCAGGTTTAATCTTTCAGGTTTTGGTATTGGTGGCACTCGATTAGTATGTGTTTAATCGAGCGGCAAACTCCGCAGAATTCACATTGAGGAGGTTCTCCTTTGGCCATAAGAAGAATTCGTGGGTTAAACGCGAGTGTCCTCTTCGAAGGCGGTTTATCGTAATTTCTTCCTTTCGATTGAGTTTAGGTTTTTTCCATTTAAAGATTGCGTTTTTAATTTGGTGTTCAGATGTTTCCATAGTTTTTGCCATTTCTGTTCAATGTTTTCTCTAGTGTAGTTTTTAATATCACCATTGGGTATTTAATCCAGTTTGGGTGTATTCGGTTTTGGCTATTTTTGCTTGTTTATCTAATGTTCCAATGTCTCGGACTAATAGGAGTTTATAAGAGTTGTTGTAAAAGTTATTAATAAGAATCAGTTTTAATATATTTACATAATATGAACAAATTGTATTTCCGTCATAGAATTTGGGTTGCCTTCAGTCGTTATTTTTGCACATTAAGACAATATAAAATGTATATATTTAGGTACCTCCCTCAACATAGATATCTTTGTAAAGTTTTAGTTACGTGGGTCAGGATTTTCACGACAGAAGAAATTCCAAAAGTTTTCCTAAGTGCGTGGTTGGTACGAGATAGATGTTAGCACCCTTAAAGTTTTTCGCTAAAATTGGTGGTGGCTGCAATAGATTTCGATAAAAAATTTAACATACATAAATGTCACATTAACTCTGATTGCTTATAATCTCATTTTTAAAAACCCGAGCAAAAAGTTTTTCGCGTCTGTCTGGTATTCAGTCTGGAACGTAAATTGAAACTAATTTACGTTCGAAAAGAAGGCGTAATATGTGTATTAACAGAAAGTTTAAATAAATTCATCTTGATTCATATTTTATTTTATAGCCATAGTAAAAATGCAATTAATAGTATTTATAATTTTATAGTAGGTACGATTCAACGTGTATTCGACGTATTGTATGTGTATATCGTTCATGAAATATTATATAAATATTATATACTTACATTATACGTCTATGTATGTATATAAATTTTTATTTTTTCTATATTTGTGTTTTAAAAACAGTTCTTTTCGACCTATATTTTAATGTTATTAGTGAGACTACCATTAAATATACCACGACTCCAAAAAGGCTCATTTATAATCCTTTGAAAACTTTTTTTTAGAAATCACAATATTTATTTATTAAAAAATTCGTTTTCAAAAAATGTTGTTGGGAGACAGGGATGGATATTAATGAAGTTATAGACAACTTCAAAGTTCTATGAATAGCTCAAATTTTATATTTTTATGACAAAAATATGTAATTTTATTACAGCCTTTTTTTTTTTTATGTAAGTAATATGACCCAATTTTTGTTTCACATACTTTGACAGCGAAGTCTGTTCACGGCTATAATTTGTATTCTCTGTACTCCACAGTATAGTTAAAAAACAAATATATAACTATTGATAAAAATATGAAAAAAAAAATTTCTCATGTAAAACTAAAGAATATAAAAGTATTTTTTTTTTTTAATAAGTCATAATGAATTTCATAATTAAATAATAAAAAAATATTTGGCATTTCAATTAACTTTCATCTTGTCCTAAAAAAAATTTAAATATGACAATTATTTTTTTATTAAATATAATGGGAATTGTACACTTTAATGGTAGGATATTATAAAATAAGCTCAACATAACTGTTTCAGACATGAACACTAGAAGAATATTAATAATAATAGTCTACTCTTCATGGTTTCAGGCACCGCATAGACTCATAAAATCCATCCGTTGACGTAGGACTTAAATTAATGAAAATATGATATATTCATGAATTAGAAATTATTTCATTCTTACAAACAAAATATTTACGATTACCAGTAGACAGTGACACAATATTCCATTAAAGGTAGGTATTATCCATAATATTATATTATATGCATCATATTGTTTGCAGCTTCATTGGATTTTATTTGAAGTACCTACAAATTACAATATCCACACTAGTTTTTAATTTTAATTAATTTAAATTTAGTTTCAATTTATTTGTTTGTGTTAAATTTGTGTTATGTAACACGTAAGGAGAATGGATATTTGGTGTTCTGGGCTTTTAAATGTAATAAGTTATGAAGTAATATTTAGTTTCTATTCAATAGATACGAATCGTATAACTACCACTCTAATAACTTAGAAAATCGTAATCATTTTTATACATTCATAACATTATTATATTGACTTTGATTTTAGTCAACTTATCTTAATTATTATTATTTGCGATTAGACCACATAGACAGTTTAATTTAAACAAAAAAATGGTAATAGTAAGCGATTTACTAAACAAATAAGGACAAATAACTAAAGTAAACTTTATTAAATATTCATTTATGAATAACCTTATTACATAAAATATTATTAAAATGATTAAAAATTAACGAATAGTTAATAAAAAAATGTATTAAAAAAAAAAAGGTTTTTATATAAAAATATTATTATAACTATTACCATTACTATATTAAATATTAATTATCTACAGATTAAAGTGGTTTTCATGTCATTTAGAAAATCATCGAAAGTTGAATCCTTTGATGTGGGTGCATAGACTCCGTCATTTTTCTTGCAAACGCCGTTCAAACAAGCCCTCCATTCGACCTCCATTGACTCGAATAGAATATTTTTGTTTCATATTACGCCATAAATATTCAATGTCCTGGGTATGTGGAATCCAGTTTGTGTGTCTATAAAATATGTGCCTCTTATAGTTAGCGGTTAGCAGAACAAATTGAAGATCACAAAAGTTAAGGTAAATTGCTTACGACACCAGTAGACTACATGTAGATTGCTTACGACACCTCTGTTACCAAAGTATTAATAATTTTAGATTGAATAGCACATGTGATAAAACTATTTTTTTTTTCAAATTTAGTATGTTTTATTTTATTTGGACATATTTTCAATTCATCAATGTGAGATAATATGTTTTATAAATAAAACAATTTATGTTAGTTAATTTATACACTGATTAATTTTTTAAAAATTAATTTGTTTTACAATTTTTATACATATACGTTTTGCAAATAAACCAAGTGCAATGGACATTGTTATTTTAGATTCTGAGCAGAGCGATGAATATATTAATTTTACAATGTTTTTTTTTTGTGTGTCTCATCACGTTATAGGGCAGTAAAAGAGCTCTGATTTTTTTCATCAGCATCTTTTCCGGTAGAAAAATGAATCTAATTAGTACTTTGGGGGAAGGAGGGGAGGTCAAAAGTAAAAAATTTCCCAAAGCTTTCAAACGCGTCGAGAAAAACGACAAAAAAATTAAGGGAAAAAAAGGAATTTTTACGCTAAGCCAATTTTCAACAAAATCTATTTTGTTTTTTGGTGTAACACCAAAAGTAATTACAGCAGATAATATAAAATTTTCACCGAATGTTTATATAAGTATTTTCTATACACCATAAAAATTTCAAAATATTTTGACTTTTTTTGAGCTATTTATAAGAATAATAAATTTTTGGTTTTTTTTTATTTTAATTTTTTTATTATACCGATAAAAAAATTTTCAGTTTGTTAAAAACTTGTAAATTTAATATAAAATTCTTCATAACTTATTGTAAATGAAAATTAAAAAAAAGTTGAGCGTAAGTCTCCAAAAGTTTTTTATAAGCGTCTAAAGTTAAAATTTCGATAAAATACGTAAAATCATGAAAATTTGTAGTTTTTTTTTAATTAGAAAATTCATAAAAAATATTATATTTAAATCTAAGATTTGAAAATTAAACACTAAATTTTCTATAAGTTTTTCTATTTTTTAAAAAAAATAAGTTTATTTGGAAAGTTAAATTAATTTTTTATGAACGTTTGAAATTAAACATTGGATATTCACTCGTTTCATCTCCCTATTCATCCGGGAACGATTTTCTTATTTTGATGTAATTCAAAATGAAACAATTAAAGACATTTGAAATTTTCACAAAAAATTTAAAATATCATTTTCTGTACACCAAAAAAGTTAAAAAATATTTTGACAAATCTTGAGCTAATTTTAGGTCTAAGAAATTTTTGGTTTTTTAAAATTTATTTCTTTAAATATCGAAAATCTTTTGTTGTGTAAATTTCTTGAAAATTTAATATAAGATTCATCACAAGTTGTTAAAATAACAGGTAAAAAATAATAAAAGTGTATAGGTATAATTTTGTAACGAAATTCATCATTGAACATTTACAAATTATTTTGTAGTTAAAAATTTATAAAATGTTCAATTTTTATAGCTAAGGATTGAAAATTTAAAACAAGATTTTTCGTAAGTATTCAATAGTGTAATTAAAAAATCAAAATAATAATTTTTTATTGACATTTTAAGTTCAAATTTAAATGAAATTAAATATTTAAATAAAGAATAACGATGTTAGTTATTTTGTTATATACTTAATTAATTTTCTTAATGCAATGTTTTCTACAAAAATGAATTCAACGTACTGTGTTATTAATAGTAAAATTAATTATTCCAATAGCAATAATATCTTTAAATACAATTAGTTATATAGGCTAATAGACCGTCTTCACTTAGAATCATTTTTCGTATACAATGATTTTATATCATTGAATTCAAATTTAACAAATTCATAACATTGACCCTATTCGACATTACTGTACAGCAGAACAGTGCCCAGTTACCGACCTTTTTTTACGCGAAGAAAAACATTTAGTATTTTAAATAAAGTTTTAATTTAATACAAAGTAAAATATATTCTGTACATTATTAATTTTTCATTGTTCATAAACAAAAACAATACATATTTATTGATACTTAATACAGATTTTTTGAATATTTTTGATAAAATATATATTATGACATAATTATAAACTATGCACTAACAAGTAAAAAAAAAAAATGATGCATAAAGGAGACTTAATTATAAACATAAATAAACTCTAGGATTATCATTGTACGTACATTGTAGAACTGTTTAGTTTTAACTTTTTAAAGCATATTTGAATTTTAAACTTCCCACGTGGTTTTATTGTACTATATTTTTAATAGGCTTGCTCGGCTGTGTAAAATTTTTTTATTCATTCTATCCTGAACGTGGACATATTAAAACATTCACAGAATCGAGTATCAGCTACTCAGCTAGTATTCAATTCATATCACAAAATAGTAAAATGAAAATAATATTTTGTGGTTTCCTACGTGTATATTATATTGTTTTCAACGTGACTTTTTGAAATACACAATTGTACGGTTTCAAAGATATTCTTACGCAGCAACGAAGTTAAACTTTCTGTTCCAATAAACATTATACACTCTTGAAAGGTAACTAATACGAACGTGTATCATGTACAAAAATTGCACGAATGAGAAATAAAATGAGTAAATGCGCTGTTATCTATACAACATATTATTTACTTTTAAATTATACGATTGAAATTATTGAAACATGAGCGTGGAATTCAATTTTGCAGTGTTTGTATACTTACCTGTATTATGTTGTTGTTTTAATAATATACCAATACTTACCTATTGCAAAAATGCTAAATTAATATAAACGATAACAATATAATATATAGAAACAATTAATACCAATGATATCGACAATTTGTAGTGATCAATGACACAACAATAGATGATTTAAAATATTTTTTAAACGTATGTATTTTTGTTCACAAAAATAAAATTGTGGGAGACGAGATAATTTTGGTGCATCAATACCAATGTATGGTAGATTTTGTTTGTCCTTTCAAATGTTCTATTGTCCTATTATTTTTTTAAAGGTTTACCTATGCTTTTTATATTTTGTTTTTATCGTAAAATTGACAAATCACTATTAATCGAAATAATAAATACGAACAATTTAATAAAACTATGTGTTGTATTAATAATTAATTTCCGCTTTCGAGTATTCAGATGGTAGATACTAGATACTAACAGAACAATCTTTAAATCGTTAAAATTTATATAAAAATGAAAAATTGTTTTAAAATAATATTTCTGTTTTTATTATTTATCTAAATACTTGGTATATAATACAATTTTATTAATATTTAAAATCAATTTTTATGTTATAAAAAAATTATTTTTGTAAAGTAACGTTTCGAATAACAGAAATCTGAATAAAGTTACCATATTATATGTATGTTATTGTATATATTTATCCACAAATAAGACATAAACTATATTTATGTATTGATATTCTGTAATTTGATACACCCAACACACTCGTTGTTAATATAAATGCATGTATAACATTATTTACGTTCTTGGTGTTTTCTGTATTTTTTTTTCTTTTTGATATGTTGACTTTGATTTTAAAACCAACAGATTTCAAGAAATAGAAATATTTAACAAAAATAGAAATAGAAAATTTTATATTGATTTTACATTTTTAACTTTTAAATGCTATTATTATTTTCATCCTTAATTCACACAAATTTTATAATTTATATAGGTAACCATAATATAAGAGTTGTAAACCATGTTTTATTGCAATACTGTAATTTTGATGAAAATGCTGCGTAGGTTTAAACACGTTGGGGGCCAACAATAATGAATGTTTGAAATGCGAAGAACGCTATTTTAATTATGTTCATTTGTGAATGAATAAAACACGAATAATACACCATAAAACTTTCCTTCCATATATTTTTTTTACAAATTGGTGATGGAAAAAATTACATACTATTTAGATTGTACAAATGGGGCAAGGAATGTGTTTATTAACGAAACCATTTCACGCTGAATCCCTTACGTGTTGTTAAAATTTGATTGTATCGTTTGCATGCCCATCGAATTTTTGAACTTCATTTCGTCTGTTTTGTGTAAAATAAGCATTTTAAAATGTAAGCTACCGGTATTAGCACATTTACAATTAATGTACATTTGTTTATAAATTACAATCAAAAAATTAGCCGTATTAAAAAAATGCATGTTATTTGTTTTTGTGTAATAGTTAACAGACAATAATTAAATACGTTCAATGTTCCAAAAATTATTTCCTTGTCGCGTATGACGATAGCTTATAGTGCATGTTAATTATTTGTAACACAGTTTGTTACTATTAATATTATATTATGCAAGTGTATTTGTTTGTAATTATGAACTATATGAGTAGAGCATATCTGAAAATATAACAGGAAAGCAGTCCTAACTGTATATAACGTTGCCTTATACATTTCCAAATGACAATGATAATTTCATAGTCCAGTAAGAAATGTATAGAGTAAATAGTTTTAAACAATACATGTATTTTATAAATTACAGTCATAAACTATAACGCATGGTGTACTTACTCCGGATGAAAAATCTAATTGAAATCTACAGCTTTTCATAAAATATATTTTAGTTTTCATTTCAACTAAATGGTCTCGTCGGTATATATTTATTTTTGGATTTTTCAAATAAAATATGTGCTTAAAATTTAAATATAATTATTGGAGTCTTAGTCTTTTCATATTTATAATAAGTAATAATGTATAGTGTACACTTGTCATATTAATATGATAATTTTTTGTTTAAAGTTTTTTAAAGTTTCATAAACTATTTTTTATAATATTTGGTTGTCATATTATATATTTTATCTACAAATTTTAAGGTACCATACATTTAGTTTGTATTTAATAAATACTCTTAAAGAAAACTTTTATTTAATATAACATTGACTTCTCAAACTTAAAATCCAAGCAATGGCGAATTATTATATTAAATTAATACTTTTTTATATTTGTTTTTAAGTTAATTGTCCATATAATTATTCGTATAACAATACATAATCTCCTTTATTTAGAATATTTTCTAGAAAGAACTTCTTTTTCATTCTATTATTATTATTATTTTTTTTTAATTTGTCATTATAGTAATATACAGTAATATACAAAAATTAAATTAAATTTTGGTGTATGGACAAAATTAAGTAAGTGGGTTTGCAAGGTTTGAGTGTAACTAATTATTTTATATTTGTATATGATAAATAATTAAAAAGAAATATTAAAAATAAAAATACTGTAATTTCATGTATATGGTTAAGTTGTGTAAAAATCGTTTGTTTTACTTTAATATTTAATTAAAATACTTAAACAAATAATAATATTACATATTCGACGTGTTTTATTTCAATGCATAGAAATGGATATAGTATTGTTTATAAATTTGTATATTCGTAACAATAGTATATATATATACAAATCAGATTGTCAGCATAAATCGAATAAAAAAAAATGGTATGAACATTATTTGTGTAATATAAACACAACGTATATTTTATTTATATTGTACATTTTTAATAATATCAGAGTACAGAATATGTTATAATTATAGTTAAACATACGTAAAAAATGTTTATAAAATATCACACTGTATATGTGTAAAGCTGTATTACTTTGATTCACTATGAGTTTAAATAAAATTACATTTTAAATTTGAAGAGATTTAATATTTTTTCTGACTAAAAAGGTATCAAATAACTTTTGATCCCTCCCTCTCATACATTAAACTAACAAACATTCTGTCATATTCATTTACCTGACATTAAAAACTTGTTAAGTGTGCTGTAAACAATGAATAACGGCCAGAGGTCTTTTTTGCTATCTCCTTGTTGGAATTACAAATTAGTTATAAACCTGCACTATACCGTGCACACCCATTTAACTACTCAGGAGAATTTTTAGTGACCAAAAATCTGCTTCAGAGCATAATATATAATATTATATGGATTACACGTTTACCTGAAAAAGGCCATGAACAAGATGGAATTGTTTTATACCTACCAAAAGCAACACACTTGGTTTAATACATTATCTGGGCTAAACGCGTGCCTGCCTTTTATGTTAACGTTTTACGTTTGCCGTTATAAGGATTGTGTTTATTACATTCATTTGCCTCCAAATTTCAATTCTAAATAGCCAGCTTAAAATTGTTTTCCATCAGGATATTACATGGATAAATGCACATTTTTCGTCGATGAGTCATAATATCGTGTTGAGTTTAGTTGAGATAAAATATAAATGTATGTGTCTGAATTTTTATAGTACAAATTAGTAATGTAATTATGCATTGCTACATAATTTTGCTTCAATATACTATTATATAAGATATTTTTGGTTTTAATTATATTAGAAACACTCTCTAAATTCAAAAGGAAAAAATGGAATTTATTTTACTAGCTGTAGAATTTTTTTAAATGTCTTCAAATTATAAAATAACAATAACTGTATGATAGGTTATATACTCGTAATATTATCACTTACTATAGTTTCATCGAGATAATAATGGTTAAAAATTATATCTAATGAATTTATAATATTCATCTATAAATAGGTAGGTACTTAAAATATTAGTCATTCAAATTAACACCTCTAAAAACAACAACAACATTCATTGTAATGGTTACTAATTTGTAACTATGAAAATAGTTAAAATAGCTTAATGTAAAAACGTAAATGTCTAACTAATATCATGATTGCCTTACGACATCGTCAACAGTTAGGCATTAACATATAATACAGGTAATGTTGTAAAAATCAAACAATTTGTGAACTCATTTAAAACAATGATTAAGAAATTATCTATATGTGTCTAATACTGATAGACAATGTCGATAATTTTAATAAAGGATTTAAATTGGGTTAAACATTTAAAATATTGATGCACATCAGTGCAGATCCACTTTTTCAACTGTTATAAGAAATATTTTATATTACAGAGTCGGAAAGTACGTAAATACTTATTATGAATAGTTAGTACTGATTAAATAAATCGATCTTACAACGCAAGACAGTTTCTAATTCAAAAGCAAATTAATTCGACATTTTTATCAATTATGGCTAAAAAAGTCCAGAGTCATTATCATTACCTAAAAAATATTTTTAAATGCATCATTGTCTGAAATTAAAGGATTTTAACATTATTTCCTATAGTCAATATCATATACTATCTAATTTAATTGGAAATATTGTTATTGACTACCTAGTCATTAACGTTAATTCTTTAATTTACGTTCTTGATGGTTAGATATTTTCAATAATTTATACAGTAATACACTGAATAGGCTATACGATTGTTGTGCATTAATTTTTCCGATATCTCATTAATCGTTATTGTAATATGGTTTGTGCGAAATGACGTATACATACAATATAAATAAGACACGGAAATAATTATTGTATACCTAGATACTAATTTAAATTCGTTAATATGTCGACTGAATACAATCTTTTTTTTATTTATTTATTAATACAGCTTCAATATTAGTCATTAGTTGAGAAAAAAAATATTTACATTACATTAATATAAATACATCATAATGATCGTATATGGAAGTAAAAGAAATAATAGTGATAATGGCATTACATTAGTGAAGTATTTAAATTCGATTGTACAAATTGTATTTTTTTTAAGGAAATATATTGATAATTTAAAATTTTTTATAAATATAATATCTTCTATTTTTGTTGGCTGTGGAAAGTATTTTCTCTCTTCGGCTAAGCATGAGCATTCAAGGAGAAGATGTTTTATGGATATTAGAGATATGTTGCAGAAGTTATATGTGGGTCTTGGTTCTTTTTTAATTAGGTATACGTAAATGATTTTTGTGTGGCCAATTTTTATACATGACCATGTTGTTTGTTCTCGTCTAAACAAGATGCAGTATACGAATTTGGAATCATAAGTGTCTTAATTTGGTGAAGTTTGTTATTAGATTCTTGGTCTCATAATAGGTGGTGTGTTTATTGCACTTTTCTAGAGGGCGCATCTGATTGTGTCCTTAAGAGATGAATGTTCTATTTTGTGGATATTATTCTTAGTAGTAGCTTCTTTAGCTGCTTCGTCGGATTCTTCATTTCCGGGTATGTTTTTTTGTACGGGTATCCAAAGAAGGTTATCGAACGTAGGGTTAGGGAAGAGGCTCTTTCTTGGATATTTTTTATTATTTCGTTTAAAATAAACGTTTCGTTTAAAAATTATATTCTAGTGAAGAAAATTTAAATACTTCTTCATTTGAAATTATAGCTAGTCCTGATTTGTTATTGGATTTTGATCTATTAGTGTAGATAATTTTGTGGTTTTGGAAGACATTTCATACGATGTCAATGAATTTTTGGTGGTTTTGTGTTTTCTATTTCTCGCATCATTGAGGAATTGATGTTAGTTCCATTTTCCAAGTGGGGTATTAATGGTATATGTATGGTATCAGAGGTAGTAGATTGGATGAAGGTGTATTTGTTGTGTCAAGTCATCTTTTTAAGCGTGTAGATTTATTGGCAGGTTTTTTTTTGAATTAATTAAAATTTTTCCAATTAAATTAAAGGGGGTGGGAATTGGTAAATAAGTATGATGAGATATAATTTTCTTTGTCAGCTAGTTTTTTAAGTGCAAATTTGTGGATGAGTAAACTGCATCTTATGTCGAGTGGAGGTGTATTTGCTTCACATAAGGTGCTTGGGATGAAACTATTTCTAAAGACACTAATGCTAAGTCGAATGCCTCGGTTGTGGATTGGATTTAATGAATTGAGTATTGAATTGGGCGCTGTTCCGTGCATTATGGCACCGTATTGATTATGGATAGGACCAGACTTTTATATATTCACATGATAATATGTATGTTAGCTCCCCAAGTTTGATTAGATATGGCATTGATTATATTTAATCTCAATTTTGTTTTTGAAATTTTGACGTGATTGGACTAATTTAGTTAATTGTTTAGATGTGTTTCTAAGATCTTTATGTCGTTTGTGGGTGGTATTATAATTTTATTCGTGTGTAGATATGAGGGGCCTATATTTTATTTTGCAAGAGAATATAATACTTTTGGATTTTGCAAGAACAATTTTAAACCCCGTAGATTTTTTCCATTTGCTAATTTCATCGATGACATTTCGCATGAGGATTTTTGACATGTTTATATTTTTTCCTGTGCAATATTATTGCTATCGTCGGAAAATATAATGGTTTTGAAAGGAATTGGTATTATACTCGGTAATTCGTTAATAGCTATTATAAAAAGTGTAACGCTTAGACTTGATTCTTGAGGTATGTCGTTTAGGAATTGATAGTGACCAGAGTATGTTTTGTTTAATTTCACTGAAAATGATCGATCTGATAGAAAATTTGAGATGTAGGCGAGTATATTAACATTAATTTTTTATTTCTGGAATATGTCTAATATTTGATGGAGCCAAACCATATCATAGGCTTTTCCAATTTTAAGTGGAATCAATAGGACGTGTTGTTTGATATTAAAGGCTGCGTATACATCTTTGTTATTATCGTTAAGGCATCTATGATGGATTTGTTCTTTTTAAAACCAAATTTTTGGCGTAATATTTTACTAACAATTTATTCGAGTAATTTGCTTATGGTACATATTTAAGATATAGGTCGATAAGAAGTGATTTCGTGTCGATCTTTGTTTGATTTAGGTATCGGTATAATAATGGCTCTTTTCCATAATATAGGAAAAGTCTTCTTTTCTCATATAAAATTGTAAATTTTTAGTAGTATAGAGATGGCTCTGTAAAGGAATTCCTTAATAAATATGTACGGAATTTCATCATGATCTGTACTGTGTTTTTTGAATTGCATTTGGAAAGTGTATCGTGGAGTTCTTATAAATTGATAGGTATGTTTATTATTCAGTTGTTATCGTTTGTAAATATGATTGGGTTGTCTGTTTCATTATACCATCCTTTTTTTTTGTTAAAATTAGACTGAATTTGACAAGTAAATTGTCGTATGTATCGTGGCTATACTATACTTACTTAAAAGTGCAAAGTATTTTGGCCGCATAGCTTTTTAGGCACCACCATTATAATTATTTACGGTTTTTAAGGTTGAAATGTGTACACTAATTCTCCGTTAGAGGATTAGAGTTCAAACGACTGACCACTACTGATTAGCATTATTTGACGACTCCGCAGCTATACGTATAAAAGCCACATTGCACTATAAAAAAATCAAAAATATAAAGACACTCTAGGTACGACCAAACCGAGGTGCATCTGAGCTATACAGGGTAATGATATATAATATAATATGAAATCCGCTTTCGTGTGTTTATATATTTATATATAATTAAAGTATTTGAAAATAAAATATACAAAACTTTTTTTAAATAATAGAGAGTTTCGAGTGTTTAATAATTAATAATAATAGTTTATTAATTTATGCCGTTGCCGTGGCAATTATATTACGTCGATGATAAAATACGCACAACTCTTTTTACACAATAGGGAGATATATCTATAAAAATTATTATATACGGGAGAAAAATCGAATAAAATAAATAGTTAGCGATATTATACATTTCGTTCGAACACTTTAATGACATCTTTCACGAGCCGTGTTTTGGCAAGTGATACACAATAGTATGAGTGAAAATAAATATACACTCTGACCTATTAGACTTTTAAACTCCGTTAACAAGTACTGTTATCGCCCCATCCGCCCCGTCCGGTCGGCCGGACGGCGTATATTATGTGCGTGTCGAGGAGCAGAAAAATTCGGCTCCTCTCCATCCCCGGACGTCAACGGCGTGGCGCGGTGGGAGGTAGTGGTGCGCTGGCTACCCACGGCGGTGGTAAACGGTCGCAATTAGCGAAATGCCAATAACACTCGCCTCGGGTAGTCTCTCTCTCTATATATATATAAATTTGTTTATGTATCCCTCTATCCGCGCGCGGTTCATTCGACACGGAGGTATACACACGCACACGCGGTCCACACTCGATACATCTATATGATATTGTGTATATATATATATATACGCGACATTGAATAACGCGCACGCCGTCCGCCTGCTCTTCTGTCCGTGTACTATTGCCGCTGCTGTTGCGACTACAACTGCGAAACAACAATAATCGTAACACTGGGCGTGTGCGTGTGTACACGGCGCACTTCCACGCCACTGCGGTGTACATGCGTCGCAACGAACGGCCCGGAAAACGGGGGAAAGTTTTACGGCGGTGTACTCCTTGCGCCCACCCGGACGATATGTATACGCGTAAAACACACGCGCGCGGACGCTGTAATACCTATGCGCGCGTGTATTTCATATGCGGCATGTCGATATGACGTATTACGGAGGAGCGGGGGGGCGCACACACCTATGCGGCCCGCGGCTGCAGCTGGCCGGGGTGTGCGTAATATGCAACGCGTTCTGCGAGCACGTTGTTTTGATTATTCAAACCGTTGCGCCCGGTTTCCGCAAATTGTCCGCGGTATAGCGAACGCGTATTGAAAACGCAATATCGTGCCGCGGCACCGCATACGACAAGTGTGCCGCTGCGGCGTATATAATGTTACTGTTATCGTCGTAATACGAAATAATACAGTACATTATACGGACGTAATATTTATATTGCGATATTCCGGATATATATATATATATATATTTAAGTCATTTGGGGGCGTGTTCAGAATTTGGTGGCCGAGGAGGCGTGACAATTTTTTAAATTGTGTGTTCAATTTTTTTTTTTTCAGACGTCCATTTCGTATATTAAAAAACTCGCAATAATATGAATATTTTTTAATTATAAAATACAATGCCATAATACATACGTCAAAAGAATACAAATACATTTTACACAATCTAGTATCTAAATAAAAAATTGTTGATAAAAATTAAGTGATAATAATTCCATTCTCCTCTCGTGTGGATTCAATACATTAAAAGACTCAATGACATGATCAAAGTTTATAATTTTGGCCAGTTATTCGATACTGATGGTTAATAAACCATCTAGACCATCTCGATTCATAGTTGAAATAACCACCACCAGAATGACCACGTACAAAATCTGATAATTTCCATATTTTTCAATAGTGTCGGGGAAAAAAAAACAAAAAAATTAAGGGAAAAACGGGAATTTTTACGCGAAGTCAATTTTTACAATTTTTTTTAACTAAGAAATTTATAAAAAATTTAAGAATTCAACACAAGATTCTCTAGAAATTTTTCCATCTTCCGAAAAAAGAAAAAGGTTATCGAAAAGTCAAATTAATTCCTTACGAACTTTTGAAATTAGACATTAGATATTCACCTGTTTTCTCCGGAAACGATTTTTTTATTTTGATGTAATTCAAAAAGAAATAACCGCAGACATTTGAAATGTTCACCAAATGTTAAGTTTATCACTTCCCATGCACTAATAAAGCCAGAATGGTACTCACTTGCCGACATTTGTAAGACGGAGACAACACATAGGTCCTCTTAACAAGTTGGTTTATCTACTTTCTTTAAGCAAAATGTGAGCTGAAGGTCGAGAGTTGTGTTTTTAGAATTTAAACGCTATAATATAAAATTATGATTGAAATATATACAATACAGAAATGATGACAAGATACAAAGTAGTTTCTTCAGTTTACAATTTAAATATAAAAAAATGTAATACAGATTTATTTATATTAAAACTTTCCTCAGATAACTAATATCGTAACAAGGTTTCTCCAACCACGTTGCATTCGAATTGATAAAAAAAAAAAGTATATTAGGGAGTCAGAGAATATTCAATATCTTTGAGAATATTTGAGAATATTTTATAAATATTTTTATTTTTGAACATAATATTTAATAAATACTTTTACTCGATTTGAGCATATACCAGGAGAAAAAATAAAAGTTGTAACAACAAAAATATAACAACTTTAGTAAAACAACCAAGGATATACATTTTTGAAAAATATTGGACAAGTTTTTAGTGAAATAACACAGTACAACATCCGGAAAACTATTGGCCGACTTGCAATATTTTCCAGTGACATTAGTTGATATCGAACAGTCCTTCAGCATAATATATAAAAATATTCATACAAATCGGCGTTCTTAAATGACACCAGTACATAATATGGAACAATATACAGTCATGTATTATAAAATAATTTAAATTAAATAAATTAAAAATCTTATTATAAACCAATAATTAATAATAAAATTGTTTTTGTTTTATTTTTATCCGGATTGATGATAAGTAGGTAGCCAGAATAAATCTTTAATACAAAAATACTTGGGCATAATATAATCGTTCTCCACCAAAGTGACAATCGCCCATTATCACCATGACCGTTTTCTACCAAAAGATATATATATTCCGATTTTCACTAAAAAAACTAATAATTTATCTTAGATATTTGTTGAGAGCTCCTTATATTAGTGGACCCACATTATTGTAATAATTATTTTGTCGTTAACGGAACCCATTTTTAGTGGAACTCATCCTCAATTTGTACGCAGGTTCAGAATTTGGTAAATTTTTGAGTTAATTGTAGGCCTAAGAAATTTTTGTTGGGTCAAAATGCTTGAAAATGTAATACAAGATTCCTCATAAGTTTTAAGTTATTTTATTAACAAATTAAAAATATATAGGTACATTTTTTTTAAGCATTTAAATTTCAAATTTTAAACTAAATTCATCATCAAATATTTGCAAATTGTTTTGTAGTTAAAAATGTTTTTATATCAGTTTTTATAGGTAAGGATTGAAAATTTAAAATAAGATTTTTCGTAAGTATTCAATTGTCTAACAAAAAAATCAAAAAAAATAATTTTTTATAGACATTTTAAGTTCAAATTTAGACGACATTAGATATTTAAATGAAGAATGGCGATGTTAATTATTTCGTTGTAATTTAAAAAATGTTATCTGTAGTTGCTTGAAATTTTTAAAGTATATTATTATATTTTATACACTCAATGACATTTTCAAATGTAATATTTTTTGTAAAAATGAATTCAACCTACTTGTATTAATAATATTAAAATGAATTATTTTAATAGCAATAATATCTTTAAATACACTTAATTATGTAGGCTGACAGACCGTCTTCGTTCAGAGTCATTTTATATGTATTATAAATGATTTTATATCATTGAACACGACCCTTACTCTACAGCAGAGTGATACTTACTTGCCGACCTTTTTAGGTTTACTTGATTCGTAAATTAGTTATTATTTACATTTATAAAAAAAATTACAAAATTATTTAAATACTAAATTAAAATTATTTACAGTATAGTTATATATATATATATATATATAATGGATATTTGTCTGTCTATTAGCTAAATACTCAAAAACTAGGTACTGAACCGTTTTCAATAAAAGTTGTACTAATAGGCTTCTTGAGATTTGGTGGGTGTTTATACTTTCATAGATTTCTTTTCAACTCCTATAGGTAGTTGAAGGGTAGTTCACACATTAATTTAGATATCAGGTCACGAAAATAGAATTATTTTTTTGATTTATTTATGAACGTAATTAAAACAGAAAACTGTAAACAAAAATAATTGAATATCGCAAAACAATACATATCGATTAACAAAATGTATAATGTATGATTAAACAAAATACAATGTAAAACGAATTATATAAAATATCATTAAACAAAAAACAACGCAAAACATAATTATTTAAAATCTATTTATTTAAAAGTTATAATATTATTTAATTTGTAGAAATATTAATTCCATGTAATTTATTTTTATTTTAGCAATCCATCCAAGAATTCATTATAAACCGTATCCGGGCCATTCATCGCATTAAATATTATTTTAAACTATAAACGATAAACGATGAACGCAAAAATTGTACAATGTTTAAATTCTAAATAACGATAAATACAAAAACTGTATAACGTTTGGATTGTAAAATTGTAAATAACGTAAAACGAGATTTTTTTTCAAATCCAAGTCTTACATTTTTTACGAATATATTTATAAAATAAACTAATCTTTGGCACGGGCAACGCTGGGTGGGATACCTAGCATATATTATGAACTCGTACGTATTATGTTATCGGTGTGTCATCCGGACGTGTAACTGTCCTATCTGTAATACTAAAAACGTACGAGGCACAAACGACCAAAAATATGTTTTACCTATGGTTTTAATGATGCTTAAACAACTAACTCCACTAAAAAATGAACAAAAATTAGTTAAGTCACATATTAATGCAAAGAAAATTTGATAGGTCGCCTAATGAACAGGGAAGCATAACCATTTTGGTTTATATTCGGTATTAAAGTAACATAGATTTCTATTTTTCGGTACAACAAATTGATCCGTGCAAAAACCAGACAATTTTATTTACAAAATTTTTCAGAAAATAAGAAAAAAAATTTTAAATTTCGGAGCTATTTTGTATTTTACAAGAACTTGATATTCGTTAATTTAATTTGTGACAATTATTCTCTTGAACCTATCTCGTTTTTTTGACAGAAAATAAAAATATTGCCCTAATATCTGAATCATGTAGAATTAAAATTCTTGACCATATTTTTACCTTATGATTAAAAAAAAGTAATAACGTATTCATTAAGTATTCCAATCGTCATAAAAAAATTGTGGGTCTATCACATTAATATTCGTAGTATTTGAGATTTGGAGCGTGACTCTAATCTCCTTCAAAGGATTTAATAATTATCATAGTATGTCGTGTTAAAAATTTCAAAAACAACCTCAAAAATTAAAAATGCATAGTTTTGTTTTTTTAGACTTTAATATTCTACCCTTAAGTATAATTCGTGTCAATGGGAGAGAGGGCTTGAAGGGTATCGTTACTCTTTTTTTTTAATAACATTATTTAAATAATATAATTTGCTGTTTCAACATACTTTTTCCTATTACACTTTTTTTTATTTAACACTATGACTTAAAACAGCACTTATCTACACTTGTGTATATAATATATATATATATATATAATTTACAAATAGGTTTATTTAAATTATTAAGTGTAGGTACTCCTTACTAATTTCTATAGTTAATTTTTTTTTAATAATAATTAAAATCTTATTATATAAGTATTCAATATCCATTAATAAACTTGTGTATTAAAATGTCTTCTGATATTTAACAATTAATCAAAACTATTTGTTCGGTTTATTATTTAATATATTTTTATCTTCAGTTTAATATAAAATTAATATAGCTGTAGGATTAGAAAAAAATCAAAAAAAAAAAATGTTAGGTTGTACTTTAATTTGATTAAATGTAAATATTTCAAGACACAAATGAAACATAGCGTGAATACAGAGTAATTCATCAAAAATGCTCATCTCCTTTTTCGTCAATAATACAGTTATTCAAAATCTGATTTTAGGATTTTGAAATTAGGAAATAAACTGAGACAATATTTTAAAATTCTTAAAATTTTTTGTACAACTTAAAAAGTGTCATGAGTAAAGACCAACTTTTATTTTTTATATGAGAACTCTCTTTTGCAGTACTGTACATTTTTTTGAAAATATTGACTTATCAAAATAAACATTTGGTCGAATAGTGTTTGAGTTGTTTACTTTATATACTAAAGATAATAGTTTCATGATAATGTGTATCGAAGATACACGGAGGCATGGTAATTTTAACATTTTAGTAAGTACCTAATTAATATTAATCTATCAACATTTAAAATTTGTAAATTGGTCCATGTATAGTAAATACTAGAAGCAATATTACATATATTTTATATTTTTGTAACATCATTTTTAAGGACTTTTATCCTAGAACTAGTATAAATATTTTAATAACTGAATAACTTCTCGTTCGAATTTTAAATTAAGTACCTTAGGATGTTTTAAAAAATAATTATTTACTTAATAATTTACAGTAAAAAAAGATGGTTTTCATTTAAAAAAGACAGAAGTTTGTATCACCATTGGATACTCTCTAAGTGGTACTAAAAATCTTGTGAATTTGAAAATATATTTTTTAAGTGGTAGTATATTTAAAAATTAAAATATTAGATTTTGAATAAATTCATTATTAATGGAGAAATGAAGCTGAGCATGCTCAGTAAATCACTCGCTGTATAGTATAATAATGCTAGTTTTTCGTGTACATTTTAGATATTTTATTCAATAATTGAATCATTTTTTTATGTTATTATATTGGTACATTTTTTAAATTAATTTTTATTTGACCACTTTGAATTTTTTCTTCATTATTTTTCCATATTTATTAATTTATTATTTAATGCAAGTACATAATTTTGTAATATTTTATAGTTTAGATGTTCGCTTGAAAATGATTAACTTAATACGAATATTTTTTATATTAATTATTACAATATTATGCTGTACTGTTATAAGTGTTTCTTATTTAAGATTTCTTTATTATAAAGTTTTCTAGAATAATAAATTAATATAAAAGATCACTAAATTCAATATAATATATTATTAGAAATAGGGGCGGCATCACTAGAGTCAACATTTCAGGGAAGTAAAAAAAAATTATTTACAAAAAATTGCATCCTATTTATTTGAAAAAAATTGTATCATTAAATCAATAAATAATAAACACTATGACATTATTACAGAATATATTATTTTATAATCCCGGGTCTTAGAATATAGTATAGGTACATTTTAACAATCAAAAACATAAAATAATAAACATCGAATATAATTTATTTTGTTGTAATAAAATACCTTTGCTATCCCCAAAAAATGTTTGGGGTAGCAAAAGTACTCCTCCTTCATGATATCCATTAGTGACGTTTATGATTAAAAATGAATTTTATAAATAAATCATTATATAATTTTATTAATATATTCCTTGAAAGTATTAGATGAATAATAACAATAATAATAATAATAATATTTATTAAAACTAAAATTACATGAGTTAAAAAAAAATATATATATATATATAATTAAATAGACTTTGACTAAATTTAAATAGACTTTTATTTAAGATTAAATAGATTCATTCCAAAAGCAAGTTGCGCTGACAAACATTTTTAATGTTGGTAACTACTAATTATTATATTATTATTCATATAATAAGATTTAAATATATTATTCTAGATATAAGTACTATACATATTTATTATAATAAATACTGTGCTAAATTTATTGAAATTCAGTTTATATAATTTATACTTTATTAATTGATTAAATTATTGATTTCATACGGAAACTTAAGGTTATTGGAATATATATATTTTTGAAATGTTGTAGGGTTTTTTTTATGATGCGTGTAAAATGTTGATTCGTGTAAACTTTAGGAGTCAGATGGTTGTTATATATGTAATATAATGTTTAAATGCATATTTATAATTAATAAATAGTGACATAACTACTATGTAAAGGATTAGATAGTGTAACTGTTTCCACACTATATAGTATAATATGGTCTGTACATATTTGAATTAATAAAATAATAATTAATTAAAACTTTGATATACATCAAACTTTTATATTTTTTTAATATTTCTTATGGTCATATTATGCAAATAAATAAGTTATGGGGTAGCGGTGAGAGCTTTATTAAAGGTCACGTACAATGATATAGAAAGGTAGGTATATTATTATTGTACTTGTTATAGGTTTATTCATATATAATAGAAAATGATTATAATGTTTACAGTGATAATGAAGATAAAAACGAGGTGACAACAATTTATTAATTATTATAGCATTAAGTACTATTCGTTTATTTCAAAATATAATAAACAACAATTAAATTTAATGATAAAACAAGACATGGATTTATCACATAATAATGTATTTTATTAAGAAAAAAATGAAAATTCAATTACTTAAAAATATTTGCAATAAAAAATAGCAATCTCATTTACATTACAGATCCTTTTGGTATAACGTGTAAACCCTTAAGAGAAAGCCCACGTGGTGAGAAAACCTCTTAGCAGTTATTTTGTATTTCCTTGTCATATTAAAGTACTCAGAAATTCAAACTCGTTCAACTCTCTCTAGATAGATGAAAAAAAAAATTGTACTACTCGTGTTGCCGGCCACATAAACCCTTCTTGAAATTATAGGTCGCATCACGTTTTCTCGTTTTTTGACCCAAGGCTTTTTCTCTTAATGATGCATTTCATGGTGTATCTTTTATATAACTCAAGTTTTACTATTCTTCTTTTAAAGTATCCGATAACAAAATACATTTATAAAATTTTGAATTTATCAATTACTGTTAGACGTTTAAACACATTAAAATATTTAATTTACTTAATTTAAATCTAGTATACGACTATCAATTAGATTTATTAAATTGAAATTTTCATGATTTTCATAAACAATTTAAATCTTATTAGAAAAATAGTATTACAACTATGTTCGTATATTTATAACAATTAATGGACAGACAGCAAAAACAAATCATACTCCTTATCATTCATATTTTTTTTCATCTGTCCAATACATATTATATAATTTTTATCTTTTAGTCAGTTTTCTAGTTCTTATAGTTAGTGTATTAAAAAAACATTACGAATTGTAGAAAAACAGTTCTGGTAAATTGTGATATTTTTTTCGTAAAAATCAAAATCATCTTTACTTGTGATAAACTTTATGTTATATCTCTAAAGTAATCAACAACCCAAAAAACATGGTTTAGAATAAAAAAACTTGAGTTTTATATTTTGTATACATTCATCTGAAAGATTGAGAGTTTTTACCTAATATTGATACGATTCTTTAAAGTATTCTTCAGAATGTTTATCTTAGTACTTTTTATCTTATATAGTTGTTACTTTGTGTTATATTATAAAAAATAAGATATTGATAGAGGGATATAAAATATATAAATTTAATATGGTATTATGGGTTAGGTAGGTCTAGAAAGTATACAAGTACATAAGCTGCGTTGTGTCTTTATTGAAATTTATGACTATGCTCAATTTAATAAAAAATTATAATCTACACAAGAATTATTAAATATTATTGTAAAATTGAATAAGATTAATACAACACAAAAATATTAAAATTTAAAATGTGATTTTTATTTTATGAAATAATATGTTAAAACAACTTGTTCGACTTCGTTATTGATTAAGATACTTAAATTTTTCTAAAATGTATTAGTAGAGTTTAAACTAAAATAACTAAGGTACAAGTTTATAATTTTTGATAAAAAGTTCTCTTGAAGTACAAATACTATTCAAAAAGTTATTTTTTGTTATCAATTTTTCGTATATGCGTTCAATTTGTTTGAATATTCTATGACCATACGTGGGAGGGACATAATGAAAAACCTAAAAAAAAAACCTCAATGTTTTGAACCCAGCAAAATTTGCTTTCGAATATCGTTCACATAACACAAAGCAAATGAAATAAAATATTGATAGTGTATTCACGAAGGCATATTATTATATAAATAACTATGTAGTTATTATACATTTAACTTTAATACTATAGTACTCCTGCAAATCATGTGATCATAAATCGTACGAAAAATTTGGACCCGTGCACCCTGGATAATTGTACTATAATATGTACCTATTGTACTTTACCTAACCTAAACGTTTGATAGACGTCATAATATTATAGCAGTCGCAGCTAGGTCATTTCTACTATTTTGTTTATACCTGTTATAAAGTTTCTCCGTTATTGGTCGAATATTTCTAGTAAGATCGTACAATAGTTTTTCTTATCCTTTCAAAACTTAGGTATTTATATTATTCGATTCATGAAATAGATGGATCGTCTCGTGTGTATTAAAGCGGCTTACAACTTTTGCACTTTGCTCAACTTTTATAAGAGAATCGTTTTTTGTCGTTAAAAAATATAATCAAGTGTGGAATCTATGAAATTCCTACATAGGTACTTAAAGTTGTTTGTAACTGTTTTACTCAACAATGTTCAATAAGTACCCTACCATAATAAATTCAAAATTGTAGTAAAAATAGCGAACCAAATATTGTTTAGTTGGAATTTTTTTTTTAAAAAGTACACAACATATATTTTGGACAAAACAAATAAAACAGATAAAAATATTAACATTATCCACTTGTATACATATTATTTTAGAACTGATGAGATAAAATTGAAATTCCATAACAATTTCCATATATCAGTTATTTATAATTATGCAAAGCATTTTTACTTTGTATAAAACATTTGAAATTGATAATTCAAATCAATAAATTTTTAATTATAATAAATAATGTCTGTATAATTAGTAATTGTTTTTATTATTATTATTATTATTGCAATTGGTTTTTGAATTTATATATATATATATATATATATATATATATATATATAGTAGGTATATTTTATTATGTATGAACTATGTTAAGACTCAAATATATTGCAGTTGAAAAATTAAATTTAATCCAGATGATTAGGATTTGAGTTGCTAAATAATAACGGAAGTAATTGGAAATGGAACATTTTTACAGAAGGCATCCGCTGGCAGACATGTGGAAGAGTAAATGTAAACCTTATCTATTGTGTTGTATAGGAAATTCAAAATTCCTTTACTCATTTTTTGCACTCGGTTTCATTTATATACTTTCATGTTCTATGTATGCAGATTTTATTATTACATATCTTATTATACACAAAATAGAAATGGTTAAAGTTACGTTTTCAAATATTTTCATCCGAAATTCTTGTAATAATATTTTCTTCAAATATAATAGCTATTTTAATTTAAACTGTAACCTTCTGTACCATCTTAGTATTAAAATATGATTGTGCATACATTTTTATATATAGACAAACATTTAAAATGTTGGTATTCTATAAAAATTGTTGATAGTAAGGAATAACTAGTGTTTTATATTATTATGCAAAATATGAATACTGTTATTATTTTTTTTTATATTTTTATTAATTTATTAAATTTTTATAATACTATAATCTTAGACACCTACTTGAAATTGCAATTTAATAGACATTATTTAATTTTCAAATTATTTTGAGTCTTTTTTAACTATTTCTAGACATTTGATATGTTTCACCTATTTATGTTGTTCACATTTTTTTCTTGTTCAAAAAGGTTGAAAATCTTATATAAAGTTCACTTTAAGTGAATCTTATAGCAATTAAGGAACATTGAAATTAATAAATATGAAAAATATTTTTCTTTTTATAGGTGTTTGAAGTTTAAATTTTGACAAATAACAAGATCTTATTTTATTAATTTATAGAGCATTATAAGCAATGTACAATTCGTCAACATTTTTCTCATTTATTTTTTCCATGTGTTGCTTTTAATGACAATAAACATTTAAATGAAATTACCATTTAAAAAATAAATTAAATATAAACATTAAACATATTATATCAAAACATAACCTACTTTAAATTGTATAATATACTAAGTGTTAATAAATTGTTAACTGTATTCAACTAAATTAAAAGTGATTCAGGTAAAAAAAATATACATTTAATCATTAAAAATATATACAATAGGCAAAGAACGTAATAATTTTCAACTATAAATATATCATCGAGGTATCATTGTTTTACATTGTTTTTGTTAAGAAATTCATAATTTTCTCTTTGTTTTATGAGTTATTAAAAATAATTTCAGTTTGAAAACTGAAAAGTTAGAAAATTACGAATATTACTATTGCATTAATTTTGAAATCAAAATTAGAAAATAAAATTATGTCGCTTCAACAGGATTTCAATTAAACTACTTAATACTTCTAATTGATAATTTATTGTCATTTTAAACTGATTTTGAATTTTAAAACCAGAAATTGACACACATTCATTAAATCAGAATATGCTTGAAGTCTCAAAGTGTGTAGAAGGTTTTAGCTTTTAAAAAATGTAAGTATGAACTTATTCAAGTTTTAAAATATTAATCAATTTCACCAATTAAATAAATTATGTTTTCCTTAATTAAAATGTAACCGGTAGAACGTTGCAAGAATCATTCGTTTAATAATAATATGTACTTTCGCTGTAAGAGTTCGTCAAATAATATTATTCAAACAACAGTTGTAATGATTAATAAATACACATTTTCTTTATAGTTATTTGATTAACGCTGTAAAATACTTGCTTTATTTAAGTAATTCATTATATTGAAGTATTGGTATTTCTATGATATAATATGTCTACATTTATATTAATTCATCAAAATAATTTCAGTGTTTTATGAAAAATAAAGTATATATTTAGGTTTATAATTAATTATTAAATATATTTATTAGACAAAAAGTTAAAAATAGAAATAATGCTGCATAATAAACAAATGATGGTACCTATATTTTTCATAAAATCGTTCTTCTTAATAGAAACGTGAAATACAATAAAAATCTCATTTAGAATTTAAGTATATACTTAATGTATTTTGTTGTATTATTGTTGAGAAGATTTATTAAGATCATTATTTTGAAAAATTACAATTCCAGGTGGTTGAAATTTTATTTTTATAATGAATGTCTAACTAAGATGCTAAAATACCTTTTCCGTTGCATTACATTTTGTGTACATTGTATATTGCAGTTGTTTTTAAAAATTAGGTACTAGGATTAATTTTATAATAAAATCGATGATACAAGTTATTTCGTTGATTAAAAACCATTTAAAGTTTTTCGATAAAAATATTTATAAGTATTTATATATGTAGTTTTAACGTTCTTTTATATTGTGGAATTTTTGGCCTTATCTAACCTCGAAGAGTTTATCGATTTGATTTAAAAGATATTTTATTTCCATAGGCCATAACTTACGGACTTTTAATTGCTGACTAAATCTATTGAATTGTTTCATAACATATATTTCATATAAAATAAAAAAAAAATATATATATAGTAATAGTTGCATCCATTACTGAGGTATAAATAAGTACAACCATTTATCAGTGAAAACACAATGTAGTACACGTATTTTAATACCAATAAATAACTTTAATATTTACAGTATTAAAATAATGTAAAACAATTTTTTATATGAACATAATAATTAATAATTCAATTATTATTTTCATTAACCTTATATTATTATATTGATATACACATAACAAAAAAGACCATACATACGTATTATTGTTAATGCAAATAGTGACAGTACTAACTGATAAGTGATAAGTTATTACCCTAAAAATAAAAAAATATCTAAGTATGTACTTAAAATAATCAAATGTGATATTGTATAATGTGTTAAAAAATTTTATTCGTATTTATTCATTCAAAATATACCTACTTACATTTTAATATAAATATATTATAAATTATAATATGCAAAATATATTATAATAATATAAATATACAATCCGCAAACATACAATTACAAACGGAGCACAGACACATTATATAGTTGGTATATACCACCCGATTAATATTATTATGGTCGCTAGTAGCTTGAATTGAGATTTAAGAATTAATATCATATTGAAAATGGATCTAGATTTTTATAAAAACGTTTTGTTCATTGTATTCATAAGAATATTAATTCATGATAAGTTCGTAAATCATAATTGTTAAAGTAATATAAATCTGATATCGTATGTATATTTGACTTATATTAAGTTTTTCCGTTTTTATACCACAAACTTATTCACACCAATATGATTTTGCAAAAAATTATTTAAACCTACCAAATCTATTACTAATAGTTATATAAATAAAATATTCCACTTTGTTAATTTAATGATGATCTCGCAATTTCTAATAAACTATATAAGCAATATTTAAAGAAGTAAACGATACAAATTTAAACGATTTCATAACGATTGATAATAGTCGATTTCGAAAAGTACTAAAAATAATCGTATTATCTAACTCGTGTCTGTTTAAAATGTAAAATGTATAAGAATAGAAACTTATTTGAATCGCTCGTGTAAAAAAGCCAAAAGCAAGCTCGGAAAATCGAGTGGCCCTGATAGCGATTGCAATCTTATTGACAGTTCAGCACTTACTCTGCAGTCGTCATCGTAACAATGGAAAATCATCGAAAATTCGCATTGTTTGAGTTTAAAATAATTATCAAAACCGTACGATAATGATGATCTGCAGTCTGGCAGTGACACTTAAAGTCGATCGACCTGCAGAAAACCAATAATAATTGTTAATAATAATACACATACCGCTCAACGATGGTTTTTATTTTGTTTTGTTTTTCGCGTTTCCCGGTACCCACACCCACGTGTACAGCTTTGATGAGTTACATAAGTAGGTACTCGATTTTAGCGATGGCGCCTATGTATCAATTATGCGGGTTTCCCACTTTCCCATTAACTGGTGTCGGTCTTCCCATAATGACACGTGGCCTGCAACGTACAACGTTTCCGAAATTTCCGCTGTGTATGCGTAATTATTATGTTACAATTATATGAGGTGTAAACGCAAATACTGACAGTATTATAATACACAGTATTGGGGTTATTCGACAAGTCGGTGCGAATTCCTAGGGGTAGTAAATATGTGACATCACGACGTTGTGGACGCGGCTATAGTATTAGTATTAAATATTGAAAATAAAAAAAACATATTTTAATAAAATAAAATAAATACAATTCAATGAAAATAATAATCGACATGAAATGAATTTTGTCAAATTAAAAAATGTTCTGGTCTAAAATTATCCTTTTCGTACCAATTGCGGTATTTTACGTTTAGTGCGACTTGTGCATTCGATTGAGGACGACTTTTGTATTCGATTGAGGACAACTGATACCTACATTTGGTCGAGGGTAACTAGTACTGGTCGACCAGCCGTCAATCACGCGGTCTGGTGGGTTATAAAAGATCGATTGCCATACCTACGACGTTTATTTGTGTGTGTGTGTGGAGTATGCGAGTACGACACGATCTGTTGGAGTTCGTTTACCAGCCCTGCCGTTGGGTTCATAGTATTATTATGTCCGAAACCAATAGTCATGACATAATAATATTATATTTCGGTATCGAGCGGTGTGTTGCATATCGTGTTGTATTATTATTATACGGGTACGTATGGTGAATGTCCAAAACACGTTCTATTATATTATTATTTATTGTACGCTCGGAGATATCAAATTACGCGTGTTCGTACATACATGACGTATTATTTATAGGTGCGTATTCTGGGGTGGCTGCGGGTACAACACATCGCCGCGGTGGCGCGTGACAATATTCAGTCCGAGGCCGCGTGTTTATGGCAACGGCACGTCGTCGCCGAGCACTTAGGTCTTAGGTATATAATATTAAATTGGGTACGTGCGGTTAACGGTTCGCGCGACCTTTACGTCCGGAAAATCGTCAACGGTCGTCGTCGTCGTCGGCTGCTGCTGTATTATTACTATTATTACGCTCGCTGCGGCTGTCATCTTCGTATTGATCGTAATCCGCTGCAATAATAATAAATAACGAAATTATTATTATAATGATAGCATAATCGTCGGCCGCCCGTGCACACGTCGCGCGCGTTGTGACACAATACGGATACCTATTGGTCCACCTGTATACCAGCTCCTGCTACAATGCGTATACCGTGGTAACCGAAAAGTGGACGGGGAGTACGTAATCGGACCCGCGACACGCGAAAACACGTTCCCACAGACCGTAATAATATTATAGCGTCGTCGTGTACACATTCGCGGTCGAATGCGAATGCACGAAACGTTTATGCGGTCGCTTATTTCTAAGAACTGCGCGCCGCACTGCTGACGGCGGCCAAACGCACCCTCGAGACTCCTATAAAATAGTAACCGTATTGCATTTGCTTGGTCTCGGCAGTATTATTATAACAACGTACTCGTATTATGCAGTGTTTTATCACAGCGGTCGAGTTAACTGGGTGGAATACGGAAATGTTGTCCGTAGGTCCTAGCGGTGATGGATACCTGGCACGACAGTTATTTTAATTTTGGTATTTGGTACCATCACGATAATTTGTAATAATAGCATTATCGATGCGTATATGCTTGAACAATAAATGAACTCGAATATTCGACGCCAGGGAGCGAAGAACCATGACCAGGGTTAGGGTACAAATTAATTTTAAGTAGAATCGTGATGGTGTAGAGTAGGTGCAGCTCGGCATTGGCACTCGTTCGTCTGACAACTGTAACAGGTCCGCAACAGCGACATCACTATAATATTATTATTATTATTATTATTATTATTATTATTATTATTATTACGTCGTCATATTGCATAGAGTGATTCTTTTTTAAAGGTAAAAATCAAAAAAATATTAACGTTTTTGGAAAAAAAATTTAATGTTTTCTATTGTTATAATTTTTTAAGTTTCTTACTTTTTTCAATGACAAAACAAAAATAAATAAAACACGAATAAAAAAAAAAAATAAGAAGAAGAAAACTGGAATTTTCACACAAAACTAGTTTTTGACAAAATCGATTTGATTTTTTTGTTGTAACTAAAATATTAATAACTGTATACAAACCGCGTGACTTACTCAACGGTGAAGCACATTCGACTCCTACTGTACAACAGAACGATTACCTATTTGCCTACTTTTTTAGAGCTATGTGAATAAATAGATAAGTCGATATGTGAATATAACTTGCATACATTTCAAGGGACAAGAAAATAATTCGCGTTATCGCTATAACTATTAATTATGACATACATGAGTATGAATATTTGACTATTACGCGTGTGTATTTATTGATTATCTGATAGTTTTTTTTTTATGAATGAAAATTTTTAACAATGCATGACTTTTCTCTGAGTTTTATGAAAAATTTTTAGAATGATGTGAAGGAACAACGTTTTTAAATTTAATTATGACACTGCAACTCTAACACACATCATTCTAGTGGCATATTCACAAAAGAGGTCTAACCACCGCGATAAGAGTATACCTTATTTTTTTTAAATTTATTATTATTACGTACTACTTATTATTATTATGTATATGTTAATAATGATTTTGAAATGTAGAACTCTATTTAAAACAATTTCTTTAGAAAATAATATTACCACTATTTCAAGTGTTGTATTTATTCAAATATATGTAAATATTTAGTATTTTGTATGGATAAAATCTGTAGCATAGTTTGTTTCCTATTATTATCTCTTGAAATTATTTTAACTTTGAAACAAAATATAAAATTGTATGAATAAATCAAAAACATTAAAATATAATCCTATGAATTATATAGTTCTAATAAAAAATGTTATACTATAATCGAAATAATATAAATTTATGATACGAATATTTTACTAAAAAACTTAATACTAAGAGTTAGCTTGAATATAAACGAATAACCTTAATTATCTAAGGAAAATTGTTCGAATGAGTAATTACGTAAAGACGTAATAACTACAACTGACATATGTGTCAAACGTAGAAAACAATTCATAGGTTAAATCATGTATCCTTTTTTTATATAACAATGTAATTATTTTTATTTTAACTTAACACAGGTTCGTTTTACATTCCTATTCAAAAATGTTAAACACCAGTATACCAGTACAAAAGAAAATAAATTTAGTTTTACATTTACGAGACTTGATAAAGTGATAAATACCTGTCTTAGTAAAAATCTAAGTAATTCGTAAGTAGGCATTTACAATTATAGAGACTATATTATTATTTACATATTATGTATAAATTAAATTGTTAACGAAGATTTTCGCCTAACATTCATCGATTTAAAATACAATATTTATCATTTCAGTTTTACGCACACAAGTTTTCACATTTATTTTGTTGTTTTATATTTTACGCCTATCCATTCATAAAATTAAACAAAACTTCGTGTTTAAGACATTTTAAATTGATTTATCTTATGAGGAATTTTAAAATTATTACCTGTATTTTTTTATTATTATTATTATGTATTGCCTTTATTTACATGTTATTGAATATTTGAATTGAACATTTAAGATTTATTTCGGTTATGTTCATTCAAGTGAAATGTGATATCGAAATAATTTACGTTCTATAAAGGAAGATGCGGATTTATATTATAAAACCAATAACCATTGTAGTTTGTCGTTTTAAACTTAAATCAGAATTAATATTAACTTTAATTGAAATCTTTTAAAATCTAAGACATATAATTATAAGCAATTTAACATTTTTTTATTGTGGTTTTTATCGTGTAAAACTCGATTGAACAATACCTACCTATATATAGCCCGGATTAAAGATCCATTGGACCCAAGAACACCAGACACTTAATGGGTTTTTTCAACTCTCAAACTTCAATCCATTTCACTTCATAAAAATATTAACAACTATTATTTTACAGTTGTACATAATATTTAATTTTGTATTATTTTAAATAATAATAATAAAACAATTGTGGCTCGGTGTGGCGCAGTTGTACGCTCAACTGCGGAAATGCTCTGAATGTAAGTACTGGCCGGTGTTGCTAGTTCCCGGATGGGTGACCACCCGGGTTTTTAGTAACACAATCCTTGACACACAAACGTGTTCTAACCAACCGTACCTTCACCCCACAGTAAAAACCTACTATATACCTACAATTAGCTAATGGTCATAGTTGCCGGGTTTAAATTAATAAAAAAAATAAATAAATAAATAAAAATAAAACAATTATTAATAAGACCAAGTACTATAGGCGCCAATAGTGTTTGATATTTGGAAGGGGAACTGAAGTCTATGTCAAGTAACATGCAAAATAGTTATGTAATATTATATATAATACATAATTATAAATTATTGAAATTAAGATATTATACGCAGTAACAAATAATATTTTAAGCGTTAGACGTTAATAAAAATATAATTAGGTACCCACTTTACGCGAATAGGTTAACAACCCCTAATATCAATTAATTATTTAATATATTATTTAATTATATTATACGATATACCACGAAGGTACTACATTGAACTACATATTGTTTACAAATCCCATTATCATTAATTTTTGAACTTTATCATATTAATAATTATTATAATATTACTATTATCAAATATGAATTTATTATTTTTTTTTATTTAGTAAATTTTCATGATATGAACATTTTTTATTTTATTTTGTAAAATTTCTTTTAAACGTGAACATTAAAAAAAAAATTGTCCCCTAAATTCAATAAGACTCAAGGTCGTGCTTCTCTTTCCACCGCTAAATCCTAGTTTGCCAATAAATACTAATCATTTTAGGCAGGTAATGTTTTTTTTTTATATATTATATGTACAACAATCTTGTAAAGAATTTACGAGATTTATAAGTTTACGTTATTTTTGATATCTCGAATTTTATTATTTTTACCACAAACTTAATTATTAAATATTTTATGTTGTTTACAAGCTATGTGAAAGTAATGTTTAAAAATATAAATATTGATATATTGATGTTAATACGTTTCTGATTAACGTATAAATATTATAAATTATTACATACAGTCATAGAAAAAATAACTTGCAGTAATATGATTTCATTATTTTCGTAATATTTAATAACGATAACGATTTGTCCATCGGCTGTATACTAGTTGCATATCAGAGATAACAGCGTAAAAATGTCTAATCTTAGATGCAGCCTGAGCTTTTTATGTTGTATCCAAAATGCAGCCTAATTAATATTTATCGTATTAATCATACATACATAAATTTATAATAATATTTTTGTATCGATTGATGTTCTGAAAAATATACAAAAAGAAACCTACATAAAACTAAGAAGTACTCACACAAATAATCGCAGAACAAATAGGTATAATAGAAAAAGAAACATTTATTAGAAATACTATGAAAGAGTTAAAAGATAACCAAATTTCCAAACTTGAATTTATAAAAATAATATCATACAACTTTTTATCAGTGTCATAATATCAATTAACAATATATAATATAACAAACATTTTAAATAAAATCAAAATAACATGTTTAATCTAAAAAAATATCATATAAGTTTTTACCGATGTTACAATATAAATTTTAAAAATATACGACAACATTTTTAACTTGCCTGTAGTTCTGATAATATAGTCAGTTTTAAGTCTGTACAAAAATGGGAAGAAAATTGAAATTTAGAATATATAATTTTATATCTCAAAAATATTTAGTTAGTATGTACGTTAAAAAAAACTCAGGCCGCAATTCGTAAGAAATTTTTACCGAAAGATGCAAATAGTTGTCACTCTGTCCAAACTTTTTCTCTATTTTTAATTTTTGAAATAAAGTTAAAATCCGTTTACGAATTTATCAAAAATATTAAAAACCACAATAATTAAATAATTTAATCTAACTTTTTAGTACAAGTACTACTGATAGTAGTCATAAAAATAACATGATAGTGTATTATAACACACATTTGTAGCTTAATATAATATACGAATAAATAGTGATAATTCAATTGCGATACAATAATATCATTAAATCGGTTATAATCAATGTCTAACCTATAGTCGCCGATAATTTTTTCTTTATGGAACAAATTTAAAACCATTTGCACTCAATTCGTTCACGTTTAACACTTGCATAATATTACCTATAGGTTAGGTTAAACAAACAAGCATTATACAATAAACCAATATTTACCTATATTTATGAATATACATATATTACATTATAATTTAGTGTAAATTAATTTTGCTTTATGAACGTTTGTCAAATGCAATGTGAAAGGAGAAATAAAATGAGAGCACACGCGCGGAAAACAACGGTTTTTAACAAAAAGGGGGCCCTTCGTAGAATCAAATCCACCCTGACACCAATCGATATAGCTCTGCCTGGACCGCCACCAGTGTAATACTGATGGTTAAAACCGTGAAAGATTATCAAGCACGAGATCTCTTGCCCACATTACACATGGTATATAGTTGTTGAACGTTATATAATATCACAATATATTATATTACGTGTAATACTTATATATATATATATATTTATGTGTTGGAGTAGAAAAATGAAAGACAAGTAGAAAATATGAAAAATAAATCCTCAACTGACAAAGGTGTATACAGCAACAAAAACGCGCGGACGTTTGTTTGAACGAGCCCGACACGGAATGCTAGATACGGTATTTTTATATTTAATAATTTTATACACGATAATATTATTATGATTTACATAAGAGTAACGTCCACAGTATCGAATATTAATAATTTATTTCGACAATCGTTTAATCATCAGCCCAAAGTCTAAAGTTACGGTAAATCTAAATTTACTATAAAAGTTGTCTATTATAGAAGGTGCAAACCTATCGAGGTCGCATACGCACCTCAACAAATTTATACATACTGAAACGTATCATAATTATAATATGATGTGATTTAGCTCTTGCCTCTCACAATCGTCACGTTTTGAAATATATTATAACCGTAGATACAGACATGTAGACGATATATTTATGTACATCAAAATCAACTGGTTTTGTACTGCTTGTTAAAATAATATATGATTACCAAGAGTAGGTATTATCGATATCATATTATAGAACTGCGGCAGATGATATTTATTATTTTGTGAAAGTAACTATTGAAAATATAAAAAAAATGAATCGTGTGTGTTTGTTGGTTATTAAAAAAGCACATATCATGCCAATGATTATTAATAATAATAATAATACCGCGGTTTATATTGTATTATTGTATTCGATTAACTATTGTGTGTTTGCGTGTAGGTATATAGTGTAAATGATAATACGTGTATTTATTTTGATACTTACGAATTACGCAATTGGTATCGGTATTTAATTTCGTTAATCATATTAATCTAGATAATTATTGGTAGCGTGTACGATTTGTGAACGCTAAGCACGTCCACGCCATATTTAAACTGTCACTGCCTGTAAATGAGATTTTTTATGCATACATTGTTTGATTTTCCAGAAAAGTTAAAATTATAAATCCAAGTCTAAAATATAATCTGGGTTGGACACATTTCATTTAAAATATTTACCACCGTACGACAATAGTCATTATTCAGTGAGCAAATTAAAATTGGATAATAATAACGGAACAGTCAACAGACTATATCTATATTATTATCAGTACAGCAGAAATGGATATTGATAAAAATGTTTAATATATTACGGCTATGCCTATCGAGGAGCAAACAGTATAATATTTTATTAATATATTTATTTTCTATATTTATGAGTTTTGTATTATTTTTTTATTCTTATTTGAACGCAAAAATATTTTGAATGTATTACTATAAAAACTATTATTCATAAAAATTAATTAGATATAATTTATAGGTTATAATGGTAAATTATTTACTTTTTTATATTATTGGTTATTATAATACCGTAAACGTAATTTTCGTCCTCACAGATGACAGAATATTTTTAATATAATATAATTACGAATTCATTGATATATTTTAAATTATTATATACTACGTTTAAATTTAAATTTCATAAAAATTAAATGTTACAAACAACGAGCTTTTACGTTTTATAATTATTCATTTAATGAAAAAAAAAATAATTATAATAATAATAAATTAAAAATCTTAAAATGTAAAATGTATGTACAATATATATATATATATATATATATATATATATATATATATATAATTATTTAAACAAATGATATGGATTTGGGTCAACCAGCTCCACCTCTTAATCTAAACTTGAGTCAGTTACAATTTTCAAAAATAAATTATGTATATTCTTTATTTTACAATTGTACATAATACCATGTGAACCCTTCACAAATCGTTAATTTTAATAATACTAATTAATCACCCATACCATGGTGTGATACATCCATGTGTAAAATTTACTAAGAAAAATTATAAGTACTTTAACTTAATTAAATTTTTTATTTTTAATACATAATTTTAAACATATATTATTAATTATAAATATGATGATAATTGTAATTGAAGAAAATTAATTTTTAAAAATGGTACTACGATACATGCAGTCTAAAATATTAAAAAATAAATTAGATTTGCCACATTTGTGGTATACGTACACGCCACGCACAAAACCGTGAATATCGTCGTTATCCTCGGGACTTCAGCCAAATGTGACATCGATTTTGAACTCGGTAGGTCCAAACACACCCTCCGGAAACAAGGTCTGGTTCAATTTGGCTTGTACCCATTCCCTGGTAACATTCTTCACCGCCTCAATCCTAATGTTTAGCTATATACAATGAGTGGAATCCTCAGCCAATCCTAGGCCCACTTGAATCTTATTTCAGCTATATTATTGTACTTTTGAATAAATGATTTTCGCTTTCATCACTCGGGAGAAGAAGCCATAGTTGTGTTATTTCATTCATCTCTATGACAGTTATGTTTAGGTTAATCGTTTATTTTTTTTAACAGATGAGCGTGAAAATAATACTATATTTTTATTTGAAGCATTATATATACAACACACGCTATAATATTAATAATGATCTGTTATTACAGTTATTATCTATACGACTGTACTAAAACGTATTAGATAGTAACGTATCAATAAAAATCACAAAATATTAATACATTGGCGTGTTACACATAAGTACATGTTACAACTTACAATACATATAAAGTGTTCAGTCTTCAGTGTACTATGACAACAAACCAACTGCAGTATAATTGAATAATATTTCGAAATTGTTATTTACTTTTTTTTTAATATCTCTTCTGTTGTGTTTTTGCAGTGATAACTATTAGATAGCTGACTTACTCTATACTGGATTAGTTTAAACAAATATGGCGAAAATTGTTCTAAAATTATTGTATAGAATTATTAAATTACCGAAATAACTATAACAATAATAGTATGTGTGAATGCCGAATAGTTTATTATTTATTTGAAAATTTTTCATACAAAATATAATTAATACCTATGTATCAAGTTAATATTAATATTATTTTTTAATTTTTTTTTTTTTTATATCTTATATCATCGTCAATCTTTGTATGCTTTCAATAATACGATATCATATGCACCATTAGTTGTACGTTAAATTATATTATAATGAGTTTTTAATAACCCGGTCTATGTATCTTGTCATCCAACTTTTTATGAAGAAGGGTTCTCTTTTCATCTATATCTTACACATGCGGATCATTAATAAAAATTATAAGTTGCTAGTCATAATTCAATAATAATGTAAAATTTACAAATATGTAAGTACCTACCAAAATACATAACATTAGTAGGAGAAAAAAGGTTTATGAAATTTATTTTTTAACGACTCGGCCGATGGTCTCGAATAAACATATTCTGTAAGGTTCTATGCCAAGGATAATTATTTAAATTGTCCTAAAATGCAAAATCGTCCTAATTGTGGTCGTAAACCTGACCATTATGTCTATTTTAATGTTTTAAATAGCATTACGTACAACTTAAAATCAAGCTAAAATAATTCTTAGGACTTAAATATCAACACAATTTATATCGTGTTCAGCCATTGCATTATATTATGCCACTGTACAGTTTTTATGGGGAAACTTTTTTGTTCTTATATTGACACATTATAACAGTGATTCGACAATAAAGCAGTAGAAAAATAAACACCCAATATTGAATTTTTAGCATTTTAAATTTGTTTTTATTTGAGTTTGTTCCCATATAATATATTTGCTAACATTCCTATGGTTAATTATAATATGATCGAACTGCACCGAGATATTTTTTTCCGTTGTGTCTGATAGAAAACCATAATCACTCGTGTTAAACAGGATTGATTAACATGTACATTTTTTTCCATTCCCCCGTCCACGTATAGACGTAGACGTTGAATTGGAAAACATATATTATTTAGTAAATTATGCGTAATAAAAACATAGGTATAAGTTTACTGAATTTTTAATGGAATTTCTGCAGTATTCTTTCGAATACAATATTATAATGATGGTTTAGAATATTTTATTTCAATGTATAATATATATTATAATATGACGCTTTTATATTGCTCAACAATGCTAAAAGTTACTTTTGATGCATTTGATAAGTGTGTGTATAATAATACATTTATGGTCTTCTATTTAATGACACAGTTGATATATTTTAAAAGTGTACATTATAGTGTTATATTGTTTCTAGGCCAAATGTATATGATGCCATTTTAAACAAATTTAATCCCCAGTATATCATTCCTGACTATCGGTCGTCCATCGAGATGATAATATCGTAATCGATTGGGTTTTGTCAAAAAGCAGCAATACAATACAATACAGGTTTATTTTATATATCAAAATGTATGTTGTATATTATGCATCTTCATTGTTATACAATAAACCGTGGTTGTTGATGGAAATCTGCGTTTATTTTTGGTACCTAACGAAGAATTAAAAAAGTTTAAAAGATATACTGCATACGTAATAGGTACCTATTGAATAGGCATTTAGAAGATAATTATAGATATTACAATTTGTTTTATTCTCAGTACCAATTATCTGCCAGGAGGCATTTATTTATTGCAACTTATCGCAGTGTATAGCGTACTACAATGGATACTTGTGCAATCTACATAATATCACAAAGTTTTGTAGAGTTTTGATTATAATAAATGAATACTCTTAAGTTAATTTGTCAAAAGTCGTTATATTGTTACACTGCCCTCAGTCTAGTGATTTGTTGTTGATCGTTGTAACCAGTTAAATAATAGTCTATTTTGACTACTGTAGTTGCGTAGTTGAGAAAAACTTTTTGATATCTCTTTTGGTTTAGATACCAATATCGTCCATCTTTGGTGACTTACTATTGACAGCGACCATTTTTCCCCAACTGTTTAGTAAGAACTTTACAATAACTGTTTATCTAATATATAGTATTATCACGTTACCATATTGTTAATAGGAATAGTTAAAATATAATTTAAGAAAAATTCTGATTTATTATAATATTATAAATGGTCAGATTAAATGCAATGTAATATATTATTAATATTATTATTATTATTATTATTATTGTTATTACGCAAGTAACAATAACTATATATTAGACCGCGTACATTTGAACATTTCTCAACAGACAATGCAAAGCTGAACATAATCGAAACAGTTTTTACTTTTCTATTGTTAGTTTCAAACGTCGCATATACAGGTAACTGAGAAGGATGACCTCTTTCGCCCCAAAAAACAATTCTATATTCAAGCCTTTCAAGCCTTTCAAGATTGTCAAATTGTATTCTCTAAAATCTTCACAAAAAATGTTAATATCTAGTTAATATCTAGTTACTATAGTCTTGTTAATGATTCAATTGTTTCTAATTTTGAAAGTTAAAGTTAATCTAAGAGCAGATTATGAAAATATTGAGTTGGTAAGTTTTAAATAAAAATATACGAAGTAATAGACATTAATTTTTATTAGTTTTATTGTTTGAGCCAATATAATTAAATTTACGAACTGAATATTGTCAAATTCGCATAATATATACTTAGATATATTAGAAAATAAATTAATTTTTGCTTAATATATTATTACATGTGATAAGTGTTGCAAAGTTTTATGCTGTAAATAGCTAATCATATTTTTTTTTAAGTCACCCTGATAGTATCAATATTTTAGCTGTGCAAATAGATTCAAACATGATTGGAGTTTATGATGGCAATTTACAAACAATTTAACTGTTTTTCAATATTTTCTCGCAGAATATCAAGTTATTTTGTACAACCATCCAAAAAAAAAAAAAATGATAGAAACTTCTTCAAAAATATGTAACATAATTACGTATATCCTATAGGGATTTTGCTGTACCAGATAAACTTCTAAATTATTCACCAAATAAATTATTTAATCAACACGCACAACCAAGTTAAAACTAACTTAAATTTAACTATAGTTTAAAGATTATGCACAGTACAATGTCATACATTATAATATTATATACTTAAGCACAACTTTCGTGTCAAAATTAAAGTCATGACACATTGACACTTGACCTATTAAGTCATTTATGAATCAAATAATCATTAAAAATTACATTCTAGTCTGATATCAAGCTTAATTTTTTTTTATTGCAACAGAAGAAAATAATTATTTTCGTTTCTACAACTCAAAATTTGAGTATCTGCCTGCAGCGTATAAAATTTGTTTCATTTATGAAAATTCAGCTATGAGTAAATAACTGTTGTTTTATTAGTTAAAATTATTGCATCAAAATTGGTATTTAAGACATATCACATGAGTACATTTATTTACTATGAAGAACTTTTATGGATTATCAGTAAAATTGTTATTTGGAATTGTTAATATAAATTCGAGAAATAAATCGAGAAATCTGTTTATAATTTGTACACAAAAAGATATATTCGGGTTTAAACAATGATGCTTTCTTACAGACTTATAATTTATTACCTAATTGACTTAAAGTTATTAAACTTCTCTTGAGTTTTGATAATATTAAAAGAAATTAACTTAATCACCATTATTATAATAGGACAATAGTGTGCACTTTCAGTTTTATAACTTTAAAAGTAATATTTTTCTTATACATACTATTTATATTGGATTGTACTATTTAGTAAGATTGAAGTATAATAACTTTTTTTGTTTCCTCTTTAACCTTTTTTGTTATATCAATACCTAGTTTTAATACAAATAAAAGTATTTAATATCATTAAAAGTCTAAAAAAATCATCGTGAAATATTTAAATAAACTTTTTTATACTAAGCTGTACAAATAAAATATTTTAGAAAAATTGTAAAAATAAATAATCTATAATAATTGTAAATAGTTATAATAATATAACAAAATACGATATCGTATTTCGATTACTAATAATAATAATAAAAAAAAAATTTTAAAAAAATCTAACTAAACTTTAATACTTAGTTGTTTATAAACTGTTAGTATTAAATAGGATAGGTATTTTGATACATTTTTACAGCATGAAAATACTATTGTCTATTAGTTTCAAGTTATATTATGTACCTAACTTTTTTTTATTAATAATTTAATTGTAATAAAATTGTAATACTAGTAAAATAACATGTCATAGGTAGTACAAATATGCAATTAATCAAAGGCATTGTTAAAACTCGTGAATTATTTTATGGAGCTATTTTATAGTCATAGAAAGATTAAAGGCTTAGTCAATAGTCATAATTAAATAAAAAATTATTAGTATTTTATCAAAACTTTTAATTATCAAAACTATTTTATTCAATTTATTTAGTTTTACGATTTATATTGGTTATTTTTAATAAACTCCATTAAGTATTATCAATTGTATACTAATTTCACTATATATATATTATTTTTACGACCATTATTGTCCCTAATTTTCTAAATACCTATGCGTCATGTGTGTATTTATATTACTTTATTATTAATCTATACATATTATAATTAAAAACTGCTTACAATCTACCACCTTACGTCAAAATTTGAGTTATTTTACTATTTTACAGAAATTTATTTAATCTCATGTTTTTTACGTATTATAATATTTATATGACTAGTTTATTGTTTATTAGGTAAAAATTGTCTCAGTATGTAATTTTTTGGCTCACTGACAATTTTAACTTAATAAAATTCTTCGACTTATAATCGAATATTATTATTGATTTATATAGCAAATTTTAATATATTAAAGACACATTGCCACGATTTTTTTTTTTAATAATCATTTAAAAATTGTTGTTCAAATTTTGACAAAATAATTCAAAATCATGAAAATTTGCAAAATATTATAAAGTTAAATATTTATTAAATACTCAATATATATATGGCTAAGGCATTAAAATTTAATACAAGATTCCCCATTAAAAGTTTATTATGAAAAAAAAAAATCTAAAAAATATATAAATATTTTAAATTCAAATTTGTGAGAAGAATAACAATTTAAATTATTACTTTGTTGCAGTTCAAAAATGTACTTAAAATCCGTCCGTTTCTTATTATATTTTATGTACATAACTATATTTTTAAAACATTTGGATTAATTTTATGCTATAGACTATATTTTATAATTTACCTATACCTTATTAATAACAGTAAAATAAATTACTATAATAGCAATAAACATATAATTTATATGGTAATAGTCTAACGAACAGTCTCCGCGTAAAATCGTTTATCGTATGTAATTATTTATCATTGAATTCAAAATATTTAACACATTAATTGTAGTGACCTAGTTAATCACGAGGTACACTCCACTCTTGGACTCCTATTGTACAACAGAGTGGTGATCTACATTTTTATGACATAATTAATTATAAACCAACGAATTTTACAGAAAATTTGTCTAAATATTTTTAGAATTAATGAAATATTTGAAAATAAAATTGGTATACACAACCAACAGTTTCGTTTATTGTGGTTTTTATAAAAAAAAAATTAGGTTTAATAGTAAAGATGTTTCGTGTACTTTAAATAGTTTTTTTAATTTCATTTAATCGTTATATTTATAAGTTGAGATTTTTTTGTTATCTATTTTATTATTTTAAATTATTTAAAAAATGATTATACATTATATATATATATATTTTTATTTATTTAAATAAATGTTTATCTGATTTTTCTACATTTTCATTATCTAGAAAAAAATTATAATATTATAGTGTATTATAAATTTTTTAAATACAATTGTTATTATCAATTTTAATTTTTATTATTTATTGTAAACTGAAATTAATTATTAATTACAAATTTAATTGTTTTATAAACATTTTTTATATCTAAATATTTGCATGTTTAATATTGTTCCTGATAATCAAGACACTTATAATGATAATAACTTAGGGAAAATGATTAATTAATTTTCAATTCATTTAATTTATAACGAATAATGTAAATCTGATTGATTACAACTATGATTAAGCACACCAAAATTGGTTTATCAAAATCATGATATATTATAAAATGCGTAGGTGTAGACTTGATAGCTATTCTAGTTGAAAATGGTTTTATATTATTTCAACTCTGATTTATCGACAATTTTGCACGCATGGTTTAATCAAAAATAAATAGTTCAATTTTTGTCTAAGTGTACCTATATTAAGTTTAAAAAATATTTAACTTGATTTAACACATATAAGTTAAATGAACAAATATTAAATACTGGCGTTGTAATATTATGATATATTATTATATGTGCTTAGCGATTGGAGGGGTGTGTGACTCGCGGAGTTTCTACTTTCTAGTGAGTTTCTTCTAGCCTACCGACAATTTCAAAGGGAAATGATCACCGTGCAGAGCAGCCGTTAATGTGACACATACAATACAAACCCGCGTGGGTAGATATAGGTACGCTAATCGTAGTCAGTTTCTGCGCGATGCCGAGACGTCGCCGACAAAAGCTGCTTTCAGAAGTCCGTTGTAGATAAGCCGCGCACGGCTATTGTACTGCAACCCACGAACGATGCTCAATGTTCCAGTTACTGTACATTTACCACGGTCGTGATATCGTTTGAAATTGAAATTCCACGATACTGCGATTTCACGATATTTTGCGGGAACCGGCTGCGACCCACGTTTCACCAACTACTGCAGGGTTCCAAAAAACTACCTCAAATCAAAATGTTAAAAAAAAATGACGATCAAACTCTTTACGTGTCAAATCTTATATAATATTATTATATATGTAACGGTAAATGAAAATAAAAGTCATTAGATCCATAAAGTACAGTACGTTAGCCATAAATGTGTCACAGAGACAACGTTTACCATTTACGTATAGTTTGATGTAGTGGCCGAGAACGATTGTAATTTATACTTGTTTGGTTTTATTGTTATTATTATGCAATTCTACTGGGGATCTTTTTTTTTTTTTTATAAATATCATACACAAAACATCATGATAATATTTGATCATCATGTTTTATACAAGCTGTGTATTTCAAAAATAAAAAAACTCCGGCAACAGTCGAGTGCTATTACACATTATTATTAAATATTATGATTTATGAATATTATGCGCATGTACGATATTATAAGGGATAATATAGACAATATAGTTGTTGATAAAAAATCAATATTTAGATTAACTTGTAACGGATGAGTATGATAGAATTATAACATTATTATAATACTCCATCACGGTCAATGCAAATACAAAAAAATGTTTTGACACAATTTATTATTTACGTTTTCGCTGAACGGTAATAGAAACTAGAATTAAACACAAACAAATAATAGCAAGAAAAATAATTCCTGATTAAAATTTGTTTATTATAAATTTTACTGCTTATATATACCTATTACAAAAATATGTTGATTTTTTATAGCTTATTTTTAATAAAAAGAAAACATTGATAAAGTGAAGATTAAAGTGAATAATATTAGAGGTATTAATTATTTTGCTATTTTTCTTATTCTAGAAAAATGTAATGATATTTCCAATTTAAATGTACTTGATAGTTGCATTGATAATTTTATCCGTTATAATAACGAACTTTGTCTATAATAGAATAATTAAAATGACCTAATTTATTTTTAAGCGAGTGAAGTTAGTATTTTTCTCCATAATAACTTTAAACTTTTAGAGTTTATTAACTATTAACTTATAAGTTATAGCTTAAAAATCGCTTAACTTAACTAACTCAAGTCAATTTCTCTCGTTAACTCGCCGGTCTTTGCAAAGTTGTAATTGTGACACTGAATGACGTTATATTGTTTATAATACTATCTATATTATATTTAATATATAAATTGCATACATCAGAATGATGTAGCCCGATGTAAGTACATGATGTAATTATTTTCATGTAGGTACCTACTACGTACAAATGTGATCGTTTATCATGCTTCTTAAAATATACGTTCTGTCATACTATTCAAATAGGCCGTTCCATTCAAAATGTATGTCTTACTAATGCCTTTGATGCCAACAAATTTCAAGATTCACAAAGATTTTGTCGTATACGCACATAATTTATTGCTTAGGTACCTATAATATTATATTCTGTGTGCGTTTTCAAAAGATTGACCGACCGCATGCCATTAAATATTTATTTTCTACCTTCAATGTGTACGCAGGTTGTGTACTGTTAACAGCAGAAATAATTCAAATAAATATAGAATACGGTTATATATTGATATAAACATCAGATTTGGAGTGCACAAAGCAATGCCATTTAGATGTCTACTATTATTAGCGTATGATTATGTATGCATTATGTATTACAAATACTCTTGTATATTATTTATTTATAATATATGTGTGTGTATAGGCTATGAGACTTATAGAATAATATATAGTAGACAAGTACATATTTTATGATGCGTAGTTTTTTTTTTTTTTAATATCTCGTTTTCAAACGGATACGTTTTTATTTATTATTATTAATGTTATATTATAGACTGGATATCCTGACGCACATCAAACGTCCAGGCCATCAACTTCCGGGAACGTCAGAAGAGAGGGATTATGTAACGGTCAGGTTCACAGGGAGTATGAATCTCCCGAAAGTTCGGTTACGTCGGATAGAGACCGGCAAAGAAGTAAGATAATATTCACGTTAAAAGATTTTAAGTTCATAATCTGAATAAGTCCACACTTTGAACAGTTTAACACGTGTATTTTCTGTTATGAAATGCAAATAATAGATCGGTATTATAAGTTTCTTACCTTTCTCGACTACAAAGTTATTCTTGAGTGTATGTCACGAAATTAAGAGTGTCGAAGTTCGTAAGCACAAAACACAAAATCCATTTATTAAGATATGCAAATAAATTTGTTTTCTATTAAACGAAAAAGTTTTCATGTCGCGCACGTGTCTTACCCTACATAATATTACAATTTGAGTATTGTAATTCAGTAGATATTACTCTTAAAATTATAATTTATAATTACCAAAATAAATAATATTTTGTCAGCAATTAATATATTATATTTTAATTATGAGAAAGACATTGAATAAAGAGGTACTAAAGATATTAAAAGTGGAAATAATTATAATTTTTTTGGTATCTAATCATACTTGCACTGTAAATTTTATTGTTAGGTAGGTAACTAACTGTAATTTATATCGAGATAAGAGTTATAAAAACATATAAATTAAAATTTAATAACATTTAATTATTTTTCATGCATTTAAATCATATATACATTATACACCATAACTTATAATTAGACACCTATTTAATATGTGCTTACCTAAATTTGAATCATTTTTAAGTTCAATTTTTTTGTACCCGTTATTTTATTATTTTTAGTTCAAATTTAAGTTGGCTTCAAGTTTTATATTCATGACCTATGAGTACTGATTTTAGTTAATTCATGATTAATCTCACGATATAGCGTATTTTTAAAATACTTATTATCTAGTTGTATACTTGTAAACTTCAATATAAATTATAAAATATAATTATGATGACATTACATAAGTGCGGAAGCCTATAGATACAATAAAAATAAAATGGAAAATCTGTACAAGTCTCTAAAATTGTGTCATTATTATTTATTATTGACTTTTCAAATTCAATTTACTTCTCATTATATATATATATATATATATAATAAATTAAATTTATACCCATTAGTTATGTTCTTTTCTGTGGATACCTATGAGATTTAATTAAAAATTATAACTCAGAAAGTAATAAAAAAAGCCAAGCAACACGTTTTAATTTCAGATGGTTATAATATGTTTCGAGGTGTTAAAGCTTTATAAACTGGGATATTAGTTGTTGGCTTTAGAGCTGAAGTTGTTCTAAATCATTCTCTACGAAATCCAGTGGTAATACAAAAAAAAGAGAGAAATGAAATTCATAAAAACAAAAACTAATCAACTAAATCCTAAACACAAACTTAAAATCCTTTTGTTTTTATTAACTGTTTAAAAACACTATGTTTAATTACTCAAGACTATTGAAAAACACTATATTAATTATTGAAAGTAAAACTTTCAAAATAATTTTATTAGTATTTTATTATTGTATATATTAGGCTATATATGTATACAATTTTAAAAAGGTAAAGTTATTATTATTTTTTTTTTTTTTTTAATTTGCCAATCTAATTCTAATTTTTTTATTTTTATAAATTCCAAGTCAAAATCACAAAATAATTTAGGTAATAAATTAAAAAAATATTTTATCGAGTTCATTGTAGATAGTAGATATTATGGTTTATCAAACTAACGAGTTACAAGTATAAATATAATTTATTGTGACTTGTGAACTTATTATTATATTTATCATAGAACATCATATTTAGTACATATGTTGTAACAACACATTGTTATAACAACAACTAAAACCTATTGGATATTATCTAGATTTCTTTTTGTGTTACAAATTTATAGCCTAAAATTTACAAATAACACACAATCAATTTAACTATTTAGGTATTTTATCAATATATTTTTACGAATTTTTTTTATTTGTAACCTGTAGTAGGTATATACATAATAATACATTATTAAAATTGTAGATAGTAGATTTGATACTATTATTCTTATTCAACATTTCCTTTATTTCCCCGGTGAATTGATTATTTCAATATTTTACTATACCGGCTAGAAATGTCACTGTCAGTCGAACTAGGATGTCATTGAATAATTTAAGAATAGTACTGTACATTATTTTCAAATGAAATAATAATGCCTAAATAACGTTTAAAATTTAATATATAAGAATACCCAAGAAATAATAAAATAATTAATATAGGTTATCGTGTTAAGAGGCCGTTCTGGTAACAAAATTTGACCGTAAAAACATACTTTCGTACTTACCCTTTTTCCTCAGCTCTCGTTAGTCATACAAACATGATTTTTTTACCAAAATAAACTTGAGAACTTCTTCTAGACAACTGCGAGCCAGATTTTTGAATTTTTTTTTGAAACCAATGATATTTGCGTTTGAAATGTTCAAAATTTTTATAATTTTTAAAAATTATATAAAATAGACAAAAAAAGATATCAAAAATCTGACACGCAGTTGTCTAGAAGAACTTCTCAAGTTTATTTTTCTGAAAAAATCATATTTTTACAACTAACGAGAGCTGAGGAAAATAGAAAGTACAAAAACATGTTTTCGATAAAAAAAATTACAAATTTGCCGTAGTCATATGCTGCTGTAGCAAATGCAGCGTACTCATACCACTACCCCGCGAGCATAAGCAGTACCACAGATAAGTGAAAACCGGTTATCTACCACAGCCACGCACGGTTTATAAATACCCAAATTATCTATACGAAAATATTAATTTCGTCAATGAATATTATTATTTTATTTTTTCGATTTTATAAATCATATTTTTATTACTACTGTATTTTACTCAAAATGAAACCATTTATCGAAGTCGTTATAAATTAGCCGGAGAACACACGATTTTAACAATTTTTTTCTCTAAATGTAGTAAATTTTTTGACAAAACTAGTGATTCAATTATTGAGATGAAATTTTTTAAATTTTAACCAGTATAAGTAAAACAAAAAAAAATGTTTTTAGGATTTAAATGTATGACGTTCTGAATATAGATATAATAATTAATAATTGATAAATTGGTACCAATCTTGTTATTTTTGTATATTATATTACTAAACATAAATTCATACAGTTATAATTTGATTGAGATTAAGTAGTAAATATATTATACATAACGTATTGACTATTGACTACTAGCAACATGTAGTTATTGCACATTGGTATTGACATACCACATACTTATGTCTAGTAATCACTAGTAAAAAATACGTATTTATCAGTATATTAAATACTGAGCGGAGTGACGATGTTTTTTTTTATGTCTGTCAACACTTCTTGGGAAAGTAAAAATGCTTCCCATAAGTTTTCCTACATTTTCCAAAAAAAAGTTTACACCGGGAGTCGAACAAATTTTTTATAAGCGTTTGAAATTAGACATTGGATATTTACCCATTTCTCGAGGAACGATTTTCTTATTTTGATGTAATTCAAAAAGGAATAACTGTAGATATTTGAAAATATCACCAAATGTTTAGATTACCATTTTCTATACACCAAAAAAATTTTAAAATATTTTGACATTTTTGGAACTAATTGTAAGCTTAAGAAATTTTTAGTTTTTTTTTTAATTTTTTTATTCTTTAAATATCGTTAGAAAAAATGTTTTTAGGTCAAATTCCTTAAAAATTTAAAACAAGATATATCATAAGTTGTTAAAAAAGCAGATTAAAAATAATAAAAATACATAGACATAATTTTTTTTAAACATTTAAACTTCGAATTTTGACCAATCGAACATTTGCAAATTGTTTTATAGTTAAAAATTTATAAAATGTTCACTTTTTATAGCTAATGATTGAAAATTAAAAACATTGTTTTTCGTAAGTATTTAATATTTTAACTAAAAAATTTAAAAAATATATTAAAAAAATAATATTTTATAGACATTTTAAGTTTATAGATTTAGACGAAATTAGATATTTAAAAGAAAAATAATGATGCTCTTTTTATTTCATTGTAATTTAAAAATATTTTTCGTGAGTACTTAAAACTTTCAAAGTATATTATTATATTTTATACACTCAATTAAATTTTTTAATGAAATGTTTTCTGCAAAAATTAATTCTACTTGCTATGTTATTAATAGTAAAATTAATTAATAGCAATAATATCATAAAATACATTTAGTGATGGAGGCTGACAGACCGTCTTCGCTCAGATTAGTTTTTCGTATAATACAATGATTTTTTATTTTTAAATTCAAATGTAAGACATTAATTTTAGTGATCCACTCGATACATACTACAGCAGATGATGTACTCACTTTCCCAATTTTGTTTTTTTCATTAGTGTATAAAAAAATATTTTAAAATATTATTTTAGTGAATCAAGTTATTTATGTATTTTAATCCATTCTGAACATTTTATGCGAAATACTGGATTGATAACTTATAAGTTATAACTATATTCATATTTGGAAAATTGTTTGAAATATACTATCTTTATTTTTGTTACAAATAATATGTATATTATATTGATGATATATAGGTACGATGCACCGTCTTTTTCTTTTTATATAACATTATGTGACAATGTTTAGTTTGTATTAGTTTGTTTTTTACACTCCGCAAATTGTAATAATAATAAAATAATATGATTAATTTCGCCAAGTCTTCATTTAATAGATATTAAGTACAAAACCAATTTCATATAATATGTTATGCTAAATTAATTAAAAATAAATATATCAATATTTATTTATCAAAAGTATTTATGACGATACTAATACGCAAATAAAAAATTAAACTATCTTACGTAAAGTTCTGTAGTCATATATAGGTCATAACGTATAAGACGCAGCACATTTATTTAAAAAAATCTTCTCAATCATAAAGAATTTATTATTTTATATGTATTTTAAAAAGTAATTAGGTTAGAAATATAAATCAAGTTATGTTGTATTACAGTTTGTATGATTTATATATCGATTAAAATATGCAAGCAAACGGGAGCTTTAATTAATAAATAGGTCGCTACTTGTGGTCTAGGAGTGAGCGGGCCGCGTACTATAATAGTGCACCAAAAATACATGGGTGACAATTTACGCAACAGTCAACAGCACCGATACGAAACGCTCTAAACGAACGTCTGTGAAATAATAATGCACCTCTCTCGCGATTACGATGCGTGGACCTCGTCGCATAGATGATGGGCGTACAACGCCATCTCTTGAGCGTTGTACACGTTTCAATTTTACCAGAACGGCCTCTTAATATTTTACGGCTAATTGATCGCGAAATAATCCACAAATGTGCTAAAACTAATATAATATAAACCACTAATTTTTTACGCTCTCATATTACTTCAAACGATTATATTGTACAGTGTTCATCAGTAACATATAATAAAAATAAAATATTATGTTTCACATATTCGTCACTCGTTTGTAGTTCGCGTCTTTTGCAGTGGTGCTTTTCATTAGCTTGGAATTAAATGCGTTAAATAATATTTTGAATTTCATCTGGCCATTGTGTGGAAAATACGTATATGTATCATAACGCGTTTATGTGTTGTAAGCATATAATATGCATAGCTTTTCCGTGTCCATTCATTGCGTTTTCCTAATAAACCGGAACTCTTTTTTTCCAATAAAATATTAAGGACATTATATATTTCCCTAATGGACTACGTTTTAGATCCATTTCGTCTAAAGTTATTTATTTATTACACGCAAGTACGGTCGATAATTGAGTGTGGGCTCATAATATGGAAGTCAAAAGGTGAAATGAAATCAAAAGGTCCTGGTCGATGGCCCGGAAGCTATTTTGTGGATCCGTTTATACATTTTATATTAGCGTTTATAGGTGCCTAAGGTCCATAATATATTTAATGAGTTTACCAAACTATTAAAATGTAGATTGGACCGCTTACTTGAAGAAGAAAATATAATGTGTTATGGTTATTTAAACTGTAACATCTAATTTTAATGAATTCAAATTAAGATTAAGTCGTGATTTAATTTAATATTGCAAGTTAAATACTTCTTAGCGTCGCTTATATATAACCTGTATCGAGCTACAATAGTGAGTATGTAATGATTTTGCAGCCACTCTATAAATTAATAATAATTATTAATTACTTTTTGTTAAATTACTGTTAAAATGTATTAACTTGAAATATTATAGCTCAATAGCTAAATAGATTCGACCAAAGCTTACGCCAAAAATGGAAAAGAGGTTGACTTAAGATATATTTTTTAATTTTGTCGTACAACATTTGTCAATGAATTGAATTTAATCTTATTCTTATTTAAAACAGCAATCTGACAAAAAATAGCATTGTTCAATATAATAAATGTATATAGCTTTTTCATCTAGGTATTTACACAACGATACTGAAATACATATCTACATATTATATTCTAAACTATTAATAAAAGTATTTGTATTACTAGTCATTATAGATAGATATTCATATCAATATTTTTAAGTTAATATCATACTGAACTCATTTAATTTTTGAAGTTTTAATAAAATCAAATGTGATTTATACAATTTTTAATAACTTTTAAATAAAAATAGCAAAATAAATTCTTTAAATAGACTTACCTATATATGAAATTTATTATATAGATATATATATTCTACTAATAATAGTTATACATAATTCTTATTATTTTATTATTGTCTGCTTTTTGTATTAAATTACTTATTATGATGATTTAAATGCTGATAAAAAAAGAGTGATAATATTATAAAGAAATTATTGTAGTCAATCAAAAAAACGAACTAGGTATTATAACTTTTGTTCAGTTATATATATAATATTTATGTCATTTTTATTTACAGCTGTATATGAAATACAAGTTCGACCATGTGCTGGCATTGTATTGGTAATAATTGGCTTTGTCGTGTTACTCATATGGATTGCTCTGCCAAGCTCGTCCGACCCACATGGTAGTTTTTCATCTCATCGAGAAGAAACTTTTGAAGTAGTCCGACGAATTCTTGAAGAAGTGCCATTAATAGACGGGTAAGTTTTAAGTACCTACTACATATCTATTAAAATAAACGATAATTATATTCGATAAAACTATTATCGTTATTATTTAAGAACAGAATTGTAATATTTCAAAAACAATGATTTTTTTACATAATAATTATTTTTTTATGGCCGTTACAAAAAATATTTTTTTTTTTGGCGTTTTGGAAGTATTTAGTTTTTTAATCTACTTAATTTTACAGATCACAATCGATTTGTTGAATGTATAAACAATTGGAATAAATATAAATTAGAAGCTGTCATTTATTTTTAATTTAAATATACGTAGGCATTATGTATATATTTTAAATATGTGTTACGTACTTAACTACTAACTACTAGTACTAAATTAATATAAAATAATTATTATGTAATAAGTCAAGTATCTTGTGTCAAATCAAGTTTTTAAGTAAAACAATCGATAATTCACTATAAAAGTAAACAATTTAAGGTGAATTAATATTATTGTATCGTACATTTTTGAAATTGTTAAATTGTACTAAATTTGAATAGATTATATTATTTTTTTTTTTTATCATTTTTATGTAATATGAGTATTATACTTAATACGCATTCACCTACATTTCGAAATTTTCTAAAAAAATAAATACTAATTTAATAATATACTTATTATATCATTACTTATGAGAAAATTCACTTTACATGGTTATAATAAAGAGGGGACGTTTTGATGTTTTCTTCTGCTTTTAAGAACTAAAAAGAAAGTAAAAATATATTAGGTATATAAAATAAAAATTATATTGGTTCGTGAAAGTTACGGACTAATTTTTAGTTAATAATCTTAAAATTGTTATTAGTATTATATTTTAAATCAACATTATATTACTACATAATCTAAATTCAACCTTCACCAGTAACTTAAAATTTAAAAATTCTCTCATACACCACTTTGGGTGAGGATAAAAACACGCTAATTAAAATCCAAAAAGCATTAATACAATCAAAATTTAACTATGGTTCAAATCTTTACAGAATATTATCCAAATCTCTACTAAACTGGCTCGATAGTGTTTATATTTGGGGCCTGAGATTGGCATTAGGAGTTTTTCACAGTAACCCAGTGTACAGTATTTATATCCTTGCCAGTGAAACTATCCCCGAAATAAAAAGGTTGGAATTATACCTCAAATATTTAGCAAGATCTGCAAAATCGAACAACACCATCCACGAAAAAACAACCACTTTTTCATTAAAATGATGAAAGTCATCAACTTTGATATAACTCAAATCATAACCAAAAAAAATAAATTCCCAATTTCCTTAGGCCAGCTCATACTTAATTAATAATGAACTCAGCTGTCTTTACATACAACAAACCTCTCCCGATATTTTCAAAAACTTCTTTAAAAGCATACTCGAAAACTACAAAGACATCCAAGAAGTATACACTGATAGCTCAAAAACTCAGGAAGGTATAGGATTCTCCATTATATTTCCAATTATAAAAATTTTACATTAACTACCTACTATCTGCTCCGTATTCAAAGTCTTGCAGAACCAATTCAATCCCGGTGATATTGCATCTAAAATCCACAACAATCTCAACATAGCTTCCCGTTTGGGTAAAAACATCATCAACGAACATGCCTCAATAGCTATCAATAATAATGAAACAGTGTTAATAAACTAAATGTCATATGATGACTCAAAAATCTCTTAAATGAATATACAAAAAATAAATGGCAAAAAATGTGGAATAATCAAAACACCAAATTAAACCCTATTAAAAGAGATATTTGCTGTTGAATAAACTTAAAGCTCGACAGTAAAGAAGACACTGTCTTTAACCGACTTCGCATTGGTCACACCAGAATCACCCACTGCTTTCTGATGACTAGAGAGTAGCCCCCCATTTGTCAAACCTGTGGAACTTTGTCAACAGTCAAACACCTAATAACTGACTGTTTAATATACAACCAAAAACGGGCCGAGCACAAGATATTCTACAACCTAGTCCCCGTATTCAGACCCAACCTAGAAAAAAATCTAGGTATAATTAATTTTATAAAACAAACAAAATTGTTTAATTTTATATAAAAAAAAAATGTAATTTAATTATATAGTGTACCTTTGTTTTTAATCACTATAATACAAAACCTTTTTTTGTAACTAATAGCCTTTGTAGTCGATGTTATTTTTTTAATATCAATAGAAAAAAAAATCTGAATTTGTTTAAATACATTATAACATAATATCTATAATAATGTATTATAGCTCACATATTATTTTTGCTCTTAATTATTAAATTTAGGTGCAATATAAGTCGCTTAATCTTGAGTCAAATCATACCATTTGTAAGTTAGGCACCTAAGTAAAAGTAAATATATTTAACTACTTGATTTTATTTCTTAAAAAACTTTTGTCACTTTTTTGGCACCGAAAGTTTCTACTTTTAAACTTCCGCCTTTAATTAGCCTAAAAAAAAAGTTGGAACGTTAAATTATCTGTAGAGGTAATATGACGGAAGACTGCACTTTGTTCAAACTTCTGCTTCAAAACGTTCAATGTTTTGTATAACACTTGGTTGATCTTTTCTTGAATGCATACTAAACATAATATATTATTTATTTACACAATATAAGTATTATCATTAAGTATAATATATATGTAGTAATATCTATACTTGTTGGTATTATTTAAAAAAAAAAAATACAAGACATTTAAAAACAGTTAGCTTTATTTTCGTACTTGAGATAAATAACTAAAGTCCATTTTTACAAAATGATGGCTTTTATATTCCCTAAATACTAGAGATATTCAAACTGTGTGTCAATGTTCAAAGAGTATAGCTTGGAATCTATTATACTAATAATTATTATATTAGACGATTGATATCTTATTTTATTTTAAATGTAAAATATTTAATTTTGGTTTTTATTACATTTAACTTTTTTTTAAGACATTGTTTTTTTAGATAAATGTCCCGAAGATTATATTTGCTTTTTCTTCCCCTGCGATATTTTTTATTTACCTACCTTAATTTTGGTTTTGACTGTTCAAAAAAATATTTTTTTAGAATATTTTAAATTTAATAAAAAGTCTTATAAGCACTGTTAAAATTATTTTTTAAAATGATGAATTTCACTTTTAAAACATATTTATTGCAATCTTTGATCATGAAATACACATTTTTTAAGTTAAAAAAATTTTGTGATAAAGTCAATGAACCCCATTTAGCAAATCACCCGGCAGAAAGTCATAAATTATTTGAACGTAATGTTATCCACCACACATACTTGATACCAAAACATTAAAAATATATAATTTATAAAACCATTTTGAGCTTTTTAAATGTTGAAAAATTTCACACAAATAAAATACTTAATAAGTGGTTTTTGTTTATATAATATATGCATTTTACGTAACTATTCATAAGACGTAAAAGTATTTTTTTTTTTTTTTTTTTTTTAATAATAATAACAATTTTTACAACTATCATTGGCTAAAAAATATATCAATCTTGATCCAAAAACATATATGAATGACCATTGGCCTTCTTAGACCTTCCATCTTGTTTATTACAATAGGGCTTCGTTGACAGGGGATAACCCATAAATCATGCGAAACTTTTCCGAATTTCGACGCCTTTGAGACAATAGCGAAAACCACCGTATTAATATTTAAACCTTCTTTCTTTGGCCTATTATCAGATATCTTACAGCCTACAAATTCTCTTTTACTCTGAAAGCGATAAATATCCTCCGGAGATACGCCTTCCACATAATCGTTATTCTTGTGTTCACCTTTTATGTACAGAAAATAGTATACACGTTTAAGTTAAACTATTCACGAGTAATGCCATTTCAAGGATATAATAAATAAAAAAAAAAATTAAATGTTTAGATTTCAATAATATTTTTATTTACGTTTTAAGTATATTTTGAAAGCAGTGTGAAAATGTCTGTTGTACTTAACTCATTATAGTAGTTGCATTACATTAAAATTATATCATACCTGTATCATAAATGTATAAACTGCAGATTTTAATTTTTATCGAAAACCAAAAACCGTTGTATAAATTATTTACTCAATATTTAATATTGAAAAGTTAACTTGTAATTTTTTCAAAACTAGTGTTTTCGAAATTTTAGACTTAACATGCTGACACGAAGCATTGTACTATAAATTTTTTAAAATACATCTAACATAGAAAAAATATTGTTAGAATAAATTACTCGACCTTTCTGACTCGTATTTTATTTATGCATATTAATTTTATATTTAATTTAAATTATTACATTAAGTATATTTATATACCTAAATTGTTTATATTTTTTATAAAGTTTTTTATTAAAGTTCATAACTTAATTTTAAATAAACAAGTACGTGTTTAATTTGTTTGGTTTGAGTATTGAATGGATGGAAACAATTATAATATATAATATATCTCAAAAATATTCACTAATAATATATTATTGTTATTTTTATGAGCAATCTAATATTATTATTAATAAGTGTCCACGACAATCTTGTATACATGACTGTAAACCGGGATCCACTCAGAATCATTTACTGAATGCAACGATTTATCATTTTTTTTTTTTTAAATTTACAATAAATAACACAATAGTATATCCTACGATGGGGTGACCGAATCTGGACCATTGTCCAACATCCGGTTTTGTGTCCTGTCCGGCTTTTTTATTTACAACTTTTAGATTGATTTTTCATTTGACAGTATTGTATTTTTTATTTTCATTTTGCTGACACATTGTTCTTGTTGAAGACCCTCAATGAGAGTTTCGCATATATAGGATGATTACAACCAAGAAACTGTTTTCTTTTATTGATGACAAAGACGTTCTTATCTTAGTTTTTAAAGTTTTCAGTGATTGATTATGCACGGCATCATCCCATTTTGTCTGTAAATCTTTTGCAAATTATTTAAAGTATATATAGACACACAACTTTTAAATTTAAAAGTGTTTTTATTCTCCTTGCTCCAAATGCCTACGTTGTTTAATTTAACGTGTTTTTCATTCACTTCAATTTGTGTTGTTTTAAATATTCATTATAACAAACAAAATCAATTTTAAATATCATAATTTAATTTTTTTAATATTTCATAATAACTATTGTTTTACAATGGTTGTGTATTGTAATGGATTAGGATAATTATAGGTATTAGAAATAAACATTTTATAAATTTGATACATCATGTCGTTCAAATTATATAAACTAATATTATAATACCGACTGCCGGTACGTATAATACACTCAACATGGTAATTTGTTGTATATTATGTATAATTTACTTTCATAATCCCTGTATTATTTAAACAAAATAAAATGATAATTTAAAAAGTTATTAAACTATGGTTACGAAAATAACATTAGCAGGGTTCCGTAATCCGTGTCTCATTGTTACAATTTATTGTGATATGATATGATTATAATTATAAATAATATTTAATTACATTTTCAAAGTAATTAGATTAATTTAAGCTATTTATACCACGAACCTATTCTCACCCTTTTACAGTTAGTCGATATTGACTTATAAGTTAATTACAGCTAGTAATATTATATGAAATAATATTATAATAAATATTATAGGTGTAAATGTATAATATCTATGTGCAATTTGTTATTGGCAAAAAATTAGTTCAACATATTATTGAGTAGGTACTAATAGAAAAATAAATTTCTAATAGCAATTTAATATTATAAAATTTAAAATAATATATCCTAAAAATTATAGACTGACGACAGACACCCTTCACTTAGAACCGTTTTTCATATTGACTGATGTATTATTAAATTAAAATTTAACACACCAATTACAGTGACCTACTCTGTAATTTCTAGGTACCTTAGACGCCTACTATACAGCACAGCAATTTTCTCCATTTTTGTTATTATTATTGAAAATTAGAAAAATAATGATTTGTATTTTATATACAACTATCTGTTCAGACGGGTGTTGATTATGTCATTGATTTATTTTTTTTTTTAATAAATATTTGAAAAAAAAAATATTTATACTATATTTATACTAACTATAACAATAATATAATATGTAACCAATAGTAACCTTATAAATAAGCCAAAAAAAATTTTTTTTTTCGTAAACTGTTTTATAAGGGTTGAAAATAAACTACAAATACCCTCCTAGATTCAAAGAATCTATTGTATAACTTTAATTGAAACAGTCCAGTAGTTTTTAAGTTTTTGAGGAGATCTCCTGGCTTACAGTTTCCGTCGTGATACGTATTTACACATAACTACATTTGTAAATAATAAATCTAAAATCCGATACATCACATTTATATGCAAAACTGTATTTTATTAAACCTTCAAATGTATAAGTTTAATAGCATTATAGGTACCTATATTTCAGTTCAAAAGAGAAAATTATACAGCTTAAAACCATAAAATAACTACTGAAGGATTTTTTTTATTAATTACAAACGTTATTAAAATAGTATATTCATTATAAAAAACAATAATAGTGATTATTGCGGTGAATGAAAAAATAAAGAAACCAGCAAAAGAAACAACAATTACTAACGACCAAGTAGAAATCAATTTGAAACACTGGACTGGGCGTACGAGAAAAAATCATAAGGCTAATTAATATTAAAATCGGTACCTAGGCACCAAATGGTTATCCGAATGGAGAAAAGAAGAAATCAAGCTCAGCAAAATAAAATGGTCTACCGAACGTTGGAAAAAACAGAGAACATTTAAAAGGAAAAGAAAAAGTGTTCTTTACGCGTTTATCAAGATACACCCACGACTGCCTTATAAGCATTTAGGACTCAACCCTATACTAATCACTTGTTATTTATAAAAATAAAATCATTATGATATAATATAAAAAGTGTTTGATGGTCTGATTCAAAATGTAATAAAAAACTTAAAAAAAATTAGATCGCTTGAGCTCCCCTCCTCCCTCCAACGATTTTCTCTTATGACTATATTCACTATATTCACTGTTAATAAATAAATTTAACCTACACTAATTTTGTTTTATTGGGAAAAAATTAACAAGACAGTCCTATTTTGATTTTACTAATGCCAGAACCCAAGTACCGTTTTGGTTTTGCTGCAAGACTACAATATTTCCGTACTAATTTCCATCATCGCTGCCGGAGAGCGGTCGGTTACAGGTTAGTCGCCTATAACACAACCGCGATTTGAAATAATATATTGATTACTGGTTAGATATAATTAGCCTCTGATAAGGTGATATATTATGAGAATACTAGCAAAAAATAATGTGTATAGCGCTCCAAACCGTGTAATATATTAATGTCATATTATTATGATGAACCGTATATCTAGTATTTATTTACCTTTATGTTTGTGTATAATATAATATTAGAATATGGCTTGGCGTGTCGTGTTGGCTGCTATCAGTCGCGTTTTGCCATTGAGAGTACGCAACGCCCGCTAATACTAGTTCCCGAATGGGTGACCATCCAGGTTTTGTAGTAGTAAAAACTTTGCCACACATACACACACGTGTTAAAAAATTCTGCAGTACCCTCCCCCTCAATTCCACAAGTTAATGACCTTAGTTGTCAAACCCTTCCAAAAATAAAATATATATTAGAATATATCAGTATAAAAATAAGTCCTCAATATTGACATACGAACGCTAGTAGTTATTTTTACAGCTGTTTTGTGTAGACACCTTGTAAATTAATTCAAAAGCCTTTTAACGTAGGGCAAAGGGTAACCAGTAATTACCTTAAATCACGAACACAAACCGTACGAAGCTTATACTTACGGGCTACCGTTGAAGCAAGGTCTCTTTGAACAGCCCATTGTGGCAAAGTGCTGGTATAGAAAAACCACTCTTCCCTGTTTAATAAGGTGTCTATTCTATCAGTGATTATAATTTCATAGTCAACGTAATTTTATGAGTGCCCCATAAAATTGATTTCTCGGACATTTTCCATCCAAATTTCCAAAAATATTTTCATTTATCACACACACGTGTCGTAATATTATAAGCTATATTTCAATCACACGTATTCATACAAACTGCAGTATTGCAAATATTATGCATATTGTAATGAGATAATTTTATATATTTTAATATTTTATTTTTTATAAAATATTAAAATAAAACATTTTCAAACAAATATTGGAAACTAATTTTTACGTTTTTGGGGCTCTGTCGTTGGGCTATTGATAAAAAATTAATTATAATCTAATCATTTTTATGTTAAATATATTTGAAAATTTACCAATGTAAAAAAAATTTGACTAGTTTTTTATACACTGCTTACTCGTTAAAATTACGGTGGCTGTGTTAATTAAAAATCATAAGAATTAAATATTTGTATAAAATATAAATGATAATATGAATTTTTCAAATAAAATTTATAGTTTATAGGTAAGTACAAAAAATACATAATTTAGATTTTATATTTATGTATTTTTATAGTTGTGATGCTATTATTATGCAATTTAGTACAAACAATCAGCTTTTATCTAAAACCACCGAATATTATTAAAAAAAATTAATTAGACGTCAAACGAATAAATAATTTTAAAAAAATATATACAATGAAATTAAATATTCCGTTTACTTATTTAAATTATACAAATTTTTACAAACCATACTTATGTATATAAAAACGACTACACTCACCTCACCGATAGAGGTATAATTTTCGAATTTATCGTTTTATTGTATCATCATTGATTTTTATTTAATAATTAATAGTTTAATAAACGAAAGAATTCTATGTTTAGATTAAAATGACGGGTTTATACAAAAACAAAGTATCTATCAATATTGTATGGACTTAATTTACCATAACTATTATCAAAATTAAAGTTGTGCAGAGACATTGACATCAGGTTAACTGTGATGGAAAGACAAATGTGCTTTCGAACTATTATAACCTATAAGTTTAAACTTATATGATGATTGAGTATCTTCATGAGTTATTACAGGCTATAGTAGTAAATAGTGCATAAATAAGTACGAGTATCTTAATAATGCTAGGACAGTAGCTACTATAGGATGTGTATGAAATCTGTAAAAAATATAATCAACAATTTTGAGTTTTACATTTTATATTTTATTACTCGTTGTTGTAATTTAAATTAATAAAGGTTCAACATTTGAGTTAAAAATTTAATTTATTAATATTAAGCATTGCAGATAACCGAAGGGAGTAGTAAATTTATAAGGTTTCTGCGATTTAAACTTTTTTTTTTAATACTTTGAGTTTAAATTGAAATGTTAAATAGGCTTGGATTGCTATGTACAACCCCCTAATACACAGTACATGCTTATCCACTCGGAAAATTAAACGCAATAGAGGTAAAATAAAACAAATTCTCTGTTATTAATGATCAATTGTATAGATACCTATTTTAAAACGATTATTTCACGTTTTATCTCAAAAGCAAATAATGTTTTTGATAAACTTTAAAAAAAACTAACCCCTTCTTCTTAAAAATCAAAGTCACCACTAAATATTTATATTTCTATTACTATGTAATAATAAGTACTTGTCACAACATAAAATTGTATGGTTTCCTTGTATAATCTAGGTAAATTGAAATTCTAAGAGAAAAAATTCAGGATTCCTATTACGGTTGAAAGGTAAATTTCGAGGTCTATTCAAAATCACATTTAATTTAACTGCCTCCGTAAATGGTACGTAATGGTTCATTTAAGCATTATCAGGGTATTTTATTAGTTTATATTCTATAGAGTTTCGATAATCTTAAGTTACTTGGTGACATTATATAGGTAATATTATAAAAAAAATACTGTGCAAAATGTTTGCACGTGTATCATATTTAGTAGGTATACATTACATAGATATTACATAAATAGTTTTATAATAGATACACGTCATAGTTAAGTGATTTGTTCGCTCCATTAAAAGTACAAAAAGGTTGAATTCTCGACACATATACCTTTTAATTTAAGCAATAATAAAATTAGTTTTTATGGCTATACTTTTAAAGTGCTGTATCTTAAATTAAATTCACTCTATACACCTTAAGTTTACCCGAACGATAATTTAATATTTAAATTATACTCTAATTCTAATATAATATGTCAAATATTTTGATAACTCTATTTGAGGAATATAAACGTTTAAATTTGCATTGTAAATATTTTATTTGCATTTTAGGATTGTTGGATATAATTAAACTTTGTCTAGATTTATTGTTTTATTTGTTTACAATTTAAATAATCTCAAACAGTAAAATAATTTATAATGTGGTGAACTAAAAGATTATACTTTACAAAATATAAATAACTATTTAGGATTAATTAAATAAATTCCGTTAATACATTTTTGTAAAAAAAAAATAGTAAACAGGTTATTTTTTGCTCATAGGAATGCGTATTTTTTTTTTTTAATGACAATTAATAATACTTTACATTTAAATTGACATAAATTCAGACCCATTAAAAATCAATAGATGAGCGTAATTTATATTTACATTAAAACTCAATGAAAAATCTTAATCATTAGTAAGTCATATGACTTTATCAAATAATTTGTCTACGGACAAAATATTCAAACTAAAATACATACCTTAATAAACCTAAATTAATAATGATATAATTGTTGATCTATATTAATTTTTTCCTGAAAGTTAATAAAACAAAATATTTTAAAAATAACAATAAATATAATATTATTATCAAAGCTCACCAAGCACTGCTAATTCGTAATAGAGTAGATTGAATTAATTTTAAAATTTTATTAGAAAATAGTGTTATCTACTAATCTACGTAATTGAATTATTATTTGTTATTATTTATTAAATGTTTGTATTTGTTTATAAAAACGTTTTTATAAATGTTTAAATTTTGATATTTTGACAGATTTCTGATTTAATCATATAACTAAGATTTTAAATTTTTATGCAAATATACCTAATCTTCGTTCTTACTAGTAGATTTTAACTTTTACCAGTTAATATATAAAAAGGTATGACAAATTTATTTTAAAATTAAATATATATCAATTATAACATTTTACTTACCAGTTTTTTTAATATTGCGCTTTGTTTAAAATGTCTACTGTATAATTTTTCTCTCTGTATAATCAAAACGACAATATTATTCTTTTACTGATAATGTATATACCCTAATCCAGCGGTTCTCAAACATTTTTGGTTCACACATCCCTAAAAATAAATATAAATATACACACCTTACACGAATAAATAAATTACGATTTAATATTATTTAAATATTCAAATATTTTTAATTTTATGAGAAAAATCTAGCTATACATATTATTTAGTATAATAAAAATTATTTTAAAAAAGCGATGACTTAATATATAATGAAAAATTGAATGTGAACAATGGGCTTGTTTCCTGTTTATTATGTTTCAAAATTAGGCATCGATGTTGTTACTGCCACTCGTATTTCGTTTTCAATATTAAATTTGGACCGATACTTAGATTTTAATACCGCAACTGCTAAAAACCCTACTTCACACAAATATGATGTAACAAATGATATTAGTGTACGTAAAGCTTTGTTGGAAACTTCAGGATATTCATCTTTAATGTCGTTCAAAAATCCTAAAAGTGACAATGAAGAAAATATTATTCGTAGTGAAGAATCAGATAAAATGTCGATTAATTATTCTTCCTCCGTAATTGTGAAATTTGGTTATGGTTTTTTTGGTAAATGGGTTTTTAATCCAATTGTATTTTTGGATTTCATTTTGAAAATATTGCACAAAATTACTTTAAGAGTCATCGAATGATCAGACATTTTTGTTATTGAACTTTTTAGTAATTCAAGATCATTATCTTCAAGAAAATTTTTTTATAATGGAAACAAGTAGTTTTACCATTTGCTTCAGTCAGTTTATTTTGCCATAAGGCAACTTTTTTATAAAAACTTTTATGAAATTTATCATTTAATTTCCCGAATATGAGTTTCTTTGCTTAAAAAGGTGTTAAGCAAATTAAGTTTTTCAAAAATATCACATAAATATGCTAATTTAATTACAAAATCATTATCAATAAAATGGTTGGAATACTTATGACCTTTTTGACTCAAATAAGAGTTAAGTTCTTGTCTAACTGATAGTAAAATAAGTTCTTCAGCAATTGTATGAAGTTTCTTACATTGAGCCACACGAAATGCTACATTATAAGAAGCTAAAAGAGCTTTGAAACACTTGTCTGTTTAATAAAACTGGTTGATTGTTTTTCTAATTGTCCGAGTTGTCTTACAAAATAATCTAGTTTTTTATTAATTAATATGCCACAATTACTTTCAAAATGACGTTTCAATTTATTTGGAAGCATATTATCGGCAGCTAATACTTTTAAACAAACAACACATTTAGAACGTGTTACATTGTCTATTTTAATGTAAGTAAAACCTAAGTCTAAGTAACTATCATCGTATTTTCTCAACTTACGTTTATTTTCTTCTTTACTCGTGTCTTCATTCGAACGTTTTGATGTAATATTGAGAAATTTTTCTATTTTAAATAAGAGTGTATAAATTACAAGATAATAGACACTTCAATAATGAACACACTCGCGTACCACTAATTCATGACTACTACGGCTACTGTTATTGTCGGACAAAATATAATATATTTATGTTTTGAGAATATTCGGGTGACGCGATAACGCTAGGTTTTCATTAAATAAACGTTTCAACGAAATTATCGTTAATCTAAAAATATCAATATTTTCCTCGCGTCTCCCCTGCTATATGCTTGCACCTCCCTTGGGAGGCGCACTTCACAGTTTGGGAACCGCTATCCTAATCTATTGAATTTCATAAGTAGTAAAGTAATAGATCTATTTTCAAGAATAAATTACTTATATAAGCTATACAGTTTAGTTTTATAATAGTTAGCACAAGTTAGTACTTATATATAAAATCATATATGCTAAATATAAAGTTTAAAGTTGATTCGAAAATATTTTTGGTGCTTTAAGCTACAGCGTTAAATTTTTAATCTAAAAAATATATATTATTAAAAATAATTTGAAAATGTTAAAGTTATAATTAATTAATTTTCTGATCTATATGATGTATGTAGTTTTTTTTTAAGAAACATCCAACGACTAAATAAACTACAAACTTTAAAAACAAAAACATTAGCCCATGTGACAAAAAAATGTATTTAAAAAAATTGCTTACCTAATTTATTTGACTGCCATTGTACTTAATTTTATGTTAGATAAAAAAATATGAAGTATGTGTGTATTTAAAACCTAACAATTTTTTATAATTTATAACCGTAATTTATTTATAAATCATGTAGAAGCTTCAAGGATAGTTAATCCCGGCGACATGGCTAGTGGAGAGTCTTTCAAAAATGAAATATAAATTATCAAACATAAACTGTAATTAATATAGTTATAATAATGGAAAGAAATCTAACATAGAAATATAGAATTATAATTACATTAGTCTAACTTGAAACATTTATTCATCAAATGTTTTGAACAGTATATACATTCATATAATTTTAAATAAACAATTTTGTTTTTAGTGTTCTACTTTATTTCATTCGATGTTTACTGTTTTAATGATGTAGCAAATAAAAACTTTATCATAGGTGTACTCTATATAGAATATGATAAAACAATGAAACATCAACAATAGTTTGCTAAATGTTTAAGTCCTGCTAAGTATTAATAAAAATAATGGATGAATGACTGTGTTCTGGTAAAAATTCATAACACTTGTACCTGTGTATGGGGGACGTAATTATACTTTTTATACTAACAAATTATTAAAATTATCGCAATTAGGTTGATACTCATAAAGTGTTCAGTGAATTTTACTGTTGTTTTAAATAAAAATTCCACAATAGTTCACGATAGGTAGTAAAGATACATTCAATATTTTTGTTTCAAATATTTTGATACATGACAAAACTTTCAATAAACTTTTTGAATATATCATAATGTTAATAAAAGTTTGAAAAATGTCGTTTTACTTTTGCTGTCACTAAATTTAGTTTTTACTTTAAACAAAATACCCAACTATATAATTTTAAATCGAAGAAAGGTGCGTTATTATTTCATCATGCATGATTGTCTTACTTTTTGAATTCTAAAAATATTGATAAAATCTAACAATTGATTTGAAAAATAAATTTATGAGAAAATAATAAAACCAGAAAATTACTAATTGCTTTCCATTAATTGTTGATCACAACCAGTCGTCATGAAAAACAACTCGACTCGCGACTCGTGGTCGACGATTTCATACAAGAAGTCTATGAGGGAAACTATACACGAGGTTAGTCTATGCCTATTTTTCTACATTTTTGTGGATATTTATATTATTAAATTGAATAATTATATTATATTTAAATGTGAGTCATATAATATTTAGGGGGTTTAGACAGGTAGTGACAATTATGAAGCCCTCTCGAATATTCAACAAATTATATGATTGTAATATTATCAACAGTAAAATATTCTTAATTTATATTATATACATATAATTTAAATTAAAGTGTTAAAAAATACGTAAAATTAATAAAAAGAAAATAACTATATTTCTTTGTTATTTTACATTATTTCCATAGTATAGTCGTTTCTCGAGTCGCCGCTCGTAAACGATTACACAGAGTAGACATTATAGTGTCATGGTCTAAGAACTTTTATTGTATAATATATTCTGTTTATTAGTATACATGGTAAACTACGATATTTTTCATAAGGTAAACACAGTAAAATGGAAAAAACAAGGTACTCCACAAATCAGTAATCATAGTGTATATTATGTAATGGATCTATTTGAACTTTATGAAACTTTTTTTGAACTTTGATATATTTCCAAAATAATTTGGTATTGTACCAACAGTATGTGATTTATATTAATATAATAGATAGAATCAATTATTATTAGGCAGTAGTTCATCTGACATCTTATTTAATTTGCGTTATGATATATTTTATACACTTTACTGAATCCTGCCGTACGACAGATTTGTCAAAGTTATCATTAATATGATCATACCATTTGTATGCTTTGCTTCGAATTTAACAATTTAATGACCACAACAATTTCTAATTTTTAATCGTTTTATCAGTAAAAAAAAATACTCAAATGGCAGCATGATTTATGTCCTGTCTCTATGAACTTTTTACAATGGAAAACTACAACTTAAACAAATCGATTAATTCATACATTTATATAAATCATAAAAATATACTCTATAGTACAAGTTACAAAATCAAAATAATAGAACATTTTAATAATATTAAAATTAAAATAATGAGTTTTTTTGTTTACTATCCTCATAATATTATTATGAAAATGTATAAAAAAAAAAATAAAGAAAACTGTTCTGGATCTGTGAAGAAGATAAGAGAGAAAATATAAAAATAGTGTTCGGATTGCTTATGCTTTATTCAGATATTAACAAGTGAATAAAAAAACTTTAAGCCGATGGATTTAAACTTTTCAATAAGACATTTATGTCCAAAATAAAACTAGGTCATAAGTCATAACTCCCAGTCATTCGGGAGATGAAAAATATGTAATAAAAGAAACCTGCATAAAAGGTCGAAATCTATTTTGCAGGCATTCAAATTCAATGTTATAAGTTATAGCCCAACAAATAATGGTAGTAAGTGCTAACTATAAGTTCCCGAATCATATTCAATAAAATATAAAAAAAACCAACCACAAAATGCACGAACGGTTATTATTCTGTTTCGTCACAGGACAATTAATTAAACGACATTACCCAACTGTTAATGCAGGTACACCTACTCGTAATTAAAATAAGCACATACAATTGTATATTGTGATAGAAACTCATTGTTTTTAAATATAAAAAAAAAATGAACATCTATTACAAATGCTTTTTCTTTTTTTTTTTTTTTGTCAAATCGAACCCCATCGAGTTATTTATTATAACGAGTAAACCATTAAGACATTTCTGAAATGAAATATTTTCCATTTATTAGTGTAATGGAGATTTCATAAAATTTACTATTTCAACTGAAATTTCTACATTATCGTATATTATTAAAATTCTATGAGATATTGAGGTGCAGACACGCTGTATGTCAAATAATCGTTTTTATTTATAACTCGAAACAAAACAGAATATGTCGAATAATGTGTTTACAAATAGGTTTTTGATTCACGACCGATGTACGGACGGTCAATAGACTAATATCTATTAAAATATTAAAACCACAGTATAAGCCGTACTTGTATGGATGATAAACGGACGAATGTCCTCGCAGACTTATGGAGGTATATAACGATGCTTATCCCAACGATGAAGAACCCCTCGGTGACAAATGACTACCGGATTTCCCAACAAGGACGGTATTTCAAGTGATTGACCGATGGCATTTTCATAATAATAAATAATTATTACGTTGTACAAATATATATATATATATATATGTATATGTATGGAAAAGACGATTTTTTCCCCTTTATAATGATGATGATTTGTCAACGCGTTTGAAAAAATAGCAACGCATAATTTGCTCGCAATGCACATTATACTGTGTCGTCGCTACGCGCGTATTATACGATATTCATTAAATAAAAACGGAAAAAGAAATGCATTAATTTCGTTTGGAATCATAATAATATTGCGTAAATAATAATAACTGTTATTATTTGAAATGCGTATTATGCACACTGCCTTTCATTCGAACAAACTCCGTTGGGTTTGTTACGCGCGGGTATCGGCTGCAGCTGCGTACCTACGCACACACACGATATTATATTTTTAATGTACGTGAAAATAAATTGAAAAATTCCCCGCCATCAAACATACGTATAGATACGTACGTTGACGTGTAAATGCATAATAATAATATATAGCCGGGAAGGTTGCGTCGTATACACTGTCATTGTTTCAACCGCAGGGTTGTGTCATCGTTCTCCGCACAAACGAAAATGTTCATAAAGGAAACGGTCGGGGCCTTTAATATTTATTTAGAACAATAGGTTAAACAGTAGAATATCGCGTTAGGATGATTGGACGGATGTCTATCGTCGGGGCACAGTCGTTTACCCGCGAAACACACATATCTACATTATTATTTATTTATTACACACGCGCTGCCCGTGCAATACGTATCGCGTAGTGTCCGATGGACGCCGTTGAATAATAATAGTATATTTTCGCATATATTTTATTAACTCAATTCTGACGTTCTATGCGCACGCAAAATATGTGCGATTCGCTGACAATAAAATAATGTCTGTGTCGGAGACGATTCGTTTTGGGTAAGCCGCAGCGTACCAGGAAAATGTACTATAAAAGAGCTTAACGAGCTGTTGAGTGTAAGAGCAATTATATAGGCGGCATGTATTTCTTAAATTATGATCTTGGTTTAATCGCTGCGATTTGTACCTATATTTAGGCCGATAATTGAGATTTAATATCTCACAGACTCCACGCAGTGCACAATGTGTATTTATGTCTTTTTTTTTTTTAAATAATATAATATATTATTTATGTTTAACACTTTATTTGAAATCATATTACACTATCGCATATTTGCGTCGATGTTTTCCTTTTTGTTTATTATTTAGATTATATAATATATACTAGTAGGTACGATAACATTTTTTGACATTTTAGAGATTTCAGCAAGGTATAATATTATTATTTACACTGTACAATTTATCAGTTTATTGAAAAAAAATATTTTATGCATACTTTGTAGTTCCATTTCGTCATAAACATCGTGAACATGATTTTATTTGTCTGTAATGCATTTTAGAGTCTGAACGATCGAGTGAACCAAGAAATCTATTGTTTCTTGTATTCAACATTGCTTTTTTTCATACCTTTTTCCGCTGACACTTTATTTAACGTGAATACTTGAAAAATTTCATATCATATCAGTCATAAGTCACATACTATAGTACATTTTTAAAAAATATTAGAAACATTCTGTTAAATAATTATTAATAACTATGATTTAATAAAAACTTCGATAGTTTTAAGCTTTCCGCGTATAATAATGATAATAATATTTATTTATTTGCAGCAAAACAAAACAAAATAGAAAATATAATAAATAAAAAAAGTTACAAGCACATTTAGTGAGCAAAATACATAAAAAAAACTTGTAAAAGTACATATATATGTATTATTTCAAATTAGAACTATTATCAAATAACACATTACAATGGTACAATTTTTAGATTTTATTTTATTGCATGATATAATGATATATTATAATATCAAATATTTATTACTCAAGTTTGGATTTCATAGCATTATAAAACTTTAAAATAAAGCAAAAAGCACTAAAAATCATACAAAATAAGTGTCAAAATCCTAAAAAGAGCACTAACAATTATATGTTAATTATAATATATAATATGTACATTGGAATTGAGAAAAGTAAACAAATATCCCCAAATTCCTTAACTAGATCAAGTAACCGAGTGAAATAAGAAATTTTAACTTTAGGCATTTTCCCAACAAATTAAATAAACAATAATCTCAAATTACATTATACAAACTAAAAAAATATTCTTAACATAGTGGAATGGATGACATAAAATGACTAGTGCACTAGGTACTTCAAGTCTGCGACAACATGTAATTTTTAATCCGTATCATTCGTGCCATATCGGTAAATTATATATCATAAAATGAATCTAATCCATTCTTTTAATTTAATAATAATATTAACTTTTAAATACTTCAAATACGTGGATATAACATATTTAATAAAACAAAACATTTTTTTAAAAAATCATTTAAAAGTAAATAAAACAAAAAAGCATTTAAAAAAATTGCTAATGAAGTAAAATAGAATTTTTACATAGCATGAAGCAAATTTTTAGCTGATCTAGCTTCGTACTAAATCAATAGAAAAAAAATCAAATTTCTGGATTTGAACTCTATTTATTTTCTGATTAAATATAAAAGTTATATTTGCTTGCTCCGCACGAATAAGTCACATACACCAGCATTTTCCATAAATAAAAATAAATAGTTAGACAGTGTAGGTGTTTGTACTAATTTTATAAAAATAAATTACTTTAAGTTATCTATAATTAATCGTTTTATTTTTTCCATATAATTTTTTTTTTTTTTTGAATTTGGTTGCATCCAAAAAATACGAATATCATATTATGGAGATTACTTCACTTGGTAATGGTCACGGAAATTAGTTGAAACTTGGAAAAAGTCTGCATTTCCTTCATTTAAAAAAAATATATTTATTTAATTATAAGAATATTAACTAAATAACATTTAAGATAATAATTAAACTATATAATATATTATATTACCAAAACTATAAGTAATATTTTATATAATTTTAATTGCATTGGATTTATCGCGATTAAATAGATTTTTTAAGAGTATTTAATGTAAATTGTTTTAATACAATTTCGTTCTATTTCTTAATTTTAACTTATATCTAATTTGAATAACATTTAACTAATTTAGCATAGCTACCTATTTTATAGGTATCTCAAGAAATATTATACTATTATTATCTTCATTTTTAACTTAAAAGTTTTCTGAAAGGTTTCAAAAAATTTTAAATTAATTGAATGTAATATCAATCTTATTTAATATACACATTGAACTATTTAACTCGATACACTCATTGCACAGTCAGTTTATGTACTAACGTAGTTTAAAAAACATCAAACAATGCGTTTTATTTGGAATGTTCTACTTTTTTTTAATACAGCGGACTATAATTTAGGTCTCCTATTTTGAATAGTGACATTTCTTCATTAAGTATGAATATAAAATATTAAAACAAAATATTTTTTTTATAAGTATTTAAAGTTTAAATAAGAGAAGCTGGAGGGATACCCCAATTTAAACTTCGAATTCTTATGAACAGAAACTATAATATATTGGCTTAATATTATAATCGACATTTTTCAAAAATACTCTATTTCAAAATATGAAATTGAAAATATAAATTGTCATTTAAAAAACTAAATTGCAGGCTGAAAATTGTCTTTATAAAGAATTAGAGTTTTTCAAAAAAATTATGTGTTATATTAAGTATTTCAACTGTATCAGTACTTTTTCTAAAATAACAAAAATTGCCTATAGGATAAGTCAATTAGTGTATTAGGTGAAATTAACCATCTAATATTCGGATTTACATATAAATATAACATAAGCTTACGACGTAGATAAGAGGTGGACTGACTTTGTAGTTTGTGCAAACCAATGTTTTGAATAAAAATATCAAATAAATCAACTAACTAAATAATCAGTTGAACTTAAGACTTTTGTTTTATTCAGCAAAACCTATATGAATATGTTAAATAAAATTCGTTAGTTTTTGTATCTTTCAATTTTCAAAATTATATCAGCTAATACAATTCACAAGTATGTATTAAGATCTTATGTTAAGAATACTTATGAATAAGAAAAAAGTATTTGAATATTATATTATATAATTAATAGTTTGATAAAAATATATATTATTTTAAGCTACGTAATAATATTATAGTTTAATAAGACATTATTGGTACAATTTTAGATGTAGAATACGAGATAGTACTTATGCTAAATCTAGTATTATAATAAAGATATTATCTAAACAGTTTTAAGTTCATTAAATAAATTAAATACATTTTTTAAATAATATCTGTTTGGTTCTTTTTTATTGATAAATAGTATAATTAATGATTGAAACGAATAAAAACCGCTTACCTATGTCTATTTACATTACAAAATATAATGTAAATTGTGAAAAAAAAAACTTGTTATAAAGAAAAATATGGTTTGCTTCATTCAAATACATATGAATTTTTATTATTCACCAAAAAATAAGTTGAGTACAATTTTAACATAAATGATGAAATGTTATCTGAACAATAAATAACAATTACGCCTAATTGATACGTTACAATAATGTATGCGCCAATGCGCCATATGATATTATATTCTCTATTCGTTGTCCCCTATAATATATATACGTATATATATATATATATAAGTATATTATGAAGAGAAATTTATTGCGAGTACTTTGTGGTTAGGTCGTATGAAAAATAAACTTCAAATGGCAAATGCACTCTACTAGAATAGTAATAACACAGCAATTTTTTTTTTACTCAAAATTTGTTAGAGTACATTCATTGCTTGATTTATGTCGTTTTTAATTTTACTTGTAAGTATCATCCCACGTAGACATCCACATTAGTTGTTTGTAATCGAATTGTATTATTTTTTTTTCTGTTTAAAGAAAAAAACACCTGTTTGTTTAACTTAAAATGTATTTTTTAAATAATTCTTGGCAGATTACATACACGATAATTTGTTTAAAACTAACCTTTTTGTTTAATTCATTTGGAACTTTTACATATTATTTCTTATGTTTTGAAATTATATATTTCTTATATATCTTTAGGCCAGATGTCTTCGCTTGCTATGGGAAAATTACTTTTTTGTTTTCCAAAAAAGACCGTAAATCGAGCGTGTTGCACTGAACTTTATTCTGTCCTTCGCAGAACAGATGTTTAGCCCTCCTTTTTTTACAAACCTCAAATTTACAGAAAATTATAAGGTATAAAATAATAAAAAGCGTCTAATTTTCAAAAAAATGTTTGTATTTACGTTTACTTAAAATTAAAAAATGTTAACTCTGCAATCATATTTTATCGTCTCAGCCTATTGCAAGCGTATAATAATTAAAAACTTAATTTATGAATTATAATTCTTTTATCGAGTGATAAATAATTGGCATATTTAACACGGCGCATAATAACTTAAATATAAGTTATGGAATTTACTTGAGAATAAGTTTCAAAGGTAACTCAATTAATTTTGGTACCTCTATCAATATCCAGTCCTCTAATATTGTCCCATCCTAATATTATTATTATTATTTTTTTTTTTTTTTTTTTGCTAACTTATGTGCAAATCAAAAATAAGTTTTAACATAGAATTTGTATGGCTTAAAAGTAATAATAAATTAAATATGAATTGTGAAATTAAATAATAAGGTATTCAGTAGATTTTATTCAATATCATTTGTATACAATTGTATTACTCAACACTATACCAAAAATATATTATTATATTATAATGTTATGTCTTATATATTATTTGCAACGAGTGAACATAATTTTAAAAATATCAAAAGTAAAAATATCAATTTTTCTTCAAAAAAATCATTTACAATATGTAACTTTTAAAACGTTAAGTTCACAATAGTTCTAAATAAATTTATTCATTAGTTTTTTTCAATTTGTACCTGATTCGACCTTAACCTCAACTTTTGAACCTTTTAAGGGATTTTGCAAAAAGTCGACTACATATAACGAGCATTCATTCTAAATGTACTTTGGGCCAAATATATATGCAGAAGTTGAAAAGAAATAGGACATGAACCAACCTTTTGGTCATTATTTAGTATCCTTTCTTTACAATATACCCTCCCGTTTTCAGTTGATCATCATGTATTTAGTTAACGTTTTAAGAGCAATAATGTTGTAGCTACCTGCGGTTTTTGTTTTTTTTTTTTTGAAAGTCCCTACGCCATATCACATAGTACATTTTTATTCGTGTTTATTATTTATTTGACTTTCAGTTATAATAAATAGAATCTATAAATATCATCAATCAGAATCTATAAGAAACCAATTTTCATATTGATCATAATATTGTAGCAAGAAATTAAGATTTATATAAAATTTTCTTGGATCATAAATAATATGTACTCGTATATTTGAAAAAATATCTTAACTTTAATGCATACTGTTCACATTAAATATTTACAATTTTAGAAATGAAAAAAATTGTCAATTTCCTAAAACCCTTTTAAGAATATTTAAAAAAAATCCACAGTGAAACTTTACATGCAATGTTTACTAGTCAATAAACATGAAACGTAAAGGTTTAATTAAGCTTTGAAGTTTGTACAGAATATAAGACGATATAACAGAAGATAATCTGGTGAAAATATCAAGAGTGTTTGCATGAGTTTTTTCAGTTGGTTACATGAATCCCGCTGAAGTTAAATAAAAAGTACTTTTCTTTTGACCTAGAAACTAGATAGTAAAATCCATAAACCGGATGGATTGTGCACATAATTTATATATATTTATAAGATGTAGGAACTATAACATTAAATAGTGTATGGCAATAGTATTCAATTATACAAAAAATGAATTAAGTGTTTAATATTTTTTCCATGATACTATGGTACCATTTACCTACAACTGATATTTAAAAATACAAGCGCATTACAAACCTAAAACGCAATGGTACAGCACATAATTATACACTTTTATAAAATCAACAAAATTATAACATTTATCAAAATGAATAAAAATATAAAAAAATTGCTTTTAAGTTTTAATTTCTCTCCTCTTGATTATTTTGATATACATTGCACCGATATAATTGTTAACACAAACTTAATCAGGTTTATAAAAAAAAGTTAATATGAATATCATGATGTACCAATCTACCAATCTCAATAGCGCTATCTGTCTCTCAATATTAAGGTTTTTAAATAAAAAAAAACAAATACAATTATAAATAGTTGTTTTACTGTATTTTTGTGTTCTATATTATTATGATTTAATATTGTACAACCGCTAGAGTACATTTTACATGTAAGGATCTCGTATTGCATATTTGCATTCAACAGTTAAATGAAGAATTCAAAAATAATACATATTAATTAAAACCAATGACAACTTTACATTGATTCAGTACCCTGTATTTTCTTATATAGAAACACATAATACGTAATACGTTATAATAAATATGTAATAAAATATGTTTTCATAATCCATTAGAAATAAAAATCAGTTGGCTTATGTAAAAATACCTTAGGTATACATAAGTTTTGAGTTTGACTATATTTTATTTGGAAATATAATAATACTCGCACATTTAATTTGAACAGGCTTTCTAGACTGTTATAAGTATAACTTACTGTTATAACACCTATGAGCAACATAATATTTTGTCTATTAAAGTATATTGTTTTATTAAATAATTTTAGTTAATATGAATTCCTTAACTAATTAATTTTTAATATCAACAGACAACATAAATTACCATCTAATACTAATACCACTTAATAATATTATATGTAATTAGAAGGCTTAGTAAGTCCTACAGCATAACTATTGATAGTCAATGTATTTCTTAGATAATATAAAAACATAAAATATATATAAATATTTCAATAATTTGACATTTTGTATTCAAGAAGATTTAAAACATTTTGTAAAATTATTATTTATAAATTTTATATATGTAATTACTCCTTGTAAGTAATTAGATATTTGAAATAGAGGTACACCGACCGCAAATAAAAATTACGAAATGTCCATTATAAATATCATTATATTTATTAAATTGTATTCATTATTGTTTAGTGAAAAAAAAAAACTTCAACTAAATTTATGGACACAATTCATGACACACTCTGTAAACTCAGACAATTTTTGAATTGGGCTATTGTCCTGTTGAAAACCCAATTTTCGCAAAACTAAATTCTGGTTCGGAACAAAACAAGTCGGACATGTACCCACTCAACCAACACTATACAGAAACGTCCCGGTTATATTTATTATATTTTTTTTTTTTTTTGGGAGGGGGAATTTATTCTATCCGAAGTCGGACCAGACATTTTCGATAAAACAATTCTTGAAAATTCGTTTGTTATTCATGAAAATGTTATATATCGGTCGGGTTAAAGTTTCGATATTCTATTTGGAGTGCTTTGTTTTTCTTTTACCGGAAACACTGTATTGCATAACATTACAATATACCTAGGTAGGTACTTAGTAAGATTATGCCTGACGAGTAAAACACACAAGTTGCTCTATTCAAATTATGTTGTTATACCGATCGACTATTTCGAACTGTTGCTTTTAATCCCAATAAAAATATCATGAACAATATTTTATATTCATAATTATTTGTCTTATATGCGGGAAATACAAATTAACTTATAGAATGATAATCTATACATTAAAGATAATATATTGATGGCCATATTATGTAGGTATCCTAACTGTCTACTGCTATTTTACCAAAATACAAAATAATATAACGATTTTTTAATCATTTTTTTACTAGGTAAACATTTTCTTTTATAATATCAAAATTAAAAAATCATTATAAAATATTACACAATAATGGAAAATTAAAATAATAATTCTATATAAAATACAACTATTTTTCGTAACTGACCCTTCATTTAAACTCAAATAGATACTAGATTTATTATAAAAACACAAAGAAGTCACTCTACTATATTGTATGTTTCGACTTTACCTACCTAGACTTTGAGTAGGTTACTTACTATTATAATGAATGTGCTTTGGAATTCAAAAATGAATCATTGCATATGAAAAAAGATTTTGGGATATAACGGTGTATCAACATCTCCTTCTGAAGATATTTAATAGTTTATTTATATTACTACAGATAAGAAGATAAGATGGGAATAGCCTGAAATAATTTCTGCCAAAAATATGGTATTACAAAATTATCAATAATTATTATGATACAGTATCATATTAATTTATAATAACTAATTAATTCACAAATCAATACTGGCGCGCCTTATAGAATGGTGAAAATATAATTGTGATATAAATAGTTTAAAATTAATCAAAATATTTTAGAAAATTTTATTGTGTACAAACAATAATATTTTAAGTAATAACGAAAAGTTTTAAGTTCCTTTGCTCAATATTTTTTAAAGTACAATATAATAACTAAAATCGTTATAAAAATTTTAAAATTTTAAATTAATTTTTTATTTAAATTCCTACATTGTTAAAATTATAACTTAAAATGTCTATAAATAAAATTGTATTTTACGATATCACTACTACAAAAAGTAATGACATACACAGTAAATAAAATAAAAACAAAAACACATAATAATAAGACCCAATACATTTATCGCTCTGCTTAGAATCTAAAATCTTTGATAACAATATAATATATTGCATTGTATAATAATAACTATAAGCAATTGACTCACAAAATCTCAAACCTTAATAATTTAAAACTTTCGATACCTATCTCGAAAAAAAAAATACCCTTCAAACTTTCATAATACTGCTACGTGCAATCTACCAGAGATCCTTATGATGGTGGTTTTGTAAATAAATGTATTGAAATAGTAACTAAATATCTAACATTAGTATGAATACGTTTAATATTGTACAATTAAAACTGTGAGTGTGTGTGTGAGTTACGTGAAGATGCCTTGGACTTAGTGGCTATGATACATCTGAATATTCTGTCTTTTGTGCTCTCTTCTTTTATATGGTCTTCCCATTCTGCTTTCCGTGAGAACTCGGTCAACACCCTTGTTGTAGTCGCTTTTGCAGCTGCGGTATTTTCGGTGCGATTCTAAGAATTGCAAGGCAATTCTATTCTAGTTTATATATCATTACACTATTAATTAATGTATAATTGATATGTTATGCTAATATCCAGTGACTAGTATATATTGGTTCTAGGAACCGAAAAGTAAATCTTATCTATGGCGATTTGGTTATTTTGCAATAACCCCGAAGCGCATTTATATATTCAATGTAATATAATATCGGTTTGGCTTTCTGGGAGACGTAGCCCGTAACAATACTTATGTTTTTCAGTAACTCGAAATTATCGGTTATTCAAATGTTTATACTCGCAATGAACTCCCAATATCTGGTCAATATCTCTGTCAAAAATGTACATTACGATCTTCAAAATAATCAGTCATAATGATGACATTAAAACAATACAAATGGTTGTATATTATTGAGTATAATAATATGGGAACTAATAAAATATAAATACTGCAATTAAAATAACCATACTTTTATAATCGTTTCCTTCTTTCGTGTGGTTGACAACCGTTTAAATTCTATCTTCGTTCCAGTATTTGATAGTTTTTTCTTATTCTTCTTGTTAAATGACCCAGTAGAGCATGCAATTAATATTAATTAACTAGTTAAATATTTTATCAAAAGTAAACCCAGAATAAAAATTGAATTAGCAGGTTTTTCATAATTATACGTTTTATATTATTAAGAGTTGTTCACCCAATGAATATAATATAATATGAATATAACAATAAAATAAATTTTGAATTATTTATCGAACACTATGATGTTTAATGTCCCACAACTTATACTAGTATGAACTTAATAGTTTAAACACGTTTAAACGTCAATTTAATAATTTTTAATTTTTAAATAAAATAATACACACACAAATAAATTACACACGAGTATTGGTAACGTCCAAATATGTTTTAGTTTTCAAAATGAGCATACTATCGCCTGTTTAATATATTTACTTGATTTTTCATCTTTAGTTGAGCACCAATCAGCAACCATTTGTATTTACCAACATAAAATAAATTAATAATTCGATAAATTAAAAATGTATAGAATATCCACAACACAGTGGTCAGCCGGTAAATTGAAAATTGTTAATGGTTTGCACAATTGTAATTAATATACAAAAACGTAATAAATAAGAATATTTTGAAAATTTTGTACCTATATCACGTCTTTGTTTTCATTATTTGTCAATAGTGTACACTGTACGTTATGTCTTGCCTTCTTGTAAATTACTTCGTTTCGCAGGCGACATAAAACTCTTTAAGGTAATAAATTCAGTTGAGGATTGTTCAAGTCAGCAAAGTAGCCGGAATTATTTTGCTGGTTTGTATAAAACAATAGATCTTATGATCAATACTTCTAAATGTATAGTTATGACCTTTACTAGATCTCGTTCTTCTATACTGTGGGATTAATATATTTCTGGTTTAAATATTTTTTGCGTTACTGATAATGTGATTGATCTTGGTTTCAGATTAACTAGAAACCTCAGTCCAAACCCGCAGTAACACTGCAATAATTTATGGTGAAGCGTTTAAAGTTTTAGGGTTTATTATGGGTCTTTCTAAAGAATTTAAATAGGTGAAATTGGAAATATTTTTATATTGTGTTCTGGAACACACTATTTTGAATATGTATCTATACTCTAAGACCCTTATTATACTGTTTCAAACCAACATAACCGCTTCTAACACAGGTTTTTGAAATTTTCCAATGTTGTACAAGGTAGGTATTCTTTATTTAGCTCACAGTTACACCAATATTTCAGTTAATATACTTGATGACTACTCTTGCTAAACGCAGAAGATTATTAAATTTAAAATTTTTTCACGGTCTACTAACGGACCACATTGATTCTTCATCTTCGATATCCTAAAAACATTTTAAAGCTCTTTAGCATCTTAGCACACATATTGTTTTCATAAAACTTTTCATATTCCTAGGTTCACCTCAAACGATTTCCAAAAAGAACCCCTAAAACCCCTAAGAACCTCTAAAACGGTTTATGTCGTTAGTCATTTTCTAATGTACTAACTATTTCATTTTTATTTTTATTAAAACTTATAGCAGATGCCATTTGCGTTTTAAACGTCTTGAGAGGATCAAGATAAAGTAACCCGGTTAGGTTAGGTTAGATTATTAGAGGATTCGTGAGTTACGTAGGTGGTTATGAAACATTTTATTAAAGCATTTGACTTCATAATTTGTTGGTTTTGTTTTAAATCTGTATGTAGGGACATAGATATAGTATAATTTGAAACGTAGAAAGAGATACTATATGTTTACTTTCTTAGAACAGTGTTTTGAAAGGATTGAATTTGATTAACATTCAATTTGTTTGCATTACCTCCACAACTGTAATCCGTAGGTATATCCATATTAATTTTAGCAGAGAGCTTTGCACACAAGTTTTATTCCCATGTGGGCGTATTTATTATTGCTTAATAACGTTTTGAGCATGCGTAGGCGACTATTTAAATTTAGTCTTTTAGTTGAGATATAGTGAGCCCAAGTAAATCTATGATCAAGTGTTAAACCAATATATTCTACAGGGAATAATATTTATAGAAACATGTAATAAAATACAAATCATAAATAATAAATTAATATTAAATATTTATGTATGGTTTGATTTTTCTGTAATAATGATAAATATTAAAATATGAAATTTATTGTATTTAACAAATAGCAAGTATACTACAAATTTGCATAGTATAATACTTCAAACCCGGCTTTAAATATTTAATTTTAATGCATTAATTTAAATGAGTACTATCTTTTTTTTAACTAAACAAACAATTTTTTAATGCGAAAATGTGAAAAACTTATTCAAATTACATTAATATTTACCTATAAGTAACCTGTTTAATATTCTACTAGGTAATGAATAATAATTATTATTACATAAACAGTAAATACTGAAATCTATATAATTATCATATCTCTATGCATATTATTATATAAATGCATATAATAAAAAGATACTCTAAATTGTATTACAAAACGTTTTATAATTTATAAGTATGTATAAATTTTCTTTTCTGTTGATAGTACCTACTAAAATAATTGCATTTGAAATTTATATTTGGAGGGTATCGTTGGTTTATAATTATTTAGACCGATATAATCAAATAATATAAATAGAGTATAAAGAGTTTAAAATTACATTAATTTGTTATAAAAATCATTATTCGTGTACCTAGCCTACATAATATCAGATATAATTTTCAAAAATATTTTAACACTTACAAATAACTTAAGATATTTTCAAGATTATTTTTTTATAAATACATTATTACAACTTTTAAAGATCTGAAATAACACTAAATAATAGGAGTCAGACGGTTTGAAAAGATATTATTAAAAAGAAATTTATAATTACTATTCGTTTTTTTCAAACGCTACTTGTCTTTTATTATTCAATAAACCCGTTTCAGTAACCTACAATACAACCTCATCCAAAGCCTTATTCAGCGTATTTCCTGAGAACTTTGGAAGTTATATTTGTATTCAGTATATTTTCATCATACTTGATATACTAAGATAGTACACAAATAATAATATAAAATAATATTTTTTATCAGAAGTGTTTTATTTTATCTTATGCAAGTGTCTATATAACATCAAAAAGTAGTTCGCGTTCACCTTTACCTCAATCATTTTAAAACCGATTATGATTGGATAAAAACTGATTTTAAATTATACATCGGTTATGTGGATACCAGCTATAGTGCACGGAAATGAGATGATAGATGGAAAAACGTTTTTAACCGATATAATAATATAGTTGAGATTTATGAAATAATTAAGTATAACGATGAAATAATAATATAAAGTTCTGCTCAAAAACCATGATCAGAAATATATAATTAGTTTGTCAATTGACTCATTGCAATTGACGCGATTTGCACGCAAACGATCCTGGACTGCAAGAGAACACAACTTTTGTAGTATAATCTCTGTCTGTCATTGGCAGTCGAACGTTATAACTAAAGGGTTTTATCGGATCTGAAAGCCTGTGTTGTTTGGTTTTAAAATGTGTAGCCCTCGATGCACTGTAATCTTGTCACGCGTGGTTAAAGTACAATTTTCGAGTATTATCGTCATACGTGTAAAAAATAATATAAATCTCATTTAGTGTTTGATAAAAAAAAAATGTATCTATTATATGAGCATTATTAATTTATGTTCATTTGTATACACAAAATATATCTACCTACTACGGAATGGTCCGTATTGTTTGAGTGTGGGCGTTTTAAAACATATTTTTACCGCCCTATTCGTGTTTAAACAATAAAATATTTTCTCCTACGATTGTCATTAAACGTGCGTTTGTTTTATAGGCACAACGATCTGCCGTGGAATATCCGTAAGTTCGTACACAATCAGCTGATGTATTTCAATTTCTCTGCGGATTTGACAACCGTGGAACCGTGGTCGAAGAGTAATTGGTCGCAAACCGATTTACCGAGGCTCAGGAAGGGCATGGTTGGCGCTCAAGTAAGTGTACACAAAAAATCACCGCTACGGATGGAAGGCTTTACTTTAATATTTTCCGTCAAACTTGAGTTGAATACAAAGATTACACGCATGTTGCACCCTGAAAAAATTAACTCACCGAACGTGCCGCCCATTACAAACTATCCATTATCGAGCTTGCCTATTGTGTTAAACGTTAAAACCATTTTTATATTCTTTTCTGGCTGTAAACGATGGTTTTTTTTTCTATATCCATGTACCTAATATGATCAGCAAGATTTCTAAATACTCGTTCTAATGGAGTTTTTGGTTTATTGTTTTATTAATCTATGAACTATTATTATTTTTAAAAACCACCATACTTAAACCACTGAAATAACACATGCCCTACATATCCAAATACTTAAAGTTTCCATCTCGAGTCTAAAAAATATGGATAAACGGGAATATAGTATTAAATCATTCCAATGGAAATCTATCATTGGAATGCAATATGTTATTCAAGTCTCAACAGAGTCTGTGATATTCTATTTTTTTTCCCACTACTGCTTCAAGTTAGTATTATGGTTTCATATTGATTTATCCACTTTATTATATAAATAAACATAATATAGATATAATATATGTATTATGTATACTGAATTCTCTACCCTTTCATAAATTTTCATAACCTGCTATTTCATTCTTTAAAACAGTATAATATAATATTCACCAATGTCTCAAAAATACTCGAAATACTTCCAAATATATACTGATGTCTCAAAATACACAAATGGCATGGTATTTTCGGTGATCATAAACCAAAAAAGATATATTTTCCGATTACTATACTTCTTTAGTACATTCCGCTACTTACAAAGCATTAAAAATAATCTCATCTTCAAACATCGAAAATTGAAATATCATAATCAATAACTTTTTGACCTCCCACTCATCTAAATTAATCCTAAAAATCCAAAAAATTGAGCTTGTTCAACACATACAAGAAATGATATCTAAAGTTAATAAATCAATATTTTTTATGCGTGTCCCCTCATATAGGATACACCTAAAAATTATAAAGCACACTCTACGGCCTTCGAATCTACCAGTCATCATGTCTTTACTTTCCACAAAATTAATACAGCAATTTCATCTGAAACAGTCAATTATACCGAATAAAAATAATTGAAGAATGGCAGAAATGTTAACTAAATATTTATCTCCTTCCAACAAACATAGAAATGTAGAATTAAATATAAATAAATTAAAATACCCTTGGCATTAAAATAAGATAGGAATAGTAGTTATCACTCAAGCAAGAAAAGGCCACATCCGCCTATCTTATTAGTAAAGAACCAGCAAGTGATACATGCAATGAAATACTAAATTAATAACAATAGAACATATTATATTAGTGATCAACTGCTCCAAATACGTTAAAGCCCGAAAAATCTTAAACAACCCCCCTTCATCTCATCGAGCCTTCAATGAAAAGAACACTAGCGTTCTTTACATTTCAATCCATGCTATAGGCCAAAAAATGGAAATTTTCCAAACGTGCAATTACTATATTTATAAGGATATAAATTATAGTGATATTTATTTTTAGCTATTAAATCAATATAAGCTGAAAAATATTAAAGTTGAAGCCTTTTATCAAATATAAAAATATATATAGGTATATTCACTGACTTCTGTCGTTTAATCCATAGTCCTTATAACATCTTACTACGCCCTTTCCAACTTGTTAAACTTATTGCTTAAAGTCAATACAAAATATTTGATTCATATCAACACCATAAAAAAAATGTGTACCACTTCAAAAATAATAAACATTTGTTCCATACAAAAAACCACCTTTAAAAATATTCCATTTATTTATTTCAAATACTTATAAAATAAACAAAAAAAAAATAATAATAACTCTACTGTGAATTCCTTATTTGAAGTATATTCTAAAGGGTAACTAAAGAGTAAATAAACATATTACATGAACTCATCATTAAAAAAATAACTTAGTTATTATGACTTTGGGTTGTGCAATCTTTTATTTATAACGAAAAACGAAACAGATATTTTTACATAAATAATATCAATTTTTTTTATATATAGAATTTAAGTTTCTTCAATAATTTTTAAAATTTAGATACTAATTGTCTACATGCTATATTATAATTATTTTATTTTTAAAAACCAGGCATTTTTCAAGATTTGATAGTACCTATAAAAAAAGTATATTATAGGCCTTAATTTTTCTATCAATATAAAAATGAATCATAAATATATTTTATAGAGACATAAATATTTTTCAAACTTGATACTATATATATGCATATTATCTTATTTACTTATTTATTTGAATAATTCAATTAGTAATGTTTAATCATCATAATTTTGTGTATTACTTAATAAAATAAATTATTTTATATAAAATATATGTATAATGCAATCAGTGCCGGATAGGCAAGGTATCGGCCCGCTGAGTTTTTGGATTCCCGACGTTTGATTACAGCTACAACTATAATGTAAATTAATAAGTCAATTTATTTATATTTTCTACCAATGTTCGATCTAATTTCTTATTGATATATAAAAATAAAATTACGACCAAACATTCATAACCTGCCCATATTTTGAGAGGCCCACTGAAATTTTCTCGATAGTTCACCTGCCTAATCTGAGTCTGAATACAATAAGGCAATAGATAACCATGTACTCTATATTTATTACTTCACGTGGTTCTTGTACCACGTTTCTGTATACTTAATTTATACTTTACTATATAAAAATTATTAAATAATGAACTATACATATATTATATGTATGGTTATTTATTTTTAGACTTGTAAATAATTCATATATACCAAAATACCTCTTTTCGTTAATCTTTATAGGGTCTATGGTATTAATACATTCACAGTTTTGTGGCTAGCGGTTGATAAAATACATTCTAATAGAAATTTGCTCTATTGTATAGAATTGAATACACTGTATTAAAATGTAATATTTACATCAAGGGTGGTCAACACTTATGACCCTCAAATGTCGAGATACTTTGTTTTGAACCTCGTAAAATATTTAAAAGGGAAAAAATACCTTCTCTAAGAAAACATTTTTAAAATGTTATTCATATTTCTCAATTTTTGAAAAATACTAAAATGAAATATATATTATGTGTGTATTTTAATATCGTCGTACATGGAAAGAAAAATAAAATATATAATAATATGGAAAAAACTATATATAAAAAAAAAAAAAAAAACAAGAAATGTAAAAGTCTTCATTTTTAATTTATGTTATAAATTATGAAAGAAACTGCATTTTTTTTTCATTTATTAATATACTGCGCATTAGAACAAAAATTATTGTAGATATATAACTTTAAATCTAGATTTATTTAATCTATATTCGAATTAAAATATTTATTTTTTTAATTAATTCGTGTATATTCATACCAAAAAATTCTTCATAATTGAAAACTTATATTTTTTAAACTTTGTAAATCATTGTAGAATTAGACATTTAGACAAAAACCCTTTTAAACCTTCAAATTATAATATTATTTTGAGATTATAAAATACAACGATACAGTGATATAACATAACTATTATTTGAACTCGTATATTATTATGGGCACATTTAAGGCTTACAATTTTAAAACAGTGTACATATTAATTATTAAAAATTATTTCGATAACTGAGTAAAGAATGTCATTTTAAATAGAAAAAATATATATCTTGCTAATATTTTTAGATTTCAAATTAATAACAAGATATATTAATAAAACAAAATTAACTAGTTCTTCTATTAAATTCAATTTTCAAAAAATACATAAGTTTTAATAATTTTTTTTGCAAATGCAATATTCAATTATTATTTTTACACTTATTAAAATCAGTTTAAAAATACTTGAGATTCTAATGTAGTTATAAATGAATTAACTTTCATTTGCAATTTATGACAGTAATATTTAATTGTGTTTTCTTTTTTTGTATAATTTTGTTTTATTTTATTTTATTAAAAATGTCATTACTCCGTAAATTATAATACTCTTTAATTAAATAACTGTTCTTTCCTATTATCTAACTCATTAATAAAACAACGAACAGTATAATACTAAATATATTATTAAAAAAAAAAAGAATAATGTTGTTTAATAGTTGTTTAAAAAATAATATAATAAAACCTGATAATTTTAAATATATTAATGCTAATCGTCTTAAAGTAAAATAATATACTTAATACCTACCAATTACCATATACAATATAAAATGTATACATAATACATATTTATATTATATATTGTCTGTATAGTCATTACTTTGTTCATTTTACATTTTATAAAAAAAGCTTAATTTTAATTCTTTGAACGTGGTTCTAGATAGCAAAAAATGTAATTATAATTATATTAGTAACTAAGCTCTCAACACAAATTATATAGTTACTGCTTTAGTAAAATACTCTCACAACAGTAACTATATTATATCATGATGGTATAAATTATTTTTGGTTTACTGAATATTAGGTATCACTATACTAGCTCAATTCTATTAGAAACCGACAATATAATTAATTATTATTTTAATTGCTTTAAGCAAAATTACAAAATAATGTAACCTAGTTTTCTTTGTTAGAATAATACATATAATTTTTTTTATCACACTACGCAACACTATAATACTGCTGTTACCTGTGAGTAAAATGTAATAATAAAGTTACTTACAATTTAAATTTTTTTTTTTTAAATCATACTTATTTTTTATTATTAACCATTTTTTTTTTTTTGTTTTAAATTTTAATTAAAAATACTCCATAAATATTGAAAGTAATATTTTTACTGTATGCCACGGTTTGTGTTCTCAAACATTGAATTTAAATGGTTATACTTACGTCTAAAATGCTAAAAGATGTTCACATTTCAAAAACATTTTTTAAAAATCTGTGTCAAATCAGCAATACTTTAATCCAATTAAAAATTTACACATTTACAATTTATACATTAAAATCACAAATCATATTCAAAATACAAAAATATCGTATAATATTTTTTTCTCTATGAAATACGTACCTGTTAAACCAGTAGACTGAAAATTATTCTATGGTATAAAAATAATTTATAGGATTTAAAATTAAATAGATTTGTAACTGGATAAAAAATATTTAAATAAAATTAATCATTATATCTAAAATTTATTTTGTTTATGGTTAAAATTGTCTTTCTAATTTATTTATTTGTTGGTATCTTCCTATGATTTACCTTTTTATTAAAATTCCTTAATTATTTGTTATTTACACATTAAGTTTTGTGTTTACCTCAACAATGTACCTCTACCAACCGCCCAAAATGTCCGATACCTAAGTCTACATTTAGACCGCAGGCTAACTTGGGCAACTCACACCCACAACATAAGACTTGCCTTAAACAATCGTTCTCGCCAATTACGTTATCTCCTCACTTTACAACACATCAACTTAAAAAACAAACTACTATTATACAAACTCCCCCCAATAATTACTTAATTGTCTCAGATTCAATGTCGTGCCTCCAAGCCTTAAATTCAAACCCATTTAACTCTCACCTGTCTCCACTTATCCTTCGCATCAAGTTCCTCATTTTTACCTTAAGTCAAAAAAACTATAATATCAACCTCCTTTGGGTTCCCAGTCATACAGGTATTCATGGTAATGAAGTTGCAGACCAACTCGCTAAATCTTCATCCAACCTCATCTTTCCTTCTATTTCTCCACTCCCACATTCGGACTTCACACCTCTGATAAAACAACAAACCGCCAACACTTGGCTCTCTCTCTCTCTGGAACAACCTACCTGCCGAATTCGCCTTAAAATACAGAAATATTACACCAAATATCCTAAAAATAACCTGGTTTAATAACTTACATCTACATAGACCACATATTGTACAATTTAATAGGTTACGTATAGGACATCACCTTCTACCTTGCCACTCCTTCAAACTTGGCCTTAATGATTCCCCTTTCTGCACATTTCACCTAAATGAAAGTATCTGCGACTTATCTCACATTCTATTCGACTGCCCTGCCCTTCAAACCAAACGTATTATTTTAGTTAACATATTTAAAACTCTTAATATGCCCTTCAATATCTACTTCATACTAAACACAAAATCCAATATCGCCATTAAATCAGTGATTTCATTTATTTTGAATACTGGCTTTGTTATATAATATTAAATTGTAATGAATTATGGTATATTATGAATAATTCTTAAATGTTGAGCTATCATAGTTATATACTAAAAGCTAATAAATAAAAAAAAAAAAAAAACTCCTACTCAAGCCGGTCTGAACATACGGTATCCAACTATGGGGTGCAGCCAAAAAGTCCAACTTAAACAAAATCCAGATCTTCCAATCAAAATGCCTCCGCCAAATAACCAAAGCACCCTACTATGTATCAAACGACACTCTACATAGAGATCTAGCCATTCCAACAGTCCAAAACGTCGCAAAAACTTTCTACAAACGCACACACTCCAAGTTCCTAAGCCATCGTAATCCTCTGATCTCCGAGCTGTTCACCAACGCTATTCCTGGTGACCCCAGAAGGCGTCTTAAACGTACCTGGTGTCGTGACCTACTCGTCTAAAATTGTTTATATATACCTCTACCTCTAATTTTGTAACCCCATTCTCTCTTACTAACACAAAACATCCTAGTCCAATAGCCTAACATCCAAACCTTAAGTGCCTCCAATGGGCGGCTTCTTATCTCCTGCCATTCAAGCCTTGTCACCCACCTCCATCACATACACTTATTGTAAAACAAAAATTTACAGATTGTGTATATTTAAATAATAAAACAAAAAAAAAAAAAGTTTTGTGTTATTTTAACATACGATACACATACGTCGTACATTTCATATATTTAATATTTAATTTTCTAATAAACAAAAGTATTAGGTATACAGATATTAAAGTCAGAACTTTTAAGCATATTCATACAAAAATGCAATTATTTTTTAAATATATTGGTATCTCATATTTAATATTTTAATTGCAAGTTCTATAATCTGTAAAACGCAACAAAAAAATAAAGTTATTGATTATACAATTATGTATATTTTATTTAACCTTACTGAAGTTAAGGAACGTATTCCAAAAGTTGTGTGTAACACATGTCATCTATTTTAACTTTTCAACTTATAGCTACGTAAAAAGTATGTACCTACTTTGAATTTGTTCTAGCTACAATATTCCTATTATATTTCTAGAAAATTGAAATGTATGTTATTAAAAATAAATTAACCATAACCTTGTTGTGAATTTAGGTACCTATAAATAATGTGTTTTATTTACTTTATTTTCAAAAAGTATTTATTAGCGTTTATGACATTTGGAATGCAGAGTACATATATGTATGAAAATAAATACGTATACTATATTTTATGAGTATACTAAATAGTTTTAGATTTTTATTCGAAAAAAGTTTGTATAAATTTGCAATGACCAATTCGTATGTTCAATGTTCATGTTCCTGTGTATAATGTACCACTAACAAAATTATGATTTCGTTTATGTAAAGTAATGTACTTAATTGAAATAGGTCAAATAATATAATTTAACATATTATCAAATGTATATTTCTCAACAGTCACGCTTGTTATATAATTTTTATAAGATCATTTCGGTTTATTTTGACAAATTCCATTCCACAAGACCACATCAGTGTCATTTATTATTGAGGGATAATATTATATTTTTATTTAAATTGAGCAAACTATATTTTCTTTAAATAATAATTAGTTTTATTTTCTATCTATTTTATGATTTATTATTGAAAATGCAAAGAAAATAAAGAAATTTTGTTTATTTTGAATTTTTAAAAATTTCGTTTTATTAAAAATATACAAGAAAAATATATTTTAATACTTCGACGCAATAATTTATTATTAATTCATAATCCACCTTACCGATTGATTAATTATATATGGTAGATAGTTATGTTAGTATTAAACTCAAATATCATTCGTTATCTAACTTAAGTATTATATAAGTTTTAGAACGTTGAATATTGATAGAAATAAAAAATATATACTTCTTCCATCGATTGATTATACAAATTATAAAATACCTTAATTAAACCTGTGTTGATATTAGGTAGTACGTAGTACATATAATTTTCTTTTGCAAATACAAATTTAATAACTCTTCGACAGGACAAAATATCATTATTCATAATTTAAAATGCACGTCCGTAAAGTATTGGCACCACAATTTTGTGCTGTAGACTTCAAACCTAGACAAATAATTTGCTAATTAAGACAAGCAATTTTTATAATTTCCATACTTGCACATTAAAAACGTATACGCTTTTACATTTTCAATAGAATTTCCATTAGAATAGAATAGTTTTCATAACTATTTTCTACTTTTTCAGAAAATCTGACCTACAAATTTAATGTGATTTTTTTAAAAATTCTTATTCCGCCAACAATAATGATTTTTAATCATTATTATCGTTTTGAATTTGTATAGTTAGTTATTAGTTTCTCGTATATTTTAGGGTAGATTTAAAGAAAATGTGGTGCAGATTAAGTACAGCATTGTCCAGTGCGCATAATACGTATAATGGAAAAACTTATCTATATTAATGACTATTTGCTTTTCACAGATTTAAATGTTACCAAATAATTTATGGAACGAATAGCTTACGCTTATATTTGTAAATATTTATCGGTTTTTAATCCTCTTGAAGGAATTTGCCTACCTATATCTATTAATTTGAGAAAATTTATCGGCAATCTCTATACTTTTGATAAAATTAATCGTTAGCTAAACTGCTAAAGAATATATTGTATACAGGTTCTGTAACAATAATATTTGTCTAAAAGATAAATCTAAATTTAAAATAAGTATTATTATGTTTTTTCCAAATTGTATACTACCCTTGTATTTAAAAAACCATCGATTACGTTATAAAATATACCTTTTATTTATTATTAAATATATAGAATTGAATTCAAGTAAATTAGAAAAACCTATTTATTATAAATGTAAGGAAAATCAATTATGAAATTAAAAAATATGAGTGTTAAAGTATTTTTTTTCTGAAATTAAATTTTATTAAAAATTCTCTTATCTTATAGATTTTTCTTTACGCTGAATTTTATAATTTATTTATTTTTTTATTAATTATACTAAGCTTAATTAACTTGTTTTATTCGTTTAATAAGTATTCAGAGAATTATAATGTTTTTGCACAATATGGTTTTTGTAATCCTTATTAAATGCTTTGAACAAATTAAACCAGTAGGTAGATATTATAGGAATCACCGAAAACACAAAACAAACGACTAAAAAGAAACGACAAATAATATTTTCTTATCGTTCTTATTAGATAAAGGAATTATGTTCACCACTAAAAATTTACGAGTAGTTAATATCTACATTAAATCAAATAATGTTACGAATTAAATGGGAGAAGCATTTCTTTATCACACAGTGATTAATTATTATTATATTATCGGCGCAAATTTGTATTACATAATAATTACACATATTGTGATAAAATAATTTTTATTTTTGTTTTCTATGACAAAAATTAGTAATGTTAATTATGTTTATTTCCACGACAAGAAACTGATTGAATTTTCTGAACTCTTTCTGATTTCCTATTCGTTATTTCGCATACAATATAGGTACTTTTCCATTACTTTTCTATTATTCATTATTTTATTATCATCACGCTAATTAAATGCGCACTGTATGTCTATATTTTATACTATACTATAAATGTACATAGGCATTGATTATATTATATTTTAGAGTTTAGTTGTCTATCCGTTGAATATAATACTTAGTATATTACTTAATATCTATCAATAGTGTGAAGTTTACAAACTACTCAGTATTTAAATTGAATTATACATAGAACTATAATAATATGTCAATCAATTTAACATTTATCTATATATAGATGATAAAATTTATATTTTAATGAAATCGATGAAACACAATACAGCTCTCGTAATCCCATTAAATCGTGTTAACTAAATAATAATATTAAATTTGATTGACAATTTGGAAATGTTTAATACTGGTTATTAATGCACGCATAATAATATATACGTATACACCTACTCCAAACTTACTTAGCGTTCTGTATGCAGTATAATATAATATTATTTTATTGTATGATTAGTAAAATTCACCATTTTTTTTTTAAATATGTTGGCGCATTTTTATATTGCTAATTATATAATTACAATTTAATATATTTAATATATTGTATTACTTTATGGGTTTAAAATAGTTAATTAATCAAATTTACAATTTTCAAATGCATCACAAGATCACACCGAGTAATTTATTTACATACTGTAGTAACTAATAACTGTGAACATAATATCGTTCTTGAAATTTATTCAGTATTATATACAACTTTAAAATATGAGATTCAACTAGCAATGTTTGCAGACGACGCGACAATTTTCACTCAAAACAGTTCTTTAGAGTTAGCAATTAAAAATCTATAATCCTCATTAAATGAAAGAACTACCGGGTTCAAAAAATGGAAGTTAAATCTAAACTCAACTAAAATTGAAATTAAAATATTCACTCTTAAAAAATATAACAACCCCAAAAACATCCACATAAACAATCAGGTCATTCATTGAAATAAAAAGACTACGTAGTCAAATACCTAAGTGTCAACCTAGATGAAACAATACACAAGGATGAGAATTCTTTACCCTCTAGTCAACTATAAGTCAACACTACAAATCAAGTCATTGCTCCTTCTATATACCTCAATAATCAGATCACATTTAACGTATGTCTGCCCTATTTGGGCGGCAGTCTCGTCCACTAAAATTAAAAAAAAACCCAAACTTTCCAAACCAAATTCCTTAGAGTTTACCTAAAAGCACCTTGGTTTATGAGAAATCGCCAAATATACAATGACACTGGAATATCCTTAATAAATATCTAGATTAAAACCCAACTTAAAAACTTTCAAGCTAAGCTGAAAGACTCGGACGGAGCCCATCATTACCAACTAGGAAGAAAAATCCAAAATAGGCCACTGCAACCTCAACTGCCCCAACACATCCTCCTAACGGACACTGAAGAGCTCTCATCTTCCGATGAAAAATAATTAACAAATAATATCAAACTTATAACTATGAATTATTATACCATTATTATCAATAATATAAACGTAAAAATTAAAATTGAAAATTGTAATCTAAATTTAATGTACCTGTAATAGCACTAAATGTGCTAAAATATTTTAAAAATAATAAACAAAAAAAAAAAAATATGAAATTATAGGTATATAAGTAAAAATTTGAAAAACTTACTATTTTCGGATATTAAATGAAATTTAAAAAATCTATGTAGGTATTCGCTATTACAATTATAAATTTAAGTCAACGTTTAATGAAATCGTGTTCTATCCTTTTTAAAAAATCGCAAAATCGTGTTGTTGTTTTTTTAATAGTAAGAACATATCAATTAAATATTAATATATAAATAATTCAATCATAACAAAAATATAATTAAACAAAAAATGTGTATAAGATAAAAACTGCGGTTTGTACCAAAAAAAAAAATAACTTAACGCATGTTATTAAAAATCTAAAATGATAATCGGTTGATAATTTAATAACCGTATAATATTCCGCTAAGGTAATTAGTGTTTATCAATGATTAAGTACATCAAATTATGATTTTTTTCTTTATGTCATATGTACGTACGTTGTTGACAGTTTTGGTCAGCCTATGTACCCTGTGGCAGACAGCACCTGGATGGTGTCCAAACTACAATGGAACAAATCGACGTCATTAGGAGGTTGGCTGAAACCTATTCCAGTGATTTACAGCTTGTAACATCGGTAAAAGGTACAACATAAATCATCAATATATTATATTATGTCTTTATCTAATTGAATGTGTCCATATCGCTTTTTTAGGAATACGAGAGGCACACAAATTCAGAAAAATTGCTAGTCTAATCGGCGTCGAAGGTGGTCATTCACTGGGTAATTCGCTAGCAGTGCTCAGGATTTTTCACAGCCTTGGCGCCCGATATTTAACTCTAACGCATACTTGCGATACATTATGGTAAGAACACAAATAATTATTACCTATTTTTATGCCAATCAGAATGCTCATAAAGTGTTAAGTTAATTCAAACATACATACACGATATTTTATACAATTTTGACAAACACTAAATATAAGAAGTCATGAATTTATCAATTTATTCATGTATTTATACCCTATTAAATATAGAATAAACTACTCATAGGTAACATATAGTTTTTGTTGAACAATATAAATACAACTAATTCTTAATAGAATGAACAGGTAAAGCGCAGATATATTCTAATATTTTATTTCGCTCTTATTTTTTCACACATATGTTGGTAAAACCATTACCTACCTATCAACTTTAGATTTTTAAAAGACAACCTATATTTATAATTTAAAAATTCAGCTTATGCAAATTAGTTTTATAAAATTATTAGTATATAAATATTGAATATTGAATGAATAGTTGTTTTTATTAATAAAATGAATCATTTAAAGCTTAGTTGAACATAGGGATTAATACACCACAAATCCTCAGATTGACCACAATGCCTTTATTCCTCTTATAAACTTAGCTTAAATTAAAATGCTTAGTTACGAAAAACTATAAGTTTTATAGTAATCATTTTAAAAACGAAAAGTTAATAGTAGTTTCACTAACAATAATAGGCGAATAAAGAAAAATATTATTGTTAGAATTTTACTCTAATGTTTCTTTTCAATTTTCTAATTGAAAAAATATAAAAAAATAATAATAATGGTTTATTTGTTTCGATATAATGAGTGATTATACTGTTTATTGTACTTCACTGTCAATATTATCTTCTCATATACGTGTACAATATTAATGTTCTGTGGAGCATAATGGTAAAATATAATATGAAATATCAAAATGTAATTTTACAATAGTAATACCTTACACACTGCACCTCGCATACCTGGTACATAGTACATGCGCGAAACAGAATCTGATTAAACAACCAAGTCCTCTTTATTATGAAGCCAATAAGTTATATATTTGTGGGATCCACTTAATGTATCAAACAACTTTCGTAATTAACTTTATCAAATTTCGTTAATTTGAATAAAGCTATAACTATAACAACTGTACGTGTTCAGCTCCTATTGTTACTCTGTATGTCCTATATTAGTTGATCCAAGTATGAGCTAATTGTATTAGCATATAATATATATATATACAAACATTATAATTATATTGATGTATGCAAATAATGAAATTTGTCAACAACAATAATAATAATATTATTCGTACTGTTTCGTTTATTCGCGTTCTTTTGTCTCTCATAGTTAATGGATGTAATAAGTGATATTATTTCGCCGAAACGTCGATGTAATCTTTAGACTTTTTATTTCTGTTTCGTAACAAAACGCTTGAGGGCATGCGTTTTTACTGAAGGTATTTTTTTGGGAGGGGAGGGGGGAACAGTAGATACAATATATAATAAATCTAAGAGCAGAAGATAAGAACGAGATAAATCACCTAGCCACTTTGAGAGTGTTTAGAAATAATAATACTTTTTTTTTCTTTTCTTAATTCGGACTATTGGTTTCTTATCAATCCGCACACGCACACGAACCGGACGTTTGAAATGGTGTGGTGACACGGGGACAGGGTGCTTGACTATGTGAGCAGGGGGTGGCGGAGAGAAGAAAAAAGGTCCGAATTGATTGAATTTCGTCACACACACGGTCGTTAAGTGTTTTGCAGCAAAGCACATTCGAGTGGTTTCAATGGTCTAATCGAATACGCGCGCGGGTCGTGTCCTACATAAACTTTATTGACTCTGACCGTGAGAGTAATATATTATTATTATTATGTTATGTGTAAGGTATTGTCGCCGCGCGCCGTACGACGGTTGTACTCGGTAGACGAGATCGAAAACAAATGCGCTGGTTATATATATATATAATATGTATAATGGTTATATATTAATAATAATAATGATAATAATAATAAAAATAATAATAATAATAATAATAATAATATGAGCTGTTCCGCTCTGCGACCGTTTTGGACTTAATCAACAAACTTAGTCGTTCGGTTTTATTTACGATTTTATAACGGTCGGTAATAAAGGATAATGCACCCTTGTACTTTCTTGACCACCGCCGAAAGTTAGGTTAGTCTACATCTTTGAAATATATAATATATACTACACGAGCTTTTACAATATTTCCAAAAACATTTCGTGCGGCGTCGGCTTAAGCGTATTGTACTATTGTTGCCTGTTTACATTAGGTGATATTATTCTATGAAAAAATATGTTTTATAATTTGTTTACAACTTGTGGCATTTACATTTCATTTTTCGTATATTTTTTTCTTCTGCTTCCAAGTCATGGTGTAGAGACTAAGGAGTTGAATCGTTTTCCGGTCCAAAATCGAGTTTGATATTTTTCAAGTTATTGCGGTTTCACAACTGATTTTCTGTACCTATGATATTATATTGACGTCTATTGTATTTTACACAGTTAAAATCAATCTACATGCGAATAAACCATCATATATCAAAAAATATTAAAAAATAACTACTTTATATGTGTATTTGTATAGGTAATTTAGATATTATAATTGTATTGTTTTAGATATAGCAGTATACCTATATAAAATGTTATTTTTTTCTTCTTCCATCTTTCAAAGACGTAACCTGCTTCACACAATAAATATTATTATATATCATAACAAAAAATGATATATATTTTTTTTATTAATATATTGAATTTAATCCATTTTACATTGAAGTTCATTATTTTATGTTCTAAGCTATTCAAATACGTTTATTCGTCGTATGAATATTACTAAAGTTAGATTTTACATATTAATCCTTGAAGTACGATTGTTCAGTCGGCTTTGATAGATATATACATTTAATATACAATTTAGTCGATGAGTAGGTTTTGTTTGGTAACAATAATACGGATTTTCGAGTGCAAGTTTTTGTAGTCTGATTTCAATGGCAGTATTATCTTTCTATTTTAAAAAGGGTTGTTTTTGTATGTTTTTTCGCTTAATTATAGTCTTACATAACATATGTTGTATCTTTACACACAAAGTGACTCTCAAATAACCACTGGTTGCGCAATAATTCGAGTTTTCATCACAATTTTGAATTTACAGTCAACACTGATTTAATCTGAGGGTAAGAGTTATGCAGGAATGCTACAGTAGTCCATGTTAAAAGAAAAAGTGCTTCAATCATATCATCAATAGTGTATGTAAATAGTAATTGTTAAAATAATATAGGTTTCAAGTTCGATAATTATTATACTGTATTCAATGCATCTGAAAGAGCGCTGACAAAGGATAATTAAAGGTTTTCATTTCTTTTAATAAATTACCTATGTCATTTCATAGTAAAAAGTAAGTACTTTTAAACAGTGCTTGGCATAATTTTTTAATGCCAACGCATAAGTGATATTAATATACGCACTTCTCATAACGAATACGACAATACTAACCCACTACCCATCTATAAAAAAATGAATTAAAGGACTCTGTTTACTATTAAAAATGTATAAACATTAAACATTATTAGGTACCTACTGTCGGAACGGGCGTGTCGTGAATCTCTCGGTTTGCAATTCTTATTTTTCGACTTGTGATGTAAACCACATATGCCTCCACCTGACCACCTGTACCTCCCCTATACTTCTTAGAATATCTAAATCTATCTTTATATACATCCGATGATCGGCAGGGAATAAGTTGTATTCAGCAGATCGGCGATGCATTTATTTCGTCATGAGTTATTCCGCCAAACATAATGTATTATGTACCATTCCGCCACTTTTATATTATGTGCAGAACTGACCCGTTGATATGACATATAGATTAGAATGGTTGTCAGAACGTTTGACAATTTTGGGGGTAGACAAATTTTGTACCTCAATATTTCTGATTATTCTTCATGATAATACTTATTTTAGAATGATTACAAAAAATGCATGTTAGGTAGTTAATGGAAGTATTCCATAATCACTATCATAACCTCATTACGGATTACCATATATTTTATTATTTTTAATAGGGCTGGCTGTTGTTCCGGCTTAGACTCACCAGAGAATGAACATCAAGGGTTATCTCCATTTGGTTTGGTAAGTATGCATAATGCATGTATAATAATACATTATAATATATAGGTATTAACAACAATTTTAATATTAAACTTCCATTCATTGAATGTAATATCATACATTATAAAATAAATCGTAAATATACCATCGTAACGTTTGTTATAAAGCTAAAATATTATTGGTGTATGCTAGTTACTAACTTGGCCCTATTCGTTAATTACTGTTCGTCTGGTCGGTGGTATTAATATAGGTAATACAGTTACAGGCTTACCGTAAAAAATGTATATTTATATATTTTAATTTATTGTTAATAATAGCATACGTGGTACGTCATATACACGTAGGTACACGGAAATCTTATTATTTATGTAAAACAAATTTTCATTACACGGTAAATATATACCTAGAACGCTTACCATAATATAATCAATTATTACGTATATAGTATTAATATTATTATTATTATTATTATTATGCTCATTAAATTTAATAACTTAGTACTCAATTTAAACAATAATTTCAGTTCCTTCACTTAATCGATTGGTGTATAACTATATAAGACCGTTTAAAAGTGTCATTTTTGAAAAAAAAACCAATTAATGGGCTACCTACTTATTTCTAATTGAAATCAATCATATTATTGTGTCACTGCGATTTAAACACTAGTACTAAAGTAGAGTACGCAATATCATATTTATTTCACGTATTGGAATACTGCAATGCACCATGTACCTAGTTGGTGTGCTAACATGTCAATACAAATACGCGCCAAGTATGTACGACATTCAATTCTTCACTTCGAAACTCTTAATCTGCAAACCAATTTCATAGATTACTATACAATGTGTTATATATTTGCAAAATATATAATTCAATTTTTCTGATTAAAATCAAAGGGTTTTTTAATTTACAGTTGAAATAAAGTATAACGATCGAGCGGAGTTAGGTGATACGATTATCTAAAAAAATTATTTCGTACGTATTTCAAAAATTTCGAAAAGAGTATTTTTAAATCTAAATTTCATAGTAAAACTTATAGCTTACAAGTAGGTATACAGGTACTGTCATAAAGGCCGCAACTGAAAACAAATTTCGGGAGATCCCACATTTTAAAATATAAAATTATTTATTTTTGTTATTACTTTATTTTAACGAAAATATAACATTATTTTCAATACATAGTCAATAAACAATATTCACAAACAAAATGTTTCTACTTTTAGAAGTTGTCGGGAGTTTGCCCCACCTTCCCATAAGTTACAGCCTTGACTGTTGTCGCTATAGTTCTTTCAAAATTCGACGTTTAAACGAAGTCTTTCAACTTAATATAACAACGTAAAAACTAAAAATGCACAAAACTAATTATTCGTTTTTTACGAATAGCATAATTATTGCAATACGCTAAAGAATGCCCAAACATATTATATGAGTAAACGATAGCTGTGAAAAGGGTTGACAGTAATTGAAGATAAGTGAACGAAACTCTAGTAATAACCGTATAGGTTTTAACAATAAATCTGTTTTCATGTTATTAAATCTACAATACGAACTGATTTAACAACAAAAATATGATGTTTTATGATGAATCGTATTGATAATTTTAAAAAATAAATTTATTATATTACAGTGTAGGTAATTATCTGTTTACAATAAGTATTGTAAAATACATCATAAATTCTTAAATCCTAATGAAATTTTCAAAAAAAATGGAGGTTTTGTTTACATGGAATTTTTAATTTATTTTAACCGCTATTGATAGGTATTATAAAATATTATGTACTCAAAATTATACTATTTAGGTATTCATAATCAACGATTTACGTTAATTTAATATTATTTATTTTTTAGTTAGTTCTCAGAGAATTGAATCGACTTGGAATGATGGTTGACCTTAGTCACACGTCTGTCAAAACAATGGAAGACGCACTTAACTATACTTTAGCACCTGTAATCTTCTCACATTCATGTGCATATTCATTATGCACCTCGTTGAGAAATGTTCCTGATCATGTGCTCAAACTAGTGGTACACACCAATTTTTATTATATTTAAACCGAGTAAATACATGTTAAGTGTCATCGCGTTATATAATATGATATTTTAATTTTAGGCCTTAAACGACGGTATAGTTATGGTGAGCTTCTATTCCTATTTTATAAGCTGTAATTCTACATCAACTTTGGATCAAGTTATTGGTGTGTACTGAATATCATAATATGTTGATTATACTTATTGCTAGTTTTTAGTGTATTAAAATAAAATGTTATTGTTAATATCCTTTTCGTGCACATTTCAGCTCACATTAACCACATTAAAAACGTAGCTGGAGAGGACCATGTCGGTCTAGGTGCTGGTTACGATGGAATTAACCAGTAAGAATAATACTATTGAAAATAATTTTAATACTAAATGTAAAATGATAATCTGCAACCAGAATTCATACAATATTGTTATTTTCCAAGCAAATTCAAATCTCTGATATGATGTAGCCAATGTAGGCAATACATGATGATGATATTTGTTTTTATTCACATAATATAATCGGTATATTTTATTAAATATATTAATTTTTTAATTTATCATCTTATCAACAAAATAAAAGCATAAAACAATACATTTTAAGTATGAATTTTTTAGTAAGTAATCATTTTTGTTCGTTAAATTATGTATGTTATATTTAAGTGTATCAATATGTAAGTAGGTGCCTATTCTTAAATATATTACCTGTGCAGTAATTTATTTTTAGGTTTATAAGTGAATTTTTCTGGTCTACCTAACTACAAAATTTATTTAGGTAGGTAGTAATATTAAAATCGTTTAAAATAAATATGCAATCATATAATGTAATCAATACTGTTTACTCTAAATCTCCAAAAGCTATTCGACCGTTTAAATAATTATTAGAATCCAGCCGTTATATATAATTATTGTTATAATATGTTCAATAAACGTGTGTGTATTATTTATGAAACGCATAGGTATTTGTATACCATCATTTAGATACTGGATTATGAATATTATCAGATTACCCATTGCCTACCCATCGCGATATTATATACCGTTGATTGTATTATTATATAATTATACTAAATATAAAATTGCACAGGCTAGCACGATACAGTGTACGATTTACCTTTTTAGTATAATATAATAATATTATAGAATCATGACACAATATTTTGTTTATTCGATCGTGAATCGTGATGATACTATACACATAATAAATTCACCAACCATAAATAATTGATTGTCAGATTCGAATCTGTTTAGCCGATTTACAATAATTTCAATTCAGCAACTAAAATAGTAAAATATAATATTTTTTGGCACAATTTAAAATTACTTTTGTATTATACGATCAAAATGATTTCAGCACTACGAAAGGACTTGAAGACGTGTCGCACTATCCTCAACTATTAACATCATTAATGAGTAATCATTCGTGGACTGAGGATCAAATAAAAAAGCTTGCAGGCAATAATTTACTAAGAGTCTTTTCTAAAGTAGAGAAGGTATAGATAATAAATTAATGTACTTGTGATAATTATATCAGCTACCTACTTAACAGATTGAACTATATTATTTTTAGGTCAGAGACGAGTGGAAAGAAGATGGAATGAAACCAGTTGAAGACATTTTAGTGCCATTGAACAAAGAACCTTTGTTGCCCAATTGCACAGACGGATATAACATGACTTGATGTTTTTAAATATATTTATTTTAGTAGTAGTAGGTACCTACGGTAAAAACTGAAAATTTTCCGTCAGATAAATGGAATCCAGAGCGCAATGATGTCTAGAGCTCCAATTATATTATTATTATTATAGTTGGGAATTGTTTAGTTTCATTTGTACGCATTTCTACGTTGATACTAAAGATTAATAACAACATAGCTACTCCTAAACTTACATTTTTGTTAAACACGTGGAGCTATTTAAATCAAAGCGAATTTTACAGATGTAATAAAATGTATTTCGGTAGGTAGTTAATAAATGATACGTATACGTATTGGCCAGTATTTTGTATGAAATATTATATGACTAATGTCGAAAGTGTCCAAAGACAATTTTTAAAACCAGCTGTTAATTTTGAAAGTTCGTGAAAACGTCAACCAATTTGTCATATTATCTCCTATGTATACGTGTTCCTAAGTTAAAAAAACAGAGAAAAATGTCATTATAACTCACAAAGCCCGTGCACACGCTATAGACTCATGATTACATTGCCACATATTATGTCGAATAGCAGTTATTAATTTATCGACTTGTTCAACGCTCTGTAGGCCAGACAACTTAGTTGAATTTGTTAAATATTTTATTTAGACTCAACAATATAAATGGCTATTATTGAGGCAATCATTAAAGTTAGTTAACACCATGAGTACCATTGTTGAAATTAATTTTTTATTTATAAAATTATATGCATATATTATATATTATTATGTTAATTACAATTAAGTTGTTTTAAGAAGTGTTCATTAGAGTTTAAAATAAGTTAAAGAATATTAATAATAATTACTTAGATAATTTTTTGTGTTTAATATTAAATTAGGTATTAAATTTAAATAAATGAATACAATTTTAAACAAATTGTTTTTGTCAAATGTATTATTAATAAAATATTTACCTATTATACTACACTTAATATTGAAATACCTTGCAATAGTGATGGCAAATGATGGTTTATACTGTTTGTATTTTTAAAGTTCTATTGAATACTGCTGAGAAATGTGCGTATATCAAGTTACGACTGATAGAACATAATATTGTACCTGCGTTATTACAATATTTACAATATAGGTAGTTTTTGAGTAAGGTTATCTTTTCAACACTTAGTAAAAGTTCGCGTCAACTGCTCTTCCACTCGCATCAAATACCTGTACGTTTTTTAAGAATCAATACGCAGACCGAACACACTTCTACCTATATATTTATCGTTCCGTTGCATTTGAAATGCAATCGGAATACTTGATCTATTTTACGACCTAGCTGTTACAAACAGATAGCAATCAGGGCATAAAGAAGGCAAAAAGGTCGAATCGGAAGAAATCGAAACACGCCCGGCGTAATTCTTTGATGTTGGTGTACGTCTGGCGCGCGTTCAATGGTCCGGCCTGCAAAAAGGAACAATCGTTTATCGCACTCAATCTTTCGTTATACGTGTGAAATACATTTTATATTATATAGTTGTGCGCATTCCGATTCTTTTTCGTTCGACGGTTTACGGCTGTTTTCGTAAGTTGTCGTTGTCGTGAGAAGTGACGGACTCCCGCAAAATTGGGCATCGACTCGTCGGCGATGGCGGAGTTAGTATCGAATACCTACCAGTAGCGTGATAACGGGGAGGGGGGATAAGGGTATCATATACCCCTTCCTTTGACTAATTTTTGTCACATTAAATATATGATTATGATTGTATATTTACCGTGATTTAAGAATGGCTTTCAAAAATTCGTGACCCCCCTCCCCACCGATTTAAAAAATCTGAGCACGCCACTGACAACTATACGAAATCCAGTGCACGTCTGACAGCCCATTGCCCCTACTATCGTATATTAACATTTGATCAAATTTAATTTAATCAATTTGATGAGCTCGCGAGTAGCAGGTTTTCCATATCACAAAAGTACCAGGATCTCATGCAGTATAACATACGTCGCGGGCGGCTAGTAAATATTAGTATTGACCGCGGTTTAAAATATACCGTCTATCTTAAACCGTAGTATTGACAAAGTACATATGTACGTTCGGTTGCCTATATATATATATAAAACTCCTCATGGAGATGATTGGCCACCCGATCGTGGAGCTTTTAGCGATAGGTATTCAGGGTATTCTTGACCACAATAAACCCGAATCGAGTCGACCAAAATGGCAGCGACTTCTACCACCGTCGTTATGAACTTTTTATCAAGGACTTTGTCGACCAACCTTCTACGACGAGAGTGAGTATGGCAACTCATTTTCGTCACTAGGTGACACTCCCGTATACGATTTTCGTATTCTATTTTATTTTCAGATTTTCCCATTAGTGACTTTCAACGAGTTGAAACACTACGACGTGGCGTATGACTATGTTTTCCATTTTCTTGTGACCAACATACCACCGATTATATTATACCGTTTAAAAATGCAGGTATAGGATACGGATATATAGGTTAGGTAACTACAGCTACCAACAATATAAAATATGCAATTTATAGTTTCCATTTCACTTCTGAATATTATGTTATGACTTACGAATTAATATTTATTTCTTAATTTCTGAAAATATTTCAACAGCTATTTAATAAATCCTATACAATATAATACATATATATTGAAAGACCTATACACAGTGATGTGGTGAAAGGGATCTAATGAAGCCTAGACGTCATGGTGGACATTAGTATCTGTTAGTGACATAATGTTTATTTTTAATTATAAATAGGTACATAATTGTAAATTGTCATTTAGGGTAAATCAAAAGTCAATTTTAACATAAAAGAAGGAAAAGTCTCTTAAAGTTTTCAAATCCTAGGTTTGAGTTGGTAAAGCATTAGTAGGTAGGTACTTAGATACTTCAATCTTTAATAATTTTTAGTGTTCTTTAATTCATGTTTATGAAAAATTATTTGTTTTTACTTATTACAATATTACAACGTACAAGTAGATAAGTTATTATAAATTAATTAGAAAATTAATCAACTACATATTGATTTATTTTAAAATTATTATTTTATATTAAACTAACATATATAAAAGAAACATTAATTCTTAGGAATTTAATTTGGAAATCTCAAGGCAATAATTTTATGTGGGTACCTATTAAATTGTAAAATTCTGTATTTTTAAAAGTTAATCATCTTTGTTCTATTTCGAGGGTTCGTTTTTTGCACTCAATTTTTCCCATAAGTTTAAAATATTTTGTGCTGCTATTTGTTTGGCTGTTGATTGTTTATTACTATGTCCTGTGAATGTGTATTATTTTCTTGAAGTACATCGAATTAAGCAAATTTTTGGAAAATTAAATTAAACTATACCTATTGCCACCAAGTCCATCGCATTGCATTGGATTGAAAAATGGTTAACCAGTTTGTAATCATTTTTAGGCTGTGATAGAAGTGTATATATTGGTGTTTGATACATATATTTACCGCATTCATTATTCAGTAAATCCACATAGTTTGCTTTAAACTTAATCAACGAACTGATGGATTTTAATCTATAGAGAAATGTGTTTAATATTTATTCACAACTCACAAGTGAACGATAAAAGTGTTTCATATCATTTTTTTACTCTTTCTCGTTAAAGGATCTTATATGCGAAGAAAGAGTTCGGTTTTTCTGTTTTCTTATAATTGAACGCAACATTTCAGCAGCTGTATTTACTTTTGCCTCATACTTGCTAGTACCGCTTCCTTCAACTTAAGACAATTACCCTTTATAATAACACTATTAATTAATTTAATTCACTTACCATACATTCCAAACAATGTACATGAATAGTTATAAAGAAATTGTTGACCAGACGTGTTTCTTCTCAGGAATCGATAAATTGGAATTATCCCATGATCTACAATTCTATTCCTTAACAATTCCATTGGTGAACGCAAATCGGGCAAAATGAGTTGTGTTTCTTTAAATTTAAATTGACTTTCCTTAACAATACAAATAATAATTGTATTTAAACTAGGTATATGCATGATCGTATTCCATTTGATTCATACTATTTCTTGTCTTTTTTTTTTAGAAATATAGTTTAATTGAAATGGTGTCATATTTTGATCTTTTATTTCTGAATATAAATCGTCCATTGGGAGATCTAAAAATATTCTCATTTCATTATATCTTTTGACAGCTAAATCTAATGATTTTTCCATCCAATTTATTTTCAATTTTAATTCGTTTAATTCTATAAAGAATTATACTATATACTGATAACGTTATAATTAATTCATATTGTGGATTTCAAGATAGTTTCTGTTATTAATTGTTATAAAAGCAATACAATATATTATTATGCATTTGTTTTTCCATTAAATTGGAAATATATAAACATATTTATATTGCCAGTTGGATATAATTTTATGTAAAATTAAACTCGAATAAATTATTTTATTGGACTATAATTCAAAATATTTAAATTTTTGCTGTAATTTAAGACGCTATAATGTCATTAGAAATATTAGGTACCAAAATAAATTACTTTGTTTGTCCTTAAGAGTATTATTATGTTTTGTTGTTAACCAAACAGATTTTTCTATTTGTATCAAACCATTTAGTAGATTAATAATGTCATGAGCTGACTTCATACGCTCATTAAAATCATCCAAGATTATATTTTCCTTAGAAATGGATTTGTGAAATCCTTAGTATAATCATATTATTGTAATATTAGTTTATTAATAAGTAGTATTTATTTAAAAAATGCAAATGGTTGTTACTAGTTTCATTCAAACGATCTTTATCAATTATAAGCTTAGTCATAAAATTATTGACACTTGTAAACATTATTTTTTTTTCCTCTTCGTATAATTCAGACTGGCGCAAGTGTTTTGATTGAATAGTGATATTTATCCAGTTTTGAGTTTGTTGTTGTTTGAGATCATATCTAGCCATTTGCATGTGGTCGTTTAACTATTACACAAACTAACATTAATTATTTGGTAAATAACTCATTTTGTATATTTTATTACATCGTAGTCCATTGTATTTATTTAGTTATATTTATCTTTAATTTAATTAAGATAAAAAATATAATAAGTAATGTAAATTTCTGTATTAAACTTAAATTTAGTTTTGAGACTAAGAAGGACTAATGTTGTTAAATTACTAATATTATTTAATCACATTTGTGACTATAGTAACCAATCAAGCACCTACCTATAACATAAGTTATTAGGTAACTTAAATTATACTCTTGAAATGATGATTTAAATTTTAAAAAACCTTAAACATAAGTATGTATACATATTATTGGTCTATGAAAAAAACCATCTTATTTATAACATTATATCTTAATATTTCGTATGATACAAACATATTCATTAAATATGTATCTTTGGATTTCTGTGGAAACCAAATTGTGTTGAAAAATAATGTATCTGGTGTTACATGTATTACAACATGTATAACTAAATTTACGGGACTAATTGTAACTGCTAAGTATTGAACACGGATAAAAGTTACCATATTTTAATATTTTATTAAACACCTAAAACACATAACTTAAATGTATAGCATTAAATTCGATTTTTAAAAATCTGTTTAACCCTAATTGTGTTATTATTTCATCATTTTTATTAGTTAACAATGTAAAACACCATGTTTATTAATCACATATGTAAAACGACAACAAATAAATTTCACCATCGATTATTATGCAGAGTTCTCATACAAATCAATGTGTCACACCACTTTCTTTTTAGTTGGCGACACGAGCACGTGAAAAACATGCGACAAGCGCAAAAACGATGTCACTCCTTGATTCGTATGAAAATTTTGCGCAAAATACCATAAAAGTGTTTATTTTTACGTTTAAGATAATCTTCTAAAAATAATTGAAATAAACTCAGATTTTACAGTTAAAAAAATTTTTTTTTAAAAATTCTTCATTGGGGACGTTTATACTAGTGACCTCATTCATTTCAGAAACACCCTGTTAATTATTTTTGTATTAAATGTTTATACTTATAAGTTATAAGCAATACGTAGAAGATTTACCATAGTCCATAAACGTTTACATAAATAAACATACAGTGATCATCGTGGTGTTATATTAAAATCATAAACCAAACATTGCTACATTCTTTTTTTTAATCTTAACATAGGAAACTTACATAATATATTTATTATATCTTTGCATAATAACTATAAATAGCTGAATGAGTAAATATGATAAATAAAATGAAAACGTGATTCAAGACTGAAGACGGTGGAGGGAATATCGCCTATAAGCATAGCAAAGGTAAATTTCTTACCTACTATCATTTATTACAACCGTAGAGTATAGAGTTAGAGCAATAATAAAAATTACAACTACTATTTTTGGAAGGTAGTGAAAATTGTTTCCTCGTCGTGATGTCATATGGGCTATGAGGAGTGGGGGATTGTAAACTCTCCCGATGGTAAACTCTTCAGGGTTTACTTCGGTACTACTTGACGGGTACATATAAACTCTCTCGAGTTTGCATCAATACTACCTGAAGAGTACATGTAAACCAGAAGTGGTATACTGAGTCCCAAATAATTGGGTGAATATTGGGGCTAGGTAAATTGAGTCCGAAAAACTTAAATATGCTAAGTAAATTGAGTCCCGAGTAATAATTTAATAATAGTTATAATTTAATTTTTTGAAAAAATAATTTATATTAACGACGATATACATAAAAAGGAAAAGTCTCTGCTTTCAATATGTGCTGTGTAGACATCAATTAAAGATTATCGATTACCGATTTGCCGATTTGTTGATAGTGTTTAGATGACCTTATGACCACTAAAATTATCGCACTATATTATCCGTTTATCAAAAATAAAAATCGTTTATTATAAATAATAATATAAAAAGAATTTTTTGATACAAGAGATAGTGAAATATGTAAATAAAAACTATCGTTAAAAACATATTAAATAAATTTTTACCCTATACATAACAACAAAAAAAAATAAAATAAATATAAATTTAAAAATAAATAAATAAAAATTTGACTTGAATTCGTATATTATATATAATACTAGCTGTCCCACCCAGCATTGTCTGAGCCAAATATTAAGTTGAGATTAACCTCGAGTGATTTACATACATCTAAACGACCTAGGTAGGCAATCCACCTGCGATAGATTGCGGATCTCATGAGATACGCAAGTGAGTGAAATCAAAATTACATAGTTACATGAAAAACATTGCGATGATTGCCCGTGCAAAAGATTTGTTTTTTCTTTAAACTTATTTCTAAAAAAATGTTTAATATACCATATTTATGCACATTATAATAGTAATAAAATATATAACCAATGGCAACCCTATAAATAAACAGAGATTATACATACATTTCCACACAAAAAAGCATTTTCAGTTTTCTCAGAATTAAAATTAATGGATAAACTTTTTAATTGGTGAGACATAGGATATTCAAATATTCCAATTTTCTACGTAATTTTCTTAATTTTTCTTTCCGTAAGAACCTTGTACTAAATATTAGAAAACTTAAAAAAAAGATAAATGAAATTAGTAAAGGCATTTTCAAGTCATGGCGTGACCAAGGGAAATATAGGGATTCATTTATATATAAATATATATAGAGATTTGTTCGTATTGTTTAAATTATTTCAACGTTAAGTTTTCGAAAAAGTTTTATTTACAATAACAAGGTAGGTATTATATACATTTCAGGAAAGTTGCTCGCGAATAGCATAATAGTGGATATTATGATGAGACCATTCACGATTTGGCAAAATTTACAAAATATATGAGTATTTCAGAGTGAACCTCCCGAATTGATGAAATCAACGGATGATAAATCCGAAGGATATGACTGCATTTTATCAATATTACCTTCTTCAGGCCGAAGACGGAGCTTGAGAACCACAGATCTCAGCATTTCTTCGGTAACGTTTAAACGGCCGTATGCCTTATCTCCGGCGCGCAAATGAAAGTCCGTGGCAGGCGTCTTTTTAGACGCGGTCATGAATAGCGGTGTGCCGATGATTTTTGAAGCCGTCGGCGGAAGAGGAGGAGACACGGCGGTGGCGGGTACGACCACCGGTGTTGATAGTTCAGACTTCTACTGCAGCAGTGCAGGATCTGTGGACGTGGACTGGTTGGCGTAAAGATTGGGCGAAGTGTCGAATTCAGCGGACGGCCAAATGCGAAGAACGCGGTCGTGGTCATAGCAGTTATACGCGGTATAATACACAATTCCTCCGGTGGACCAGCAGGAGCAACATTTGCAAGTCATAATCTCTAAAATACGTTGTGCTTGAGAATAGTAATCCATGCCAATGATGAGTTATTCAGCGTGTCGTCTGCAAAACACGAACACACGAAAAGGTGTTTGGTAAAAACCACATTTATATGTTATATAGGTAGGTATATTTTCAGAGATGTATTTATAGGGATTCTGAATTTCAGGAAAGAAAAAAACGCCTCCCCTCTCTACCACGACGTCATAAACATTTCTTCGACAATATGTTTATGAAAAAAACCACATTATGTTGAAACCAACATATTTCTGCTAACTGTTGTGAAACCAAAAATTGTTTATCTGATTTACTTATTACACTTTTGTATATAGATTGTAAATATATTTTCTTTAATAATAAAATAAAAAAAAAAGTATACGACCAGCTAATGGCGTATTTGGTATTACTTTCTAATATTCTAACACGCCTTTTGAGGGTGTCATATTTGCCCTGCAAAGTCTTCTTCGAGTCACCACGGTCGATATCTCCGAAATATACTGCTGCAAACTAAAATAAAATTCCATAATATGTTTTCGATTGACTATTATATACATCACAGCAAGACCAAACAAAAAATCGTTTGGTAAACACATTTTCGATGCTATATATTTATAACAGTAGTAAGCTTCGAAATGCTTATATTGATTCAATAACTGCTTCAGTCCGCTGTCGAGCTAAATATGACAAAAGTTTTCATTTATAGACAAAACACAATATAGTTTTCATAATGATGTGTTTGTTTTTGTACATCGGATAGAGATACCTATATGCGTATATATATCTTGTTTTTATTTAAACCAGAAAACAAAACAATGATTTATTTATTATTTAAGAAACATAAAAAAAATAAACGAAAATATTAGCTATTATATTATAATTTATAAAGTACTAGCTGCCCCATCCTGTGTTAGTCGAGTCAAAGATTAAGTTAATAATAACCTCAAGTGATTTACATGCGACTAAGCTAGCTAAGTAAACAATCCGACTGCGTCGAAAATATGCGAGCAGTATATTATCATTTATTAGGTTCACAATCCATTTCCGGTGGACTTTGTGGATACTTAATTGTGATTTTTATGTACAACATTGTGAATTAAAAAAATTATTAAAACACAAAAAACACATTTTTAACCGTGTCTGTAAAAGTGAGAAGGAAAATGTGCTTTCTGGGAAACTCCATAATCCTTTTCAAACCCAGGACTCAGTTTATCATTCTCCAGAGTCTGTATAACTTCGTATATACCTTATAACTGTAAATATCTATTTAATTGAATGTTTATGATAATATAAGTATCGTACAAATATTTTAATTAATTGTACATTTAAATTTCATTAAAAAAAAAAAAAATCAATTACACAAATTATAGTAAATGATAAAAATAATAATAATATAAATTAATACCATTAGCTGCTGTGAGGTATAATTAATCGTAACTTTGAATTTTTATGTACACTTCGGTCTAAAAATCTTTTAGGGTATTAATAAATATAAATGGATGAATACTAGAAAAATATAAATTAAAATTCGAATGGAACGATTCAGAAGCGTTGGTTGTTATTGAAATTGATAATGATGCTGAAGCCCACATTATTGGAAAAAATTATACATCAGGTAAACAAAATATTGACTTGAAAGAGTTTACACATTTCCTTCGGATAAACACAATCTTGACCCGGCAAAGTTTATCATTGAGAAAATTTACTATACAATCTAGAGATTTTACTGCCGCCCTGAGGAATGTGGAATATCTTAATTGTTATTTATTTTTAAAAATACAAATTGAACCATATATACATAATAATAATATTTAGATAAACATAATTTTGAGAATCAGTCGACACATACATTTCTAACATTAATTAATAACTATAAAAAGAAACGGCTTTTTAATAGTTACATAATTTTAGCAATTACAATATTTACTAAATTAATAATAGATGTATTTAAATCATGCGAGTGTAGGTCTACGAGTCAGCAATTTGTTGATGTATTTAATGTATTTACTCAGAAAGTTATTGAAACGACCACTGATTCAAAATTACTTATTTGCCGCGTAAAATGATTTTGTTTGTAACGTATCAACAAACAAACTACTGTGTGCCGTACCTACTGCAATTTTTATTAGTTTAATTAACGGACTAAGTAACCATCTTTGTCCGTGGTTTTATTATTTTTATTTTCAACATTCTGGAGTGCCGAGTGGCCAATAGTTGTTTCATAATTATCATAAAATAACTATTTCATAATATAATAATAAAAAATGGTTAGATATTCTTAAAAAATTTACTATGTTTTAGTTTTTTACAATATCTGTATTATTGTTTACACACAAACGATGTCAGAGTGGCAACACTGTAACCGTGTAATCTCCTTGTACAATGCTACAATGTCGTTATCGTATCAATATGAAGATGAATAGATAAAATGATTGTCATATGAATAGCAGGGTAATGTGCTATGGTTATAGTGTGTTATAAGTGTAGGTTTACTATAATTTGTTTTTTTTTTACGGTTTTCACGCGTTTTGGCTATGTCCGTTTGTTAAAACACCAATACTACAAAGTGGAATAACTATCGATTCGTGTATTAAAAGACACCATAGTCAAACGTTGTTATTCGTATAAAGTGTGTTCAATTTTGTTTTATTCGCCCAACGCCGGATGTCCAAATTACTTATACCTACCTATTTGGACATGCGACCGTGCGTCAATAAAGGACAGGAGTTCGTGATTGACGGCGAATCGGAAAAATCACAGTCAAAGTACGCGTGAGGTACTTAGATGTTTTTAGCTTAATTTGTATGTAATTAGACTTAAATAAAAATACTAAATAAGAAATGGACAACGTTAAGAAGTTCGCCACATGCGCGGTCGTTTCGTCTTGCAAATTATTGTTTGTTTTCTGACAATTCGTGTTAAATACCAAGCAATTAATTTGGTTTCCGTTAGTTCAGTTCTCATGTGTTTCAATACCAAAGACTTGATTAAATACGCTCATGGTTATTTGTTAGCTTTACATGGCAGAAAACACCTCCATTTCTAATAACAGTGGTATTGTGGAATTTAACCACCATTTAGTCACTGATCAAGAAGCAAGGATGAGTGGATCTGGTGGATCAAATAATGGTGGAACATCAATCGGTAATCCAACTGCTAGTGTTGGCACTGTCAATGTTTTATTGCCAAGCGGTGGTGGGACAAAGCGAAGAAGTGCCGTAGGCAGTAATAGCTCTCATAATGGTGGGTCTGCTTCAAACTCTGCATCGATATCTGCTGATTTAGCGTCACTTTTTGAATGCCCTGTTTGTTTTGATTATGTGTTACCTCCAATATTGCAATGCCAAAGTGGACATTTAGTTTGTAGTACATGTCGACCAAAACTCAACTGTTGCCCAACATGCCGTGGTCCACTAGGAAATATACGCAATTTAGCCATGGAAAAAGTAGCTTCAACAGTCATGTTTCCCTGTAAATATTCCTCATCGGGTTGCCCTGTATCATTATTGCATTCTGAAAAAGTCGAGCATGAAGAACTATGTGAATGTCGTCCATATACTTGTCCATGTCCAGGTGCTTCTTGTAAGTGGCAAGGTGGTTTGGAACAAGTCATGGAACACTTAATGGTTGCACATAAATCTATTACAACTTTACAAGGAGAAGATATAGTATTTTTAGCAACTGACATAAATCTTCCCGGTGCAGTGGATTGGGTTATGATGCAATCATGTTTTGGCCATCATTTTATGCTCGTACTTGAAAAGCAAGAAAAATATGAAGGGCACCAACAGTTTTTTGCTATTGTGCAATTGATTGGAAGCCGAAAGCAATGTGAAAATTTTGCTTATAGGCTAGAACTTAATGGCCATCGAAGACGTTTAGCATGGGAAGCAACACCAAGAAGTATACATGAAGGAGTTTCAACAGCTATTTTGAATTCAGACTGTTTAGTATTCGATACAAGTACAGCACAACTCTTCGCGGATAATGGAAATTTAGGAATTAATGTTACAATATCAACAAATGTATAAAAAGCATGAATATTTGTATGGAATAATATCTAAGAAAAATAAAATGTTTTTCTGTTATGACTTATTCCTAACCGACTAATTAAAATATAGATGTAAATAAAATAGAAATTTATCGACCGTGCATTTTTAGTAGATAACTAACTAATGTATGAATCAGTTTATGGTAAGAATATGTACTTATTTCTGATTATTCCAAAAAAAACAATACTTGTATCATTTAGTTGCTGACAACATTTGTTAAATAATTAGCCAGAAAATGTCATTTAAAGATATTTATTTTTATCTCTGAGTATCTTAGTTTGTTAATAAGACTTGAGTACATGCATATATCTCACATAATCTTTAAACTTATAACTATAAAAAATAATAAATCTAGTTTATATTTCTGTAAGTTTTAATAATCACATTATATTTTGTTGTTTATTTAAAACAACTATATATATATAAAAAAAAGAAACATAGGTACTTAGATCTACTTTTAATATTATTTATTATTATACCTATGTTTAAAAAAAAAATAGTCAAAATTAAATAATAAAATCAGTTTCAATTTTTCAGATGTATTTTCTTTTTTAGCATGTATTTAGATTTTTAATCACTAACATAAATATATCATTGGGTTTTAATGATATGCTTAAGACATGTGTTAACTTTTTTTTCTGGGTTTTATTCATCACTTATGTGCTCACCATATTATGACTTGTGAGTTACGAAAATAATGTATTTTATATAATTAATTAATAATTTTGTTTTTATTCTATTTTGTATAATATTGTAAATACTTAATATAGGCGAAATGTTATTTTAATTAAATTTACAAATTATATAAATAATAACTCATCATTTTTTCATATGTTTTAGAAATAACAGCTTATGAAACATATAATTACAAAAACTAAAAAATGTTGAACTGATTTGTTCTTTTAATAATGCAATGTGTCTCAAATGTACAAATCACTCTATATTTAATATAGTTTATGTAGAATTGAGTTTTTCATTAATAAATATTAATCAAATTGTTTGAGATTTTTTTTTTTGAGAAACAAAGATATTTGTATTATTATTAAAGTTGTTATGTGAAAATTAGTATCTAGAGATGCTAGGTTTAATACAATCATTGATTTTCGTATAATATAAATTAATTTTGTGAACTTGAATGTATTTAATAAATTATTAGGTACCACAGTAGGTCTTACTTTTCATTTTTTTCTTTTTGTTTTATTACCCATTTGTGTTCATTTTATATGCTATATTATTCAGGGGCAGATTTATTACAGCAAAGCCCAAAAGTATCTTAAGCTCTATCTCTCTAGACCTTAATATACCTTAACTTATATTACAGATATATAATATATAAAAAATATATATTATACTTCATATTATATATACATTTGTACTCTCTAAAACATGTGCATCCCAGGCAATTGTCTAGTATTTCATATGTCAGCCCCTGAGTTAATTTTTACTCATTGTAGTTATGTGGTCATTAACATATTTGTCCAATATAACTTTAAATTGTTTGTACTAATTTATTATAATTTTATATGGGTCAAAAAAATTTTTTTTTTTTTATTAAAATGTTTGAAAAAACACCTTTTAATAAAATTTATTTAAGTAACTAAAATTTAGTATTTTGGTAAATTAGATATAGTTTTAATTACTTATTATTATGATGGCATTATTATAAAATATGTATTTACTACCTATACTTAATAAGTTATAATTTATACATTACGATAATTATTTTTTTTTTTATTTGAATATTAACGGACTACAAGTGTTCAAGTTTGTGTTACTTATAAGTACCTAGTATATGTCTTAATTATTAGATTTTTTTATGAACTCAATAATGTATCAATAAATATTAAAATTAATGACTTTATAACAAATTCATTTATAAGTATTGTACACGTATACTTAGGTTAAGGAATTAGTCTCAACAATAACTATATATTTATAAGCCCAAAAATTATGGTTTATGACACATACAACATTTAATTGTATAGACACAAAATATTAAGTGCAATGTTATACTTGCAGTAACTCTAGATTATTAAATTAAACAAATACAATAACTGTTTCATTGAACATAATTTTGGTTAGTATTTTAATAATTCTATGTGCATTAAAAAAATGAATAATAAATAAAGATTTTTTATTTATTTTGCATTAATTTAATCAATATTAGTGATTTCTAATAGTGATTACTACAAACTGTTTGGAAATCAAACTGGCAATTGCAAATATTTGAACCTCACTTAAAACCCTAAAGATTTGCAAATCCTCTATGGTAGCTGTAAAGTACTTGACATAATTTACCTGCACTACCAAGAAAATAGAATTTTACCACCACGGTGGTGGCAGTGTTTTTGTATTTAAACTTTATGAAAAGCACTAAAATAAGTAAATAGAATTGTTGTTATGACTATGAGTATATTGCTTTTTTGTTATCCTGTTACCAGCATATAATACTTTTTAAACTTTTTTAAAGTTTGGTTGTGGTTATATACAAAATTTGAATAGCCATGTTCGATTTGTGTTTAATTCAAGGTTTTTAAATCAATGTTTGTAACATCATTATTTTTTCTTATAAACTTAGACCATTATTAGTATTTATTCTATTTCTGATACCTACTGAAAATGTAATATGATATAATTATAAAATAATAAATCCACTTTGATTTTTTAAATTTTAGTTTTTTATTCGGTTTAATATGAATAGTATGATACTATTGTATTGACATAATACCAACTAATGGTTGCAATTTTTATTTTAAATTTACTGTTAAATATAAAATATAATATGTAAGTTGTATTGTATCCATGTAAATCAATCATAAGCGATTTGACACATTTATATTAGTTGTATTTTAATATTACAGAAAATATATCTTATATAACAGTCTTATGATTTTGTTCATTAAATACATCTAAAAAACTTAATTTTTTTTTTTGTTACATTTTATTTTATAATTAAAATAAACAGACTATAATATAAGTTAAATTATGACAACAAATCATCATACAAAAAAGTTAGCAAACAATATAATATTAGCTGTTAATTTAAAATTAAATTACATTCAAATGTAATGAAAAATCTATGTTTGACTAACTAAAAATATAAATGTTTTTGATTCAAATGTGTTTTTAATTGTAATTGCTCTATTCCTGCAATACTTTAGAATTCAAATCATTTAGTTTACAGTGTGATTCTTTTATCACACAAAACTCATTATTTTGCAAAGTAAATATTGACTTTTTTAAAAATATATTTTTAAGTGGTTTCAAGTTGTAACAAAATAATATTTTTTAATAGTTTTTATCATTATAATCTTTTTCTTAATATTTTGATACATAAAAATTGAATTTATGATGAGTAGTTTATGAATTATAAGCTTTTAAAGTTTAGATGAGCTGAGTAGTGGACTTATATTTTACAAGATAACCGCATATCATTTCTCATACTTTGTGAAATAATGAGTGTTTTATGATTAATGATTCATCCACTATTATGATCTAACTACAAGAACTTCAGTTCCAATATTATTGAAATAAATAACACTAATAATTAATGACCATGTTGTAAATATAAATACATACAGAATATAAATATATTATATTTTCTAAATAATTATATAGATTTATTTTTAATAATAATTTACATTTGACTCAAATATAATTAATATTTTCCTGAATTTCAGTTTACTCAAATAGACAATAATATAGTATAATATTATTATTGAGTTGTTTTAAATAATTTGAATAACTATTATAAGATACTATTATTGTTTAGCCTTTTTTAAGTCAAATGTGTCCAGATTATTTATTTACACTATTGAAATCAATGGCATAGGCGATATAAATTATGTATGTTTATACTCTAACTCTATATCTGATTTAAAATTAAAATTTGATACCTTTTTTCATACACATAATTTTATTAGGTAGATAACTAATTTGGCAGTGGTAAAAGTGCAATCTAACAGTTACTATTGATCTTTTATCATTAAAATATACAATTTATCAACATTTTAAACCTGTTCAATATATAATTTAACTTGTATTATTTTTCTAAGTAAATATCCAAAATTCTTAGCCATAATTAAAAATTGAAAATAATAAAACTGCACTAAACTAAGAAAAATTTACAAAAATAAAATGTCATCTGATCTCAATAATAGTTGCGGTTAAATTAAAATAAAATCTTATTATTGTATAGCTATACTTTTATTGGCACTATTTTAATAGTAGTTTCAATATAATTGTGTATGCTAAATGGATATGTAAATGAATCACAGTGCCAGTTATATAATAGGTACAATTAATAATAATAACAATTAACTTTTATTTAAAAAAAAATATATATATATATAATGATCAAATATTGTAACAACCCAAACTTATTGTATAGTTGATGTAAAAAAAAAGAATCACAGCTTTTACCCTAATAAATGTTAAGTCTTTGATTTTGTTTTTTAGCATTGTATGATACAAATCATAAGGTCAATTAGGAAAACAACAATTTGATCATACCATTACTAAAATCATAAATGTAAATCCCTTTCAAACCAATACTAATAGTACAACAGATTAAAAACAATTTATAATCTTTTCTCTCCGTTTACAATGCTGTCATGTAACTCTTGGGTGAGTAGAACAAACTTCCTTCCTTCATTAAAGTATAAAGAATCCTCAGAAACTTTGGTAAGATCAAATCCTTCATTTTGAACATCAATTTTTTTCATCTTAAATGTTCCTATAAATATATAAATTGTAGTATGATAAAAATGACTAAAATACTTAATGAAAAATTAACTAACCAGTTAGTGACACGGGTGTCTTAACAATTCGTAAAAAGAGAGGTCGCGCATAGGCTGGCAATGATTTGTTGATTCCAGTAGACAATTTATCCAAATCTAAGTCACCAGTTTCATCTACAATGGCGACCATTCCAGCTTTTCCTTCAGTGTTTGGTATCTATGCAAAGTAGTTAGAATAGTAATTTAAATAGAGTATTTTTTAATTTTGTAAATTACCTCTACTCCGTAAACTAAGCAATCTTTTAATTTAACTATATTACTAATAGCAGCCTCCACTTCTGATGTAGAAACATTTTCACCTTTCCACCTATTAATTTAATTAAATAAATTAACACATACGATTTCAAACTATTAAAAATGCCTTTTTTGTCGGGTGTACAATATAAAATTATAATAGTTGTATAATAAAATTATTAAAATAAATAAGTTTTTAAATATGTTTACCGATTTATGGAACACTCAATTTCTCAGCTGTATTACCTAAGACTTGACTAGTTTATGGGTACCTAAATACATAGTAATAATAATTGAAACTTTAGATAATAAGAATTCCAATTTTCATTATTTAAGCAACCCCTAAACCTTGACAAAAATTCTCAATTCAAATTAATGTAATCCAGCTACAAAATTGAGTGTCTCTTTAATCGGTTAACATTTGATATTTATTTTATTATTGTACATTACAAAGTATATTTTTTTTCTTAAATCATATTTTATTATTTACTTCTTTAGTGATTTCAACTTATGACATATTGAATTAACCGATTTAGTCTACTCTAGTATAACAAAATATACAAATACCTATATAAATAATTATAAATATAAAAACTAAAAATAAAATAAATACAAACAAAAAATGTACATCTATCATACATACTATTCATAAGATGGTTTCTTATTCTCATTAAGGTCGAGAAATATCTGTTGGGAGTTAATGTTGACATTAAAATAGTGTAAAATATAAATATTAGGATAGGACTCTTTCATATAGTGCACTTAGTTCCAGAATTCAGAAAAATATTGTCTGTACTTTATAATTAACTTTGTTCTTTTACTTTAACAAGTATTTATAAAATAGTTAATTTAGCATTTTTAAAATGCAATAGGAGGACAAAAACTCCTGATAAATATCATGTAAATATATACACATTTTGGTTTACCTATTTTAGTTGAAATATGATGATTTGGGCAAGCACACAAAATATTAAATGCCTATAGAATATTGGATAGTACATAATGGCGAAATTTAAAACACATAATAATACATAATACATTTTCAATTATACCTGAAATATTGATTAATAACTAGATTAATAGTTCATGAATTTTATGTAGGTATTTATTTTTAATAGTATTTCAACTATTATATTTTTACAATAAATTAAGCAATATTTTACAAGTGAATTTATTATGATCATTTTATTAGTAGTGCCAATAGTATTTTTATGAATCTAGTAATCTGGAAGTTTTTTAACTGATAGTTCTATAAACTAATAAATACCATTCAATTTACCTGAAAGTATCTCCTGTGCGATCTTTAAAGTAATAAAAATTATGTTCATCCCGAATTAGCACATCACCTATATTTTAAAATAAATATTTAAATCAAGTATTTAAATGGATAAATGTTGTTAATTTTTTTAATTAATTGTTATTTTAAGACAAAATGTATACTAAAAAATTACCAGAGTTAAATACTTTGTCTCCTTTACTAAAAACATCTTTGATGATTTTTTTCTCAGAAGCTGATTTCTCTACATAACCACTAAAAGAATTTTCAGTTGTTTTTCTTATTTTTCCAACCAATAATCCAGGCTCTCCTATATAAGTTAATTGTATTAAAAGATAATTTAATGCTAAATATATTGTAAAAAATATGATAAAAATGTTTTTTTAAGAAATACAATTAAATTAAACCAAAACCTTACCAACTTGGCATTTAATACACAGATTATTTTCTCCTCGAATAGGTTCATTAGTGTCTGGGTCAACACGTATCAATGTGACAGGATAAAATGGTTCCCCAATGAATGGTATGAATCCTACAGCACCAACTTTATTTGTTGTATTCACTAAACAATAACAAGTATTATAACTTACAATATGACATAGATGCACAATGTTTTAATATCAAAAACATTAAGAAATTAAAAAGGGTCACACAAAAAAAAAAAGAATTATTTTTAACAGGCTTTAAATTAACTATATTTAATTGGCATTGAATTCAAAAAAAAAATAAAAAGAGCTATTATGGAAGTTGAGAATGGGGGCATTTTATGCATGCCACGCATTTGTGTTATAATAATATATTTGAAAACAATAAATTATCGGATTTGAAAACCAATAAGTATCTACTTGGTATAATTTATTTAAATTTAATCAATATTTTTTTGTAATTTCTCCTCATACTTGGAGAAAATGTATGTATGAGCATTGATTATACATGAATATTATTATTATTATTATTATTAAAATGAATCTATGGTATTACTATACTACTGTATTAATATCCGCTATGAACTAAGATATATATTTATCTAAAATGTTTAATATAGGTATACTATAAAGTCATATATATATATATATATATATATATGCAATTTTTGGAGCACTTCATGTAAATATGACTTTATAGTCTTATACTCTATAGCCCAAAAATAGTGTTCAAATAAAAAGATTTAAAAAAGAAAAATCATTATAAAATTAATAAATTCATAACTTTACTCAAACCCAAAAATTAGAAGTGATATGATGTGAAATTTTAAAAATGTATCCAATGTGATCATTATTAAAAATTTAAGATATGTAATATTATTCAAATTAAAAGTTAGGATTGATTGCTTATTAAATATTCATATTAGTTAGATATTGTATGTATAATACTGCATTTACTCATATTAGCATTTCCCTCTGTGGCTCCATAAAATTCTGCTACCTTCTTTATATTAAACCTCGTAGTGAAATCAGTCCATATCTGAGATCGAAGACCATTTCCTAAGATCAATCTGACCTGATGAGTTTTGTCGGCATCAGATGGGGGTGAAGCCAAACAATAACGACACATTTCACCAATATATTGTGCAACCTTTAATTAATATTGGATTAGAAAATAAATACTCGGGTAATAATATTTATTACTAAATATTAAAATTATAGTATATTTATTTAGGTAGGTACTAGAAAAGTGGTTTGGTGATCCAAAAGGTGATCAATTTAAGTGTACATACCTACATTCATTACTTAAGTTTCAATTTAAATCGAAAAATACCCATTATTATTTTACATAATACATATTTTGATGTCATTCCAAAAAAACGCCATGTAACGCCTCTATCGACATATAGTAAATGGTAATTCATAGACCATAATTAACCATTAAAGTAATAACTGTTCTTGCCGTTCTCGTATCTAGATTGACTAGATTCTCTAAACTATTTCATAGAACCAAGGCCATAACTAGTGAGCTCTTTAAAAGTAGAAATATTTTACTATTTATAAATAGTAGTAATTAATATGTAAATTGACTACTTATTTTATAAAGAATAATTTTATATTTTTGTTAAAACAGTAATAATGAGAATAAAGTTTTATTTTTGAACGTAAAAATGACGAGTGCCAGTATCTTACTAAAAAAAATATTAACCCCCTCCTCAACATTTATTTTCAATTACAGCCATACAAAGAACAGAACGGGGATATAACGGACTCACGGATTCCTATAAAGCATAAATTATACTAATATAATTAGAACAACACTTCAGGGTTATTGCTATGTTATTGTAACATAAAAAATTAAAATGTATTATATAGGTATATGTTAATATATAAAATATAATAGGATTTATTAAAAGTATTAATTGGTGGCTTCAACCAATTATAGATCATCTATCCAATGTACCAAATAGTGTATCTCTAATATTTTATTATTATTATTATATAATCATAGCTTAGTCATTATAATCTAGCTATTCGCATTTACGAAAATAGCGTTTCACCTACAAAAACAACATGGACATTGGCCAAATTGAAGCACCTCTGGTCTTAGAAGAGGAATAGGGACACCATTTAAAGGAAGTCTGCAGTAGATACATAATTTTTAGATGCAAATATCATAATATAGTATTTGAATACTGAATACCTTCACAACTATTTTATATTCAACTGATGGAAATTGTATTGAGTTAATTATAACACTTCACCATGCAATTAATATCTGCTGGGTTACTGGCAAAGCCGCACGCAACAGGAGTAACCCACTACCAGGTTATAGTATTTGATATATTAAATAAAATGTACTGAAACGTCTATGTATAATATTAATCTGATTTTTTGCAGCGAACGAAATGGGAATTTTCATTTTTCCGCCCATACGCCGGACAGGAAAAAAACATTTACTGTCCGCAAGACCAGAAATACGTCATATTTCAACGCTCCACTTGGCATCGAAAATTGAACTTTCAATGAAGATGTGACAGAATAATATTACATTTTATAATATCCTTAGTTTTTTAAAATGTCTTACTTTTTTGAATGACAACATACATTTTTAATTTCATATTTCAAAGCAGAATATTTTAAGAGTTCTTCGATATATAAAAATCAAATTTTGAACTAGTCGGAAGTGAAAAAGTTATAACACTTAAAGTTTAAATGAGCTGTTAGATGGAGTAGTAGACCAACATTTTAAGAGGTACTGCTGAATCCCAATTATTCCGTAATATCGATCATCAAAACTTTAAATACCTACCTACTTAAAAGTTATAAACTGTAGGGCTTATTTTAAGGATTTTTCTTTACAGTGTAAAATGACTATAGTTTGAAATGTAAAAAAGATAACAAAGTTCTCTGAGCTCCCGTACATGTCACTAATCTGTAGTCTCATGACTACCACTGATGGTACCAAGATGAGTCTGAGCCCATCTTAAAAAGTCTCGGACCCCCTACGCCTTATTCTAAAAAAAATTTAAATACATTAAATTAAGATTAATTTAAATTTTATAGTTTTAAAACAAATCATAATCGGTCATTGACAATTATCTTATGGTTATACGAATACAAAACTGTTGTAACGTGTAATGAGTAGGTATTTTATTTTTATTCAGCCCTCATAAATAGACGAGTTTTAACCAGGGTCTAAATGTGACTACTGTTTGGATTTCGGAAAAAATAGACGATTTGAGATAGGTAAGTAGGGATTTTAGACATATTAATCAATTATTTTGATTTGCGTGCAGCAACAGAACTAATAATTTTGTGTGGTTAGAACTTAGATTTAATATTAAAGTAACTGATCTGTCTATACGTTGGTTTTTATATTTTGATTTATACCAAATTCACTAGCAGTTTGTCTAAGAATACATCTAATAATATCAGAAATTCATGTACACGCGTAGGTTACGTATATAGCCATAAAGGTAATACAATAACAGCAATTCATTAAATTACTACTTTGATCTATTTTTTTGAAAAAAAGTCGATTTAAATGTATATATAAATTATTATTATTATTATTAATATCAACCCCCCTATTTCCGCCAATGATCTAGACTTATTAAGGTACCTAGCTACGAAAAATATGTTCAAATGCTCTTTAGAATTAAATGTACCTATGAGCACTAGCGATTTGTTTATTCTATTTATTCTAAAACTAATTAACTACTAGTTCGAAATTTGATTTTTATAAATCGAAATACTCCCAACAATAACCTGCTTTGGAATATAAAAATTAAAAATGTATATTGTCTTAAAATACGTAAAATATTTAAGAAATATTTTTTTAGTGTTTGCAATTACATCTATACTCAATTCAGAATAAGAACGGTACCGGCGGCGACCGATTTTCGTCGTCGGCGGTCAGATGCTTCTCCCACCAACGTTGGCGCGCAAGACAAAACTTCGGAACAAAGACTCTCCCATACGCACGAGTCGGCCGCCCGGTACCACTTTTATTCTGAATAGAATATAGTCATCTAAAAATAATACTTTCAAAAAAGTTAGATATTTTTGAAATAATAATTTGTGTACCTATGCATTTATTAATAATTTATGTATATTTATACTTACTGTGCATTCATATTTAAGGCAGTCAGTCCAATAATTAGATGCTGAAAACTTGGACCTTATAACGCATGTTGAACCTCCTAAAAGGACAAAGCTAACACCCAATATACCGCCAGCAGTGTGATACAATGGTAACGGAGTATACACAACGTCATTTTCAGTTATTCCAGCTATGTGTTTAACACTCATCGCCATATAAATAGCTCTAATAAAGTTTAGTAAAAATGAGATATTTTTATAAGTAATAATGGTAATATAAAATAATATTTAACCAAATAAAATATTATAGTTAGGTCGTTTATAATATTGAACTATATAATTTGTTTTGGGTAGGTACCTTGATTGGGTCATAATAGCAGCCTTTGGCATACCCGTCGTTCCTGACGTATAAATATATAACATTTGATCATTTGAACTACCTTCAGAAATTTCTTTCACTGGAGCACTTTTTGATATTTCTTTTAGCTCATGGCCAAGATTAATAGCTTTACTTATTGGCGTGCTAATCAATGAAGTATTATCATCATTGTAATTGTTTATATATACATTCGATTTTGTGAACAAATCTTTTAATTTCTTATCATTAGATGTGTTAATAATTTCCACCAAAGCTGTAAAAATAAAGTAAATAATTATTATTATAAATATATTTCTTTCGACGCATGGGTAATATGCTCTATGGGTAGGGACTAGGGAAAAAGAGTAGAATTGATTTGATTATATTTGTTAAAATTTCAGGATTATTAATTTTATTAGTTAGGTGCCAGTTTTCCACACACTTAGGGTATTGATTTAAAACTCACAAATAACAACTGAAATAATACTAATAACAAATAACATTGTCATAGTAAAACTGTTTTACTTTCAAATGTGTTAATCAAAAAACTAAAACTTTGAGCTCTTTACATTTACTGCGTTCTAAAAATAGCTGGTGATGAGTTTTATTTGAAAAAATATTTGGCGATTTTAATAGCTAAGATTATATCGTTTAAACGAAAAACAAAAATCGTAGGTACACAAGCAAAACTATAATAAAACAAAACTAAGTAAAAGAAAATGTCCTAACTGTTGTAAATATCCAACTATAAAATAATTATATAAGCATAAGCGCAACTATGGTAGTTAACCGCCCTCCTCCCACCAAAAAAAAAAAAAAAAAATAAAACAATGTTATATACGAGATAGTAGATCACGAAAAAATATTTGTATTATGTTTGTAAAATGTAGGCAAGACAGTTTCTCAAATTTTTTAAATGCTTAAAATTTGTTATACCATTTGAGGAGTGTCTTGTAGCAATACCAACTTATTTTTTTCAAATGAAGACCAACCTTTTTACAATAAATATTAAGCTGATTTTGTACTTCTAAATCTAAAAACAGGAAATATGGTCCAAGTATATTTAAAAATTCTAACAATCATAATTTGAATAAAATAGGTACATTATCAAATGTGTAAATAAACCAACTTAGTAGAGGGGTGTAGGGGGAGATGTCCACACAGAAAAATAAGGAAAAAACATGAAGACTACAGCCCTCCCCCTTCTCACCAAAACGTGGTCCTAGTTGCGCCTATGTGTATAAATAAAACGTAGTTGCATAATACATATTTTTTTATCAGCCATGTTCGAACATCGACCGATGACGACGTGTTGACCTTGTCACTTTGACTGCTGACGTCTTGAAAATGCTCTTGATGAATATGATTTTTAGTTTCTATTTTATCACATGCTAATATTGCTATTCTTTCTCATAATATAAAATTAAAGTTAAATGATAAGAAATTGCCGCCATTTTTTAATACTGATATCACGTATTCACAATTTATTAACGCATGTGGTTTGATAGTCGTGATGTAAATATTAAATAATTGTTAGATGCCATATAGTGGCTGTGGCATGGTACATTGGCAAGACGAGTACTGACTACTGACGTTCTGGAAATCTGACGTGCTGTGCGTGTTGTTTTATTCTGTAGTAATTATTATTACTCATTATTCAAACAAAAAATAGTATTGGAAATATCCATTTAGGATAATACAATCTGCTTAATTGTAAGTAAGAATCATTATTGTATATCAGATACTTACTATTTAAACTTAATTTATAATTTAAATTCCTACTTCTCTTGATAAAAAGATTGATTAGTCTTAATGTTTTTAATTTCTTACACTCGTGTTTTTTTTTTTTTTTGTTTATCAATATAAAATATAATATATTATGAAAATATCTTCTTACCATTGATTTGTTCCTTTCCGATTATGACTACTGAACAATTTGATACTTTTATAGAATGTGCCAATGTGTCAGCACGTAGATTATTATTAATTAAAGCTACTATAACACCAATTTTTGACAAACCAAGCCAAATGCATACATATTCTGGACAACTTTCCATATATAAAGCAACAATATCACCTCGTTTAAGTCCTTGCTTTTTGAAATAGTTGGCAATTTGGTTGCTGAGCTCTTCTACCTAAAAACAATTGTAAGTATCTGTGCTATAATTATATTATATTATATTAATCGTTCTATTTAGTACATTTAATGTATTACTATTTTATATTTGTTAACAAATACAAATTTTATAGAAATAAAAAAAATTGTATATTTTAGCCAAATTTTCAAATATTCATTTTAAAAATGATTATTTTTAATTAAATACGTCCTCAAAAAATAATATTAAATCTAATGAAATAACAATATCAAAAATAACCATAATATATTATTTAGTTTAATATATTTTTCTAGTATTGACAGTCGACAGAATTATAGAAATCTTTTATTCTTTTTTGTATAAAAAAAGTTCTATACCAACCATACCAATAATTTTCTTATTTATTTACCAAATTATCTGGATATATATATATAATAATTATTGTTCTACATAATTGTTATTAGTATTTAAACATAACATTTTTCATTTAATGTCAAATAGATATTTGGTAATTTTTTAATGAAAAAAATTTGACATATAAACTAGCATAAGCTTCACTGAGAAAAATGTTAGTATTTTAAAGTAGTGTTTATTATTAAATTAAAAATTCACTTATAAAATCTAAAGTATTGAATACAAAAATATCATAGATTTATTTATCTATTAGTTGATGATTTAAAAAATAATTTTTGGGAAATATCAGTCATTATGATAATCAATAATAATTGGTAAAATCATGACATATTATATACTTACAATATATAGTATATTAGCAAGATTATGAAATGCATATCCCCTTTTTTACTGTGTGTTGAATTTAACACTGCTCATTAGTCTCATATATTAAATTACAAAAAACAGAACTTATAACATAGAAAAAAGTTAACATGTGTATACTAAATTCAAATTTGTGTTGTTGCTGACATACTTTTGTCATGGGTAAAATTATATTTTAACATTTTTTTAAAATATGGTCAGTATATTATATTTAGATGGGTAAAGCCAGTTAAGGTTGTTAAAAATTAAAATATTAAAATATTAACAAAATGTGTAGCTGTGTAAAGTAATAATTCATGATAATTTATTAAAATAAAATAAGATATTAATTCTATTTACAATCAATAATTATAAACAAATATTAAAAATTATATCTTAATTACCTACCTATATCATAATTTAAATTATTAATGATTTTTTTTTTTTTTTGTAGACTAGGTTTGGATGTAATTACTTTAAATTAATTTTAATTATGTTATTGAACTAATGAAAATATTAATTTTCATAATACAACCAATTAGTTTTATAGTTGGTATAGTTTATTAGATTTAATATTTAGATCCATCACATATGTGGTTATAGTAGTAAGTACACATCTATGTATTAATGGATAGTTATTGTTATTTACTATAATTAATTAACTTTTATTTTTGTAATAATAGTTATATTTACTTCTATATATCTCCATGTAGAACCTTCATGTTTAAATGCTATTTTATTAGGATGTTTTTCGACATTTCTTTTAAAAATTTTAGCATAGGTATCGCATCCCAAAAAATTCCATATCCTTATTTTGATGAAGTATATTAAATAGTCTTTGATTAATCTGAAAAAAATAAACATAATTTTATTAATTATTTCCTTTTAATATCTACTATAATACTGTTCCCTAATTATAGATCAACCAAAATTGAAGACTTGAATTATGTTTTACATATTAAATTAAATTCTATTTCGTCGTCACTAAATGAGACCGGATTAAATTTCTTAGTAACCTACATAACCTTATATAAATTATTAATTTGAATGCATTTCTCAGTTTAAATTTCTATAAGCTATTAACTACTTATAAACATTAATAATATCCTAATAATAAGATTGAATTATCTTAAAAATTAATTTAAGGGACTATAGTCTATAGGGTTAGGAAAACTTTGTCCAAAAAATATGAAATCTATTGGTAATTAGATAGTACTTTCTATTTATATGTTAATTTCTTAATCATTGATTTACATTACTTATTTGTATAACTAATAATGTATAATCGGCTAAAATTTAAAATAAATGTTGTTTATATTATATAATTAAAAATAACAAGACATATTAAAATATAAAATGTAAAGTGTGGCTTGATCAAACGCTCAACTGCGGAAACGCTCAGAGTGTACGTACCAGCCAGTGTTGCTAACTCCCGGATAGGTAACCACCCAGGTTTTTAGCAACAAGCCCTTGCCACACATACAAAATGTGTTCCAACCCAACAATTGTTCCTTCCCACACAGTACCAGGCTAATGATTTCAGTAGTTGAAGCCTTAATTATGATAAAAAAAAAAACAATTTAAAATAGGAGTAGGTACCTACATAACTAATTAGACATTTTATTTTGACAGGAGATAAAGAATCTTGATATTTAAACTTTAAGTACCTATTTATTTAAAGTAAAATAATCATATCATTATATAAATAAACAGTAGAACTATTAATTTTTTTAGCAAATTAAACAAAAAAAAATTTTTACCATTTTTTTCTTATTATTTTACTCAAAGCATAAGGAAAACTAACGATAAATTGCGAAAAACTACATTTAAATATATAGGTGCATGGTTACCAACAGGTAATAATATAGTATAGTAAATAGAGCTCTGCTTATACATGTTTTTTGAATACGGTAATTGATTATAGCTTTGAAATATATAGATAATTATGATAATCAACATTTAGCATTAATTTTACACCACTGGCCACAGATTCTGTTTTGCGCAAGTTCAAAGTAAGCCACACAATCCAACCACCTGTTTAAGTGTAGCCGCACTGTTCATTTTTTTGTAATACTACTTAATAGGATTTTCTTTTGAATTTTCAGCTCTGAATTCAAATTTTAATAAGGCGTGACATTCCATTTATGTAAAGTGTTTTTACTTTGTTAGATGCATGACTTCGTAATAGATTAGCTAGTTAGGCACTAACGTAGGCGACACCATCTTTTAATTTCACGGTTTTTGTTTTTCAAATATATTGATTTAAATATAGTTACTATAACTAGGTGAGGTTAGGTACTTTATTTCTTGTAGTTTTAAATTTTATCCACGTATAGACACGCCGCTTTGTAGTTTGTATAATCGTAAGTTACCCGCTTATCACTCAAATATCAGCAACCGTTACCTACATCGAAATATGGAAAAATAGCTCAAATAATTAGAGGAAGTGAGAAAAGGAAAAATATACGTGTGACGGTGACTTTATAGTTTATAATGTCTAGGAGGTATTTACCATATTATAACATATACCTATTTTTATAATTTTATGTTTATTGTTATTTGTTATTGTATTTTTGAATAATAAAGTGAAATATTTAGTTTTTTCAACTAAGTACACAAATAATTCATTATTATTATATTAAAATTTCCGTTGGCGGAACTTAGTGCAAGAATACTATTATAATGTTTTACTATAAGCGTAATTGTGGGGAGAGCAATTATTATGGGTATGTATAGACAATAAAACCTTGAAGTGTTATCGGCTCCCTTTCAAATGTAGTGTAAATTTAGTTCAAACAGAGCCACAGAGGTGTCCTATATTGAACCGTTCCATAATCGGGGGATTGGTAGAAAAATGTAAATCTAACTTGGAAGTTATAACGGCCTTTAAAGAGTGTGGACGTGTTAAGCTCTTGCGTGTTCGCTAAATAAAACGCTAAGGAGTAAAAACCTTTATAATAGAAATCTATGATATTTTGTCTTCAACAATTATTATTTCTCTCACAGTATTTCTATTGTGTTATTGTTCGAAATTTATTAAAAGTAATTTATTTTCAAGGCGTTGATTAATCGTCCAAGTTGCCACTGTTTTTAGGTATCTAGAAAAAAAAATATCATAAACTCAAATAGTTCGCTTTGACGTGACAAATTATATTAATTATTTACATATTATTAATACATTATACATTCATATAAAAAATTATAATATATCTAGAAGTATAATGTATACTTTACCAATAAAAACTATCATATTAAATTATAATAAGACGTTTAAAAGTAATTTTTGTACATATATTATTGATAAACAATCAAAGCACTCTGTATAATTCACAGGTCACAGCCGTACGAATATTGTCCTTGATTGTAAATAGACACATCATAACAAAATAAGGTAGCTAGTCTAATAATTGAGCGGTCCCTACAACGTGGTGTATCATATTTAATATTATAAGTATATTATGTAACAAAATACCAGCTATGTTGTAAAAATATAAATTGCATTATTCTAATATATCTTATATCCTAAAAATTGTTTAAAAAAAAAGAGCTATGATATAGGTACATAACGTTAAATTTATTTTATTATTATAGAACACTAAATCGATAACCATTTATGGTTATAAAAATAAATGATTTGTATAGGGGAGACGAATAAATTATTATTTATAATTTTAAAATTATAGAATTTACCAACTACGTTCAAAAACGTTAGGATATTTTTTTATTATGAATTACCTATAGTCAACGTTTCAGAATTTATAAACAATTTGATTAATACAAAAAAATAATTTATTAATATATACATCGTTAAGCAATGCACATGGTTCAGTCACCGTAAATTTTTCGTGACAAATTTAAAATCCCCGAAATATTATAATTAAAATTCTAAACCAAACGTACCCCATTCGATAGGTAACTACAAAATACGGTTATCGTGTACACTTTCAAACTTATTATTATTGTAGATTCATCAAGATATAGATGTAAAATATATATTTCAGGTTTGGCATAGAATTTATAATATATAATTTTGTTTGTCTTTCTCTTACTGATTTTAAGCATGTATTCTTTTTTTAATTCGTGTTAATGCTATTACTAAAAACTTTATAACATTTAAATTATTTGGATGAATTTTGTTATAAAGTTGTGGCGATTGAAAGTTTGCCTAAATTTAATGTCGTTATGAATGCCACTATTATACCGATAACCGATATACCTACCGATAAATAACACTGCAATCTACAATTAATATTTTATCACTAATTATGTGTATTGAGTATATACTGGTTAATCCGTTTAACTCATTAATTCAAAAATTATGAACGTTATTAATTACATTATAATATATATTAACGAAAAATGTCTGCTTCGAAATAGGAAATTAAAAATTTATGTGGCATTATAGAATAATTACTTAAAAAATAATAACGATAACAAATATATTTTTACCCAAAAATGTGGTTTTTTGATATTTAGGTTACATAATATATACTTACGAAAAACTTTGTTTTTTATTTTCAATCCTTAGCTATAAAAATTGAACATTCTATGAATTGTTAACTACTTACAAAATAATTCGCTAATTTTCATAAATTTGATAAATTTTGTCAAAATATGAATTTTAAATGCTTTAAAAAAAAAAAATCGTGCCTATGTATTTTTAATATTTTTGAATTTCACATAAAACATTTTATGAGAAACGTATTACATTGCTAAGGTTTTTAACCCAACGAAAATTTTTTTTTCGATATTTATAGGAAAACAACTAAAAAAAAAACTAGAAAATTTCTTTAAAAATCTAAAAAAGAATCAACATATTTTTTTATTATACCTTGTATATAAAATGCTAATTTAAATATTTGGTGAACATTTCAAGTATTTATATTTATTCTTGTTCGAATTAAAAAAATAAGAAAATCATTAATTTATCGGTAAATATCCTTTGTCTAACTTTAGACGATTAACTTCATAAAAAATTATTGTGAATTTATTCTCATTTTTTTTTTAATTTACATTAATAACAACTTATGAGGAACCTTTTATTAAATTTTCAAGTTTTTAATGAACGAAAATTGTTTTATCATCAATAATAAAAATCGAAAATTTTTTACGCCTATAAATAGCTTAAGAAGAGTCAAAATATTTTTAAAATTGTATTTGGTGTAAATAAAATGTTAATATAAACATTTGGTGAAAATTTCATGTATTTATAGTTATTTTTTTTTTGTGTTACACCAAAAAACAAAATCGATTTTATCAAAAACTGATTTTGCGTAAAAATTCTTTCCATTTTTTAGACATAGAATAGTAATAATATCAACACATTATTGGTATTCAATATATTTATTTATGTAAATATCTAATATTGTAATAAGTTTAGATTATATTACACAGAATTCTAAAAATAATTATTTTATAAAGAAAATTATAATAATTATTTATTTAATTAGGTATTTATGCAATATTACAATATATTGCAAAGTATATCAAATATCTATATGATATTGATACATCGTGTATTCGTGTGTACCTATTGCATAGAGAGACAGAGAAAGATAGAGTATAGACTATATATACTATAGTTGTACGGTAAATAGCATCTAGAATTTATCGAAATATTCTAATTACAAATCTCAATTGGATTGTGATGATGTGTACTTAAACTATGATAAGGTCATAATTATTTTGAAAAGTATGGCAAGTCATGAACAAATACGTGCTCAATTTACGAAACATGATTAATTATTAACCTTATTTCATTAGAAATAAGTTAAGAAGTTATAAATATTTATTAATTATTAAAGATAATCCCTAATATTGTGTCTTAAAATAATTATTATATTTAAGTACAGTTATATCCAATTTAGTCACATAATTAACCTTTCTAATTTAGTACCTAATTATTAAGGGTACAATAATCGTATTTGTGAATTTGAAATTTGTCTAAAGAATAAAGACAATTTAAAACTTATATTTTGTATACTTCAAACTATAGTATTCTATAAGTGCCTACATAATATGATCACCATTAATTAGTTTTATCTCGTTTATTATTGTTTTGATAATATTACAAAACATTACAGCACAAATTACTTTTCTTACTTTACCTATATATATATTTTTTATAAACATTTGATATTATGTAAGATTTATTTTATACCTCATCTACCTATTTATATTTCTTATCACTGTTACAAAACCATTTAAAACATTTTTAGTAATCAAAACTTTCTCTTTATGTTTCCACTTAATGATATATAGATCATATTATGAGTATAGATAACTTCTCAAAATAAACTAAATATGATTGTGTTTTAATTTTATGTAGAGTGTATTGTTATTTGATTATAAATAATTTAAACAAAAATCTCTAAGATGAATGTCGTGTTTAGGGTAAAAAAAATGTAATTTATGTCCAATATTTAGGAATTTTAAAAAATATCATAGGTACAAAATACCTATATCTTTACATGCATAAATGCATAATATATGCATGCAAGCGTTGAGAATTCCTAGAAATATGCATCTATAACGTAGATACCTATTTATTACTTATAGTGATACCAGTGGTTATTTGATTTCTAACACAATTACATTTCAAGGCTGTTGCTCAGTTATAAGTTTTTTAAAAATTAAATTAAAATAATATTATGTATTTTGATTTCATTGCAATATAAATGTTGTTTTATCCATATTCTAATCATATTCTCACGAGTACTTTTTAAAAATTATTTTATACATATGGTGTGATAGAAAATACATAAAATTAATTTCGTAATTTTTATTTACAAACTACAACAACTAAGGTTGTAGAAGGTAGGTGAAACGGTACGTGCTGTTTAACAACTATATAAAATAATGAATAATGATTTCAAGTGAAAGTGATCAAATGGAGATAGTTGTTGTGTAGCATACCATAACATTATCAAGTGAATTTTTCGTGTAAAATGCATCTACATCTTTACAATATTATATTAATTTTATTTGTTGTTATTTAGATAAAATATAAAACAATAATAGTTGTAACATATACCTTATACTAAATTGGTAATCATATTATAGAATAAAAGTTTTTTTTAAATATTTAATAAATATATTATTATTTTTTTGTAACCACCATTATTGAGACTATTGAAGTTCCGTACTGCCGCAATAATTAGATAGGTTAGGTAATCTTGACATTACAACATAGTTGAACATTAGAATATGATGTTATTAATTTTTAATTTTTTATGCTTATAGTCAAAAAAAGGATTCAAATATTTAATATTTATAAGGTTACAGATATTTTAGTTTTAATTATTACTCGAAATAGTAACTAAAGAAATAGCAAATTATACAAAAACAGATATGTACCTATTCTGAATTCTGATAATAAATTCAACTAATCATATTTATGAAAAAAAAAGTACTGGAAGACCAAGATACCATAAGAAATAAAGTTTTTGAAAAAACAACTTATAAGGAATCTTGTATGATATTTTCAAGCATTGGCTATTAAAACTAATTTTTTGTTAATTTTAACATTACTGTGCCCGTATTTATGATTTTGACAAGTTTTTTTACAATTTAAACCTTGAACACTTTTAAAAAAAATGTTCTTATGTATTTTTAATATTTTTTAAATTGCTATAAGAGCAAGTTATATGGGATCTTGTATTACATTTTAAAGCATTTTAACCGAGTTAATCATTTTTATTAACATTTAAAATAAAAACCTATAAACAAATTAATTTAAATATTTTTAAAAATTGTATTGTGCATAGAAAATTATAATTTAGGTAATAATGAAATTTTTCAAAATTCTGCGATTAATATTTTTAAAACAATAACAAAATTGATTTTGTTAAAAATGATTTTGATTAATTGCGTAATTATTTTGAAATATACTGGCATCTTTATAATTGTGTCCCTTTTAAGTACCAACTAGATCCAATTTACTACCAGAAACCTCTCGAAGTATTGAAAATTTTTAATTTTTAACTACTTTAAGAGGTGATGACAGACACACAAAAAAAAATATATACAAATACACACATATTTGGTGTGGGATTAGAAAAAAATGGATCACTTAATGGAAGGGGCGTTCAGTGACACCTCTTCAACTTGATTAATTGGGTTAAATTATATTAACATGTATAGACCTATATTTTTAATTGTTTAAGATGTCACAAGACATCCTGAAACTTAATTTTAACTTAACACATTCATTACAATGACCAAATTAATGGCGAGGTACCTACTATCTACATATATCTAACCACTCGAAAATACTATACAGCAGAAGTGAGTTCTCGGGTTTTTCTAAGTTATTCCTTATGTGTGTAAAGAAAAGTTAAACTTAGGTACTCCAGAAAATTGTTAAATTTACGGTGTACTTATCGATTCTTTATTAAATCAACTTTGGTTCAAATTAAAATACAAGTAGTAATCCTCGATAATTAATTTCGAAATACAAATTTAGAGCATTTTTGTTTTGTTTTTTCGTATGTTATGTTTCTAATTGTACATACATATAACTAAAAAAATATCTCATAAATTAATTTTAAAGACTAATTAACATTTTTTAATAGTTATATGTACCTTTTTCGATACCTATAAATTAACAAAAATAAAAAATTTAAGAAAAATACGTCAGTATATCAATCACCGATTTACATATAAATAAAGTCAGAGAAATGCTAATTATTACATCTTTATTTGTCCAGCTTTTTTGGTTTGCGCCTTTTTTACAGTATACTATAATAACCGCAAATTTTTTTACAAAACGTCCTTCTTTACGCAGATTTTATTTTAAAAATTGTAAAGCATAACTATCACAATATTATCTGCCTTAATACTTACTTAATTTTATTTAACAATATATGTTTGGAACATTATTTAGGAATATGCAATATTTGAATAACCAAATTATTTTTATCGATAGTCAAATGCTTTATAGTTTGATATTCCTCTGATTTCAGTAATAGTTAACTTGATTTGGTAATTTCGTAAAATATTTTAGCAACTTTTAGTTTTTTTAATCTGTACATTTTTATGACCTTTCAAATTATAGGTTGATGTTTACGATCTATACAAATTAACTGAAAACTTGTTATGATAATTTCAGCCGAAATAATTATAGTATCATCAAATAGTATTATAATATCATATAAACATTAAATATATTTTATTGTTAGCAATATTGAATAACAATTGTACTTGATGGTTAAACACATAAATACATTTTGTAATTAGATTAATATGATACATGTTGCATATTTGTATTATCGGGTTTATTTATTGAATAACAAAATTTAAAGATCGTTAAATATTTTCTATTTGTTTTGAACACATTAAATATTCAATAGTCTCTATTTTTTTAACTAATAACTGATGCATTTGAAAATATTATCTTTTACTATTTATCATAGTATTACTTTATGTGTTATTAATATTAAAGTATTATTTTTGAAAATATATATAATACTATGGGTCATAAATGTTATCATAAAGAAATTAATAATATTATATGTTCATTAAAATATTTTATTACGTAGTTGGTATTAAAATGTGATAATATCTTAAAATGTACCTAACTATTATATTTTAAGACTGATTCTAATTTTTTTGGAATATATTTTAAATAGGGTACGCATTTGTTCAATTGTATTTGCCACTTTTGAATGTTTTAATACCCATTTTTTGGTATTTACATATCCAGTGATTAAAAATTCAGTGCATAAAGGTTAAAAACTTAAAATCATAATCGTATGTATAAACGTATATGTAAATGGGGAATATTTGATATAGCTTGAGCCTCATTCCCTTGGATGTTTCGTTAATTCTTTATTATTTTCGTTTACTTACATTGCGTCCCTCGGAAGTGTTTGCCATACTCTGACCAAGAAATTCCAGTAATTGATTATTAACCATACTGCGCTCAAAACTGTAATTATATGAAATATACAATATTTGAGGATGATCGATAAAACGGCTACAGCAGTAACAGTTACGAGTGGAACAAAATATGACACACTATGTTGATTTTCTTTATTCATAATTAAGGATAATATAACGGAAAGGTAATCAAAAAAATTTTCCCGGCTATTAACTCTCTACCCTCAGGCACACGACGTGATAACTGTGTAACGACTAACGACTAGCCTGGTCCCGGTGAGTGGCTGGTTGGCTGGCGGATGTGTTCACTATACCATAGTCTTTACTGTTTAGTCATATATTGTGTAATATAATCGCAACAGCGACATCTGGTGGCACACATACATATGTTTTATAAAAAAAAACATTTTCAATGCTATCCTTTGAAATTGTTTTTAATTAAATCCTAAATAGGTATTATTTAAATGTATTATATTCTGTTTTATAATTATTGATTACCTTTACCTATGATAAAATTTTTTTCCTCAATAAGTTTATCTATTTATTTTATATTAAAATGCTTATTATAAAACGTATTTTTTAGTTTTTAAAAATAATGTATTTTATGAAGATCACCGATATGTAAAATACAAAATTTGGATTTAACTAATTTGAATACCAGTGTAATAGGTATAAAACAGATTATAAAATTGTTTTTTCCCAATTACCATGCAGCTGATCTGTCTAAACGCACTTTAAACTCTATAGGTCAAATAATTTGTTATTGTAAATACGTTAAAACGTATTGAAAATATAGTGCATGACTCACTTTATATATTATTATGTATTATAATTAAGACTGAGAGTTGAACATCTTAAAAAAACTACTTCAAAAATGCACTAAATTTTTTTTTTATTAATAATTTTGATGTAAATGATAATTGATAAATTATTATATAAATTTTAAAGAACTGTAAAAGAGTTTTATCGATAAAACTTATAATTTTGGACTTCTTTAATTTGAAAAAATAATTATTTTCATATAGCTTAAAATTATTTATAATAATATAATATGAGAACCTACTTTATAGTTTGTTAAACTTATATAAAAACCATGAAAAAATCCTAAAATACAATTTCAAATTCAAATTTGGGATTCGAAAACTCCAAAAATGTTCTAATAAATTAAAAAAATTAAAAACCTTAAAACTTCTTATTTCGATTTAAAAATATATGAAAGATAATGTTATAAAACAATCATTACGTAACTAGCTTCGAAATATAATGCAAAGTGCATCAAAATCCCAGCCTTAATTATAATCAATATAAATATTGTGGCTTGGTGTGGCGCGGTTGTACGCTCAACTGCGGAAACGCTCCGAGTGTACGTACCAGCCGGTGTTGCTAGTTCCCGGATGGGTGACCATCCGGGTTTATAGCATCAAATCCTTGCCACACATACAAAAAACGTGTTATAACCAACCGTTCTTCAACCCACAATAAAACCTACTATAAAAAAAAAACCCTACAAACAGCTAATGGCCATAGTTGCGGGGCTTAAGATCAATAAAAAAAATATATATATAAATATTACTCATTTCTGAAAATGTTTTTTTTTTCGAAGCTATATCCGTGTTTTAAAATCATATCAGTTATTTTAAGTGTGTTAGATACTTTGGAACAAAATTAGTTAGATAAGCGTGCATACGATTTCAAATTTTTATTATTTTTTTTTTCCGAACGACTTTTAGGTAATTGAAATGTTTTTATTTAGGTGCATTTACATATTTTTTAAGCTGCATGATACTTATAAGTAGAAAGATTAAATAACTACAAAACAATATACATTTTAAATGTTTTTATGATAAAAATTAAATAATCAGACACCAGCTATGCATTTTAGCAGTTCCTAGGTATAGATTTATTAAAGACATATTAACGAGTAATAAGATAAAATCAACTATGTCGTCTAAGGAAATTATTTATTTTTAAAATCTTTTAAATACATTTTTCTCAATGGAAGTATTAAATTTATTTATGGACAATGCTGTACAGTTTTTTACATGAAATCAGCAAACTTTTTGTAACAGTAAGTTACTTCTTCTATATTATTAAGTTTCATCAATCTATTTAAATTATGTTCAAACATTTTTAACATAGTTATTGCTTATTGCTTGTTTACAAAACATAATTTCTTTAAAAAAATGTTGTGTTTATATGGTTTATATGAAAGTATTTATGCACATTTTTGATTTGCTATACTAAAAAATCCTCGATATCCAAAATATTTCATATGACAATTTATAAGTTACAATTGTCTAAATGTGGTTCATCAGGAAATTCACATTTTAAATTAGACGACCTAATCAATAATATATTAATAGATTAAATTAATAACTCATAAAAATATAAAATAAAATCACATTGAGTAAAATCACTCATTTTTTTTTTTATGTTGGGAAAAGAAAATACTTACATATACAGATTACAGTGATTATGTGTTACATTACTCATGTTTATACCATTTTTATACAAATGCCTATACATTTATACTGATGTCTGTTTATACATATACTTTATTGTATATATTTTAAGCGTAGCTAAATTGTGATATGGTCACAGTATGCACAAAGTGTTTTTATTATTTTTATAAGAAAATAAATAAAGCCGCGTAACGGTATATAGGTAATAGTGTTTAAACTGTATGTATTGTTATTTGTGGATGAAATAATTTGTCTTGTATGGAATACAAATCAATTTTTAAAAATAATTATTCTCGTACAATTTGTAAGACATTATTTTTAATGATTCATTATAAAACACGTTGTAAAATATGATATTTGATTTACCAAAAAAATTGTATGCCTAGTTGATAAATGAAACTTTGTACTTCAGTGGAAACTTAGTATTCTGGCCAAAGTACAATGTGTATTTATTTGTATAGATTATGCGTAACAGTTAATGGTATGCATGTAATATTTATATTCATTTCCACACAAACATAGGTTATAGAAGTTCACGATATGTTACTAATCTACATACAGTTGGTATTTTATAAAATGCAAATCGTGTTTGTGGTTTGGCTATGATATTTGGATTATAATAAATAAATGTGTTCTAGTAAATCAACCAAAAGTCAACTACTGTATAGATAATTTTAATTTTGCAAATAGTAATTTTTTATAGTATGATTTCTAGTGATCAAAATAATTTCTTATTATCATATTATCATTTATCAAATATTATCATATTTTATGGAATGTTTTTTTTATATGTAACATTTTACTAGAATCAAAATATATATTTATTTTATTTGTATATAACTGTTTTAATTTCTAAGTGGACATGTTTCTATTCAAATATAATTTAATTTTTCTGTAAAATTAAATACAGTCGGTTTTTGAAGTACCTACCTAAGAAAAATATTCATGGTTGTTTTTTCTATTATCTTTTATGTACATAACTTTTCTTACTACTTTACCAAATATAAACATAATGTAATGTATCATTTTATTTATTTATATATAGTATATACAGTAGAAAATCTTTATAATGACACTGGATGTAGTGATATACCAGGTTTAATGAGCTAAAGTTAAGGATCCCAGAAAAACAACTATGTTTCTCTTTCTAATTTTCATCAGTTGTTATGACGTTCTAACATAAAATATATAATGTAATATTTATGATAATAAAATATAATTCTCGGATCATTTATACAATATAATCCTAAATTCAGTAGATAAGTCAACCATTAGAATCGAGTATTCCTAATTTCAGCGTTTCTTTAATCCGCTGGAGGGGAGATAACCAAGTGGATACTTTATCAAAAATCCGAATTTTCTGGCTGGATAATCAAAAAGCCAGATGGATTAGATAAAAACTACGCTCCAAATTTCAATCATCATCAATCTATATCATTAACAAAATTACACAAAACATTTAATATTTTCACATTGTCAGATGTCAAGTACTCGAGTTTGATTAATCGTTAATAGCGGCTGGTGTCTTAATAAAGATAAACTCTCATCAAGCCGCTGGACGAGTAAATAAATTTAGGAACATACGGAGGTCGGGGATTATCGACGGTTTATGACAAGAATAAATTTACTGTCAACATAACATATTTATTTAAAAAAAAACTACCACTAGTTATTTTGCCTGATGCCCTTAAAACAGTTTATTTTTCATTGGTAAAATCAAATCGTCTTGAATATACTTCGTTTATATTTGATTCAATAATTTTATTACTAGAATTCATGATTTAGAATCTATTCAAAATAACTTTTTAAGATACTAATCCTTTAAATGATATGTTGAACGAGAACCTCATTAAAATTATAATAGAGTTACAGGTTTTTACAGTATTGATGGGTACTCTGCAATATAGAAGGAATGCCCAAAATGTATAGTATTTTTATTTAAACTCATTGTATTGATAACATTGATTTTCCATTTCTTATCGAATTTTACATTTTAAAGTGCATATAAAATTGATACTAATAATTAATTAATTATTAATTCTTACTTCTCCTGTAAACGTTGAAATGGTGACAGGTAATACGGCTAATATTAATAAGTTTAAATCGTGTTTAGTGTTAAAATATAAAAAAAAAATTTCAATAATTATAGTTAAAAATGTAATTTGTAATACTTTGTTGTACTTGTAGTATATGTTAAATATTTTATAAGTACTGTTATTGGATTATGTTATTACAAAGTAAATTAAGTTTTTTCCGTAAGAAAGATTATTATTATTATTATTTATTGTTATAATTTATAGTTATATTATAATTTATATCTCATAACCATTGACTATCATACTAGTTTGTATGTTTTTTTTTAACCTGTGTTATAGTCAATGAATACTTAGCCCTTAAGTATATAGTACAGACTATAGAGGTTTCCAAACTTTTCAAGATACAACTCATTTGGGAAAATGTTTAAATTTTAGCTACCCACAAGTTACAACATACTAATAACCTTTTTTTCATCGTTGATCGCTATCTTCGCCAAAATTTTTAGTCTGGCGGTGTTGTGATGACACGTCATTTGTACAACTAATAATTGTCGCGAATAATGATCTATGATAAAACTAAATTCGAACAGCAATATACAATAGACGTGTCAAACTTAAAGTATTATCAGAAGGGAAGCAAGTTGTATACCTCTTTCTTAACTAAATAGTTGTGATACAAAATGAAAATTGTATCAATTTTTTAATATTTTTAATTTGTTTTTTTATTTTTACTATTTCAATTGTCCATTTATATTGGTAGCCGCTAGCTATACAAAAGTGAGTCGCGGGCCACGTGTTTGACATGTCTGTTGTACAATATAGTTGCATGGATAATACTGTATCATTTACTCGTATATTTAAATATTAAATAAATATTTGCTTTTTTGGTCTATAAATATTTCAAAACTTAACGCGACTCACCAAAAATATACCTAATTGCGATCAACAAGTTGGAAACCTCTAATATAGTACCTAATTACATTAGCAATATTTATTTTAAAAATTTAATCTAAAAAATATGTTGTGCATTTTATTTTAAACTATAATACATAATATGTTAATTTTTATAGGAAAAGAAATGGACAAACAAGAGCATTCATCTTTAAAGTTGTTAGAAGTTATTTGGAACAGAAATACCAGTACTCATAAGCCAAAATTATTACCAAAATTAAAAGGAATTAATATAGAAGATAGTGTTAAAAAAGTTAAACAATTAGATAAATCTCCAAATGTCAAAATCATTGAAAAAAAAATTGAGCATGTTCATAAACGTGTAAAAAGACGTTTATTTCAAGAAAAAAAAAACGGAAAAGTGTTCAAACATTCAGACTTAGAAGAACTTGATAAGAAACCTTGTGAAACTTTTGATTGTGAAAATAGCTTAAAAAAAAAAACTTATAGCATATACAAAGAATCTCAATTAAATTGCCCTACAAAGTCCCCCCAAATTGTATTAAACCGAAAAAATATAATAAAAAATCAAGATGCATTGTTTCATAAATCGAAACAGTGTTTATGTCTAACAAAAAGTACCACAACTGAATTATCGTCGTCACATACAGTTAATGATCCATTGGTCATCAAACCATTGTGTACTAAGGATCAATTGAATTCCCGCACTAAAGTTTTAGGATATTCTAAATCTCCAGAGATTATGTCAAATCGAAAACAGTACATTATAATGAACAATTTGGACAATACTGATGTTTCTAGTTACGATAGGTTGAACATGAACTATAAGTGTATGTTACCGATAGACCAAGTACCAGAAAAATTAAATGAAAAATATAAAAATGTAAATACGCACATAAGTAAAATAGAATCAAAATTAAACTCTGTACATTCTGAAGACATTATTGAATCATTTAAAAAAATTACGCCAGTTAAGAAAAAAAAAAAGAAAAAGAAAAAAAACAATCAGATTCATAGCAAAAAAACTAAGATTAAGAACTCTACTAATGAGAGTCAAGTATCAAAATGTCAAACATTTACCAATGGAAAAAATGAAATAAATTTACCAAAAAATAAAATTCAAAAAATTACAGAAGTATCATCAACCGTCAAAAATACATTTTGTGATGAAATTAATTTTGATTCTATAGATATTATTTATACAGAAAAGCCTCCTGAATTCAAAATGAAAAGTTATTGTGGTGAACCTAAAAAATTAATAGCTGTATTACAAAAACATCAAAATCGAAGGTCAGCAGAATCGTGTATAACTAATGATGGCAATCAAAGGTATTATTCTGACGATTCTTTAATACATGCATCTTTAAACACTAAAGAATTTGTTAAAAATACAATTAAAGAACGTTTAAAAATATTTGAACCCCATAAAACAAAGCTTTTCAATCAGAATAAAGATAATATTATGTCATTAATGCATTCATCTGAAATAAGTGTAATCCCCGCCACTCCTGAACATGAAGCAATTAATGTAGGCAAATTCACATCCCAATACTCTCCAGAAACTATTTTAAGTCCTTACGTTCCATTAATTGAAGTCGATCAATCGCCTAAAACTCCACATGGAAGAAATTGTCAAGTAGTCATTCAATCTGTTCAAACTCCACCAAATGTTGATGGCACAATATTACCAGGTTTATTTGAATCTATAACTTCTCCAACACAGTCTTTTATCAATAATGAACTACAATTTAAAGTGTGTATTTAAAGTTATAGTATAATAATAAGATTAATATGCACTTTGTACATATTGTAATTTCTTTTTGTTTTCAGATTGACTCAGTAGAATCACCAAGAGCTATACATGAAAATGATAATATTATCTTTTCACCCGAAATAAATAAGAGAAAATCAGATAATAGCCCATCAACACCTAATCGTTTTGACTCTGCTAAAAAACGTAAAAAAATGAGGTAAGTTTCTTGACACTTCAAAAAAATAGTTTATTATTATTAAAAAGTTTAAAAAAATTTTACAGTAAAGATGGATTGAGAGGAAAATTTCGAGATCTTATTAACCGTAAAAAATCTGAAGCTTGTATTCGAGATTATGAGAAAAGCTTGTTTAAAAGTTATAAACCAAAACAAGGTGAAACTGTATTATTAAAGGTCATTGAAGTATGGAAGGAATTTAAAACGATTGTTCTACTTTGTTACTATACAAAATCTGGTAAAAGAGTTAAAATAATAATTTTAATTAAATGAAATCAATGAATATCATTATAACCTGTTACAGATAAGGAAATTCAAAGAGTGTTAGTAACTCTAGATAATTGTCCTATAAATGCTACCAAAAATAGTATAATACGTATATACTCTCCATGGTTGACAATTAAATCTGAAATAACTGAAGTATTATTGTTCATTGGCATCATTCACGCTGAAGTAATTGAATTCTCAGAATCTATCACTAAACCCTTTGCGCTTGTAGAAGGGTTTATTGATCTCGATGAATTACTGTCAACTGCAATTCAAAATAAAGTTTTATGGAAATGCAATTGTTCTAAAGGTATAACAGTACAATCATATTATTTTTGTTCATTGAGAACTAATTGTCTATACCTAATAAAACAGATATCTAAAATATTCTAGTCTATGCTTGAACAGAACATTTATATTTAAATAGATCAAAATATTGTCCTAGTATTTATACTGATGCTCAAATGTATATTATTAAAGTTTTATTTTAATTATTAAATTTATAATTATATAATCGATAAAAAATATAATACCAATATTTATACTTTACGGCAGTTGTCGACAACCGGCAGCCCTCATAGTAATTTTATATGACCCACAGTAAAATTTAAAATTTGTAAAAAAAATAGATATTATGTACAAAAATTATTGTTCACAAACAATCTCTTTGAAAATTGAAAAAAACAGTATTTTGACACTGGCTTTTGAATACAATAAATTTCACATTATTACTAATTTGTTGTATACCTAAAGACCTAATGTATAATTTATAGAAATATACTAATGACATATTTTTTTTTAGACGTTACCTGTCAATGCTTGGGAGAATTAAGTGTTTACGAGTATTTGCAGTATATGATTCCTCATTAAGATGTTTTCATTCTAATTTTTAAAGGCTTAGGTTGCTTAAACTATTTTTATTACTCATAGTTAATAATACAATCAAATGATTAAAATAAAAAATATATATTTTTATATTACTGTTATTTGTATTTAGATTTTAATTTGATTATTGTTTTATTTATTATATAAATTGAATTATTAAATATTTTATAGTAAGATTTTATTTATATTCCAATTGATGTATTTAAATTTCATTGTAAAAATAATACATATTTTTAGTAATACTATGTTGTTACAAGGAATTCATAATATGCAACACCATGTACACCATAAGTATATTTTTGTCTATTTCTTTAGCCGTGTTTATACTTTTAACTATAAAACAATAACTATTTATGAAATATTTATTTTTTACTTTATTATTAAGTAACATTAATTTTTTTAATATAGTTCTATAATTTATGATATATTTATAATGCAATTATTATTGTTACTTAAGTAAAATCTGATAAAATAAACATATCTCAGAACAATATTGTTAGTGTTTGTGTAAACATAAGGTCAAAATGAATAAATAATAATACAATATGCAATATCAATTAAATATGCTAAATTTCACAATAAGTTATATTTTTACATATTATATTGAATAATAACCATTTTATCTAATATATTAGCTGTTTACCTATCTTAAATTATATTCGTTATTTGTTTAATTTTATTATTTTGTAGTGGTCTAATACATATTATAGTTGAAATAATCATTGATTTACTTTTTTATAACTACATAATGATAAATAATAAATAACAGTTATTACAATTAAAATTGTATTCATTAGTATTTAATGTTTTATTTAAAATATTTCTTCTATCTTCTACATATTATCATATTTATTAATGTATTAGTTGTTTTATTTATGAAATCATAACATTCTCACAATTTTTCATAGTACTATTCGTTATACTATATACCTACAGACTACAACTTTAAATAAAAGTAGTATAATATGATCATGATTTGCTCAGAAATTAGAATTAACTGTTGTAGTTGATTATAGAACATAAAACTGTACATTTGTTTATGCATTAAAATTTGTTATATTATACTTAAAATGTTTTTATTTTTGCTTGAGATACCAAGAAACTTAAGGTTTTTAAAATAAAGAATAAAATATTCCACATTGTTTAAGAGGATATTATACATCTGCAAGTGTTGTCAGTGATACGTATATGATTTACCAAATTTGCGTTCAGCAAAACCAATTTTGTACTGTTGGCTTTATCTAATATTAAAGTGATTTGACATATTATTATAAAAATTAAAGGTAAAAAATTATACTTTGTGTTTGAATGTTGGTTATTTATATTATTTAAATTTTTATGCTTATTATGAGCTTTTTTAAATTGCTATATTTTATATAGTCATAAATCTGCTTAAAATGAAAATACTATTAAGGACCAATGTACTAACACATAAGTACAAATAGTACAAACAAGCTTACTTTTTAGATGACGTCGTATCCATATGTATGGTCTATGTATTAATATATCACATAACATTACAAATTTTACACCAAAGTGAATTATTTTTACATTTAAAGGTAAGAACATTATCCAGGGTCCCACAAATGCTTTAATTTATATTTAAACTTTGAAGCAAGTTGTGAGTGTTTTAAAATATTTTTTCTTTGTAAATTCAATCTAATATTAAAAATAAGAATAAAATGCATTTTTTTGAGAGTAAAATTTGATGTTGTGTATTAGTAAGACTGAGGCAACACATGCAGATTAAACTTCCTTAACAAATGACCGTCTCAACAAAATATATAAAACTCTTAAAAGTTTAAATAGTAAGAACAATGTTTTGTTTAAAACTGTCTAACAAAAAATATAAATATTACATAATATTATACTTATAGGTTATGAGTTGTATACTTATATCAAAGCATATTGCCTAAACTTTATAGGCTAAATAGGCTATAGATTCTTGAACAGATTAGACTTTTAATAACCTTCAAGTAGGTAAGTGATAATTCTAATTAATAGAATAATATTTTATGTATTGTTTATTATCTCTTTATGACTGTATCTATTATCTATAGGAGCTAAAAAAACTTTAGATAACAAATATTAAATATATAAATTAGTGAAGGATGTAAAGTTTAAAAAAAAGGTAAGACAATACGTAGGCAATATAACAAGCTATACCTACAATAGTATAATCACAAAAACACAGAAATGTATTAAATATTTTATACATTACATATTGTTCTAATGAGTAGAAATAAACTCTATAGATAGATACTTATAAATTGTTATTAGATCATTTGAAGCACTTAATAAATAAAAGATTAAGAAAAGCTGAGAAGATCTCAAGGTTAGATAAAATAAAAATGGTTTTCGAGTGATAATAAAATTGATACCTACCTAACAAATAACAATTATTTTTAATTAGTAAATTTAGTTAATAAGTATTATAATTTTAAGAAATTCGATTAATTAGGTACCTATATCTGTCAACAGGTAGGAACTTATAATAGTATATAGATAACCTGGTAACCTATTTGAATCATGGTTTTTCCTCTCGTTTTTTGGGTCTTTAGATATTTTCTCAATAGGTACGTGCCTACCCACCTGCTGAAATGAGCATATGGGGTTTCGTAATTTACTTACCGTAGTTGTGGATTGTGTGTGCGATTACGAAACGTAGGTATAAAACCGATATGCCTATACAACATCCACCCTTATAACAAAATGGGCGTAAAAAGTCTTTGTGATGACGTCAGAGATCTTTTTAGACAGTACGTGGAGAAATATAATTAATGGCATAATAATTGGGGTCTTGGGGTTTTCTTTTTTTTTTTTTATCTGAAGGGGTGGGACGAAACTCCTAGTCATGATTTATCTTGCGTTGACACGTGCTCGCTTTGTCTCCTCGTTTCCAACAGTGCTCACTGCTATTATTGCAGTTATTACTTATTAGTTGTTATATGTTTACTCTACATTATAGTCACCTAAATCATCAACGGCGCGTGTTTAAATAACTAAACACTCGAAGGTCACATTTAAATAGAAATTTAAATTTTAAAAATGTCTTACATTATGTTTTGATATTTATTCAAGTATGAGTGGGGCGATCAATATGTCGCGAATAGTGATAGTATGAATTATTGGCGTAACCTGGTTTTACTAGGGGAGGGGAAGCAAAATAATTTATTCACCAAAATCGAAACCATTACCTAATTGTTTTTTTTTTACTAAAGACTTAAAATTCATTTTTGGCTTGGAAACAAATCGTAGGTACCCCCATGTCGTTAAATAATATTAAGTGTATACGAGTTCATTAAAAAAAGTGCTATAACTTGTTTGACAAAAATTAAATGATAAATTCTGTAATTATAATTCTTTAAATAATATTGGTTTTTTTTGTAACCCAGATATAAAGCGATAATGTTGACAGTATATCAGCATATTTAAAAATAGAAGAAATGAGAAATAAATGTACTTATATGTAATCATTTTAAGAAGAAATATTTTCATCTAATAAATGTATGTTAAAATATATATAAGATTTAAAATTTTCTACTATTGACATTTCTAAAGAAGAGGGGAAGGATGATACCGCTAAAATTTAAAAGTGGGCAAGTGCCTCTCTCCTCCACAATTACGCCGCTGGTATTAATTTCTATTATTAAAATTACAATTTCTATAGGTAAGTAATATATAGTTAGTGTTAATTATAGATAGATAATGTACCTACATTAATAATTTCATAGAAAGATACTACTCTCTACTTGTACAACTGCTGCAAGTTGAAATTTCAACATAAGATTATAAAATCACGAAATTTTAGTATTTATGTTTTAATAACATGCATATTACGTATTTTTTGCATAAAATTACACGTTCGCTTTACGGTTGGATTAAATTTAAAATAAAATATCACTATTTTAAATAATCTCAACCTAACCTACCTAATATATTATATATTATAACTGACCCTTTCTAAATGCCGTTGCAATACAATGTATTACAGATTTACAACATTTATTAAGTAGGTACCTGCTATATGCTTATATTATATAATGTGTAGTAAATGTCGAATGTATCAAACAATATATATTATATGTTTAACGTTTAAATTAGGTATATATTTTATTATAAATATGAATGTGTGTTCTAACAATAATTATTGTTTTATTCGTTCACAAGTGCAAATACTATATAATAACATAATATCATTATCGTTAACATTTCAATGATGTGTTTTTCTTTGATCACTAATCCCGGATCCCCTCTTCTATGTTGATACACATAGGTAATCTGAATTCAGTTTAAAACAAAACAGAATATGCAAATTATAGAATTGAAGATTTGTATTCATTAGAATAATTTGAGAGCAGTTGCGTAATTTATTCTTATTATTTTTTTATTTATTTAGATAAGCCTCGGCATTCGGGCCACTGGCTGACATTTTTTTAAATTTAAATATAATACAATAATAAGGCATACTTGTTTGCTGTTATTACAATAATAATTATCTATATTAATTTATTTCGTCTTACCCCAGTGCGATTGATGTAGGAATCCGGCGATGTTCTTTATTTTTTATGTTTTATATAAAAATAGATAATGTGTTCAATAATTAATTAATTAACCATTTATTTTTTGCGCATTAAATGTATTGTAAAATATAAGCAGATAAATAATGCCTACGCGTCTGAACGCTACTTTTAAATAATGTTATCATCAAGAGCGAATAATATAAATAATAATATTATGTATCGTATGAATATTTGTTTACCGTGCACCGGTATAATATTACATAAACGCACAAGCAAAAATGATTTTTGAACATTAATGTTTTCGTGAGTATCTCCATAGATACTTATATAGGACTCATTGACGGAAATCGGGGGAGGAGAGGTTATAGGCCTATAACCCTCCGGAACAGACGGCTTTTTAATTGTATGGCGTCGAAGCCCCCTGCTTTTTATGTTAAAAATGTTATCCCCTTTTTTGACATTTAAATGGATTTCCACCTATGATAGGGCTATATAGGTATATTATGTATTAGCAAGCGAGGACTTGAGAGTTGAGATGCACTACAGAGAGCTTTTGACCAATTCATATTTGATTATTTTTATTTTAAAAAGTATAGAAAACTATGAAACATCGAAGATTATCATGTACTTATGCATATAAGAATTTAGTGATATAGTTTTTCTATTTCAATTTCAATGTTTACAATGCTAATATTTAATATTATTTGCACTCGTATGGGACCAAAAACTATGAATCGATGGATTTGTGTATGTTTATAAATAAAGTACCTACATATTAAACCTCCACCCAAAGTGTAGAGTGAAATTACCAAAATGTATATTATGCACATTTACTATATAAATATGTGGTATATGTGGTCGTATATTATTCTGTTTTTATTCTCGACTATTAACACCGTTTATATTATTACAGTGAAACCTCTAAATATCAGACATTCTCGGTCACTGAAATTGTGTCTGCTATTTAGAGGGTTCAGTTTTTAGAAAGTGTGAAGTTTGTTCTCAAAATAAAGGCCAATATTTGGAGGTGTCCATTAGGGGAGGTTTCACTGTACCTCTTAGTTCTTACTAATATTTTTTAAGTATGATTTTAAGAAATTTTCATGGCTTTTATTAGTTTTTGGATTATTTAAAGTCTAAATCCAAAATAAAAAAATAAAATGTAAGTATGCGTGAGTATACTAGCCACTAGGTAGGTACAATATTGTTATTTGTTACGTTGTGTACCTACAATTAGGTTTTTATATTTTGTCAGTTTAATTTCATGATAATATTTTTTATATTATATTAATTTCAGTAAACTATTTTTTATTATTTTAACTCCGGTTTTCGTTATTTTTGAACATTTTAAATATTTTAAAACTATAATATCATACAGAACTGTTCAATTTTTGTAAAAGTTTAAATAACAAATAAAAATTTAAGGTATTTGAATACATGTTATTTACTCACGTTTAAAACGAATCATAATATACAAATGATAACAATTCTACTATTGTTTAATATTATTATTTGCTGGCCAGTATTATGTTACTGCATTTCTATAAACTATTATCTAATATAATATTATTAAATACAATAATAAAGAGTAAGGCTCTCAGAACACCGATTCCTCCCGAAGGACTTTCGGACCGCCTATTCCACCCGAAGGAGACTCGACGAGGACACTGGCGTATCGCAGAGGAGGCGCAAAGGAGGCGCAGAGGAGGCGCAGAGGAGGCGCAGAGGAGGCGCAGAGGAGGCGCAGAGGAGGCACGTGTTGGGCGAAAACAAATACCGCTATTATACCACGTGTGCGGTTTTCCGATGGACGACGATCACACCACTAATATACAAACACGCGTAACGTGTGAGAAAACCGTCGTCCGTTTTATTTAATGAATTCATTTTTATCTCCGCAACACCGGCCGCACGTGCACGACTTGAATCGAATGAATTTATTAAACACTAAAAAGCGAACAAACGGGGGAATAAAAAAAACACCACTAATTAATGATAAATTACAATATTATTATTCAGTAATAATAATTATTGTAACCGGCGGCGGCGACGACGATAAGACAGTAGTTGTAAATAATAATAATATTATAATATTATGCGATCGAGAACATCGGGCGCGGGACATGACGTGCAGTGGCTGCAGACCACAATGGCATAGTAATGATTTGTCATATTTTATTATTATGACATAACGACGGACGACGGCGATGGCGAAAATAATAATAATAATAATAATCTGTAATGAGACGAAATAAAAAGTGGAGAGAATTCGCAAGGAAAGACGAAACGAAAATAAAATAATACGATTATTATAATCGTTATTGTTGTTATTGTTGTTGTTGTTGTTGTTGTTGTGCGCGAGAGAGTGAGAGAGTTTGTGAATGGGAAGGGGGGGGAGAGGGAGATATATATATATATATAGAGAGAGAGAGAGAGAGCGATCGACGAGAACGTCATACCAGTTAGGCGGAAGAGAAGTGGAGGGCATAGCGATTTGGCATCGGACGTTTGGCGGGGAGGAGAGGGGTTCGAGCGTCGCTTAGGAGGAGGAGGCGATAGCGTGGCGGCGGCTATTCAATCGGCGCGTATGCCAACGCTGCGATCGCGTCGCCGACGTACTACTACAACAACATCTACTACTACTATTACAACTACACTTATACTTTACTCCGTGCAACTGGTGCCGAATCTGCGCCGGGGTAGTCGCACGCTGAACACGCGTCTGGTAGGTGCGAACACGCTCTCGTGATATTATACAGTCGTCGTCGGCCGGTCCGTTCCGTTTTTCTATATCGTTCAATAATAAAATTATTGTTTCATTATATTATTTTTTCGCGTACGCGCTTTAATGTAACATTCTATAATTATTATATTATATTATTGAAATATATTATTGTAATTCTGTGCGTCTCGCGTCTACACGAGGTATTTACCGAGCGGTTTTATTTTTTTCACCACTCGTCGACAGGTACGGTGGTAAAAATCAAAAAAAAAAAAAACAACAAAATTTAAGAAAATAATTCGCATTTTCTCCGCCGCGTGTCCACAACTATATCATACTACATAGTTATCGCCGTCGTTCACAAGTGGTGCCGTTTCAAAGAACAAAATATTATTATTATTGCACAAAATATCATACGCGCATAATTATAGAGTACGGTACATATTATTATTATTATCCGCACAGTTCGCGCGCACTATGAACACGATGGTCACACCGTTGTCCTCGTCCGTCGTCGTCGCCGTTGTCGCCGTCTGCCAATCGACCGCCGCGAACGCATCGTTCTACCGGTGACACGGGAGCTTCACGCGTCGTTAGTGTTGGGTTTGAGTCGTCGACGGCCGCACAAAGTCGTACTCGTCGGCACCGACTTTCCGCCACAGTGTCTTTACGCGCCGTTCGCAGCGCCGCACCGTGCACGCCGCTCCTGTTGCGTTTGTGCGCCCGCGCCGCCGTTGCACTACACCGGCACACCTAGCTCCGCGCACACGCGTGGATACGCGCACCTATACAGTCACTGAACCCGCGTGGTACCCACACGCCATGAACTCGCCGCAAATGTATGACACGGCGCCGCAGCCGCACGCCCACCAGCCGCAGCACCACCAGCTCAGCCAACAGGAGCTGGCGATGGCCGCAAAGAAAGCGCAGCTCGGGCAGCTCAAGAACAGGTACGACATATCGGAACTGTCCACGCCCGAGATATCGCTCGACCTGCAGAACCTCATCGACGACAGCCAGTTCAGCGAAGGGCTATTTACGGAGATCCTGCAACAGGGCCAGGTCAAGTTGCCCAACGGCACCGGCGGCGGTGGAGGCCGGAACGGTGTCAACCAGAACGGTTTCAACTCGCGCACCACGCTCGCGTACATGCCGCAGCCCGTGCACTACGAGAGCACGCCCGCCTCCACGGGCGGTCCCATCAAAGAGGAACCGCCGGAGTCCGTCGAGTTCCGGAACCAGCAGCAACAACAACAGCAGCAACAGCAGCAACAGCAGCAACAGCAGCAGTACCTTAGCAACGGCCAGGGAGGTGCGTTCCAAACGTCGCCCGTGTCCAGCAACGGCAGCAGCTCGCACCTCAAGGCCCATCACCACAACCACCACCGGAAGTCGAGTTCCGGCAGCAACAAGTCGGTGGACAAGAACACGGACGAGTACAAGAGGAGGCGCGAGCGAAACAACATAGCGGTGCGCAAGAGCCGGGAAAAGGCCAAGATCCGTAGCCGCGAGACCGAGGAGAAGGTTAAGCTGTTGGTCAAGGAGAACGAGCGGCTGCAGAAGAGGATAGAGCTGCTCAGCGAGGAACTCAACGTGCTCAGGTCACTGTTCACCAACGTGGGCGTTCTGCCCGAGCACCTTCACCGGGAGCTCAACAAACATTTCGACGCCTATCCGCACTTGCAGTGAACCATCTCATACGCGTGGTAAATATTGTTCCCATATTACTTGCCATTATTAATAGTCCTATGTATGATTGTAATATTATCGTCGTCGTCGATTTCAGTGCACACGTATGAAATTATTGATTTAGGCACACGACTCGCCCCATACCCCTTACAACACCACACACTCAATACTCGCCCCGTAATTCTGCTCCTTAAAGATTTTTTTTTTGGGGGGGGGGGATTTGAAAATCGACCGAAGTCTGCTGTCATGTCTTCATAACGATATCATAACATTTTATTATATTTCTGCAAGACGTTTTCCACCATTAGTGCGAGGGCCGCCGATAATATTAATTACACACGATGTTAATAATTATAATAATATGTAACGTGCGACTATAAGAAATTAAAACGGTTATGACCCGAGGCTGATATTTTGCTGGCGTAAAAAAAAGGCGACACGAGTATAATTACACAGTCGCACGTAACGCCATATAACAACACTCGAGTGATTTTCTCGGTTAGGCGCGGGCGCGCGCAACGATTGCGCGTTCGTTTCCTGCGTTCGAACTCGGGAGTAGGTCAACCCGAAAACATCGGTAAACCCTTTCTGTCGGGCTGCAAAGGCTCGGGGTTTTTTTTTTTTTTCGTTTTCCTTCAAACCGGAGTTGCACTGCGGTTCCTACTCATCTACTACAGCACTCACGGGCAAGTGTATTGCATATTAAAACTGCAATAACCAAAATGGTCACTCGTTTACACTGCGGGCCCGTATACATACACACGTACGTGTATATCGGACAACTGTAAATGAGCGAATTCGTGACATTTTCATGAATAAAAAACCATGTATACAGGTGTTCGCATCATCACGCTAAACACGGTATATATATATATATATATATATATATATATAGCAGTAGGTACATATCGACTACGGCGCGCGCGCGCGTTATCAGCAGAAGTCGAACGAATATAATAATAATAATATAACATTCGTATCATCGTCGATTCGATATAATGAGTTGCGTCAAGATCTGCCTTGACCTATAACTCTGCGGGCCATAAACCAAAAACCGGCAGTAATCATATTATATCATTTTCGTATAAAGATACGAAACCCTTCCGCACTCGCCGGATCCGTCGATACGAGCAATACGCGACTGCAACTGTACGACCCCATACCCGTTGCCGGATGAAAAACGGTCATTTGCCCGTGGCCGCGGGATCCGGAAGCGCGTCGGAAAAGTCGGAAGTCTCCACGCAAACCATCGTCGTGGGCGATAATAATGATTGCCGTCACATAAAAAAAAAAGCGACGACGTGCGCACATTATAATGCGTTTGTGATAATACCTGCAGTTGAATTTGGGTACCGGAGGGCGGACGTAATAACCGATCGCGGAAAATCGTTCGGCGCTATCCGACAATAATAATATATTGTTGTTATGTTCGGTGCGCACCATATAATAATACTGCAGCGTATAATACTACGACAACCGTAATACCACTGCAGTGCTATACAGTCGTACATACACGACTACCGTTCCGACAGTTGCCGCCGACCTTTGACCGTCACGCGTATTCTCATAGAGCGCCGCGTGCATTAATATCAACACGACACGAGAATAATAATAATAATAAAAATCGCGTAACTGTTTATAAATTAATTACTCGCGGTGTCGATCACTTTAATATAATATACAACTCTGCACACGCTGCGCATATATTATGTATTTATGCACTACATAGGCATCGTACATAATTTTATAATGATATATTATTATTATGCCGTAGAAATGACCACCGCCGCACGTATATTCGCACATTGTTTTCACTCTGTGGCGTGGTGCGTGTGGGTTTCTGGGTCGAGTGTATAATATTATTATTATTATTATTGTGTGTTATGCGCGCGCGAGATGGAAAACGGCGTTGTCGCGTTACATAATGATAATAATGATAATGATGATAATGATAATAATACAAAATAACGCTGTTCCCAGCGCGCGTTGCGAAACATAAATAATATTATATAGGCACACTCGAAAATTCGCCTGGTTTCCACCACCGTGCCGACGAAACGATAAATTATAATATTAATAATATTCGTCCGTCTACGATACTTACTTTTATTATTGCATACAATATCGATGTTATAAAATAATATCGTGTTGTATAACGCTCGCGTGCAGTTATCCTAATAATAATATTTTACGCGTAGTGTCCGGCTAAGAAAAATACGCCGGTCTTTCGTCTCGGGCGACAAGAGTCGCGCTCGGAGCGTGTCGCCCGTCGTCGTTCGGATCTCTGAACGAGAGGCATAATAATATGTTATTGTGTGCGTTTCTCGAAATTATAATAAAATCATATTATATCGTATTTTATTGTTATATATATATATATATATATATATATGTCAGGTGTTCGATTGCCGCCCATCACCACCCATCATCAGAATAATAATAATAAAAACTATAGTGCGGTACTATTATTATAATATATAAGCGGGCACTATAATAGTATATATATATATATATATATAATATACTAGGCACACAACGTATACATAATATATACAGAGGTGCCTACCGACCTAGTTGAGCGATTTCTTTGTGTACGCCTTAACCTGTTACTATTATTATATAATGATATATATGTGTGTGTGTGTGTGTGCCCGCGCATGCATAATCATTTACACTTTTGTGTGCACAGTCGCCCCTTGTTTTTCTTTTTTTTCTCTGCGTTTTGTTTTTTACGTCCGAAATTCCCATGGACCCCCTAGACCGCTCGCGGGTTTCTGTGTGCGTGTGTTTGCGGTGCAATATGTGCAGTGTGCTCGCGCGCGCACGTGTGTGTGTGTGTGTGTGTGCGTGTGCGTGCGCGTGGTGTTGTTTGTTATAAACGCGCACCCCTTGCGGGCGCAGGTATTATCAATCTTTGAATATTTTCCCACACACACAACTAGCCTCCTCCTCCACCACCACCACCACCACCATCTCCGTCATCGCCGTCACCTCCGCGTGTTGCAGGGGCGCGACCGCTGCGTGTGTATTCGCGTATTAAAAATCGTAAAAGCACACACACACACACACACACAAGAGCAGTTTTGCCCGATACCGCAACCCCGGTTCAACGGAAACCGGGATAACATTTATAATAATAATAATAATAGAACATTGCGAGCGTATATAAATACACATAAAACGTGTAATAATATAATATAACATTATACTATTATATACATATAGGAAACGTGCGTGCGTAAACCGACGTGGCGAATAACGATATTATAATGTACACAGTCGTTCCTACACGACGACTTGTTGAGCGTTTTTTTCCCCTTTGCACGTGTGTGGTGCGAACGCTCTCGAGCGACTCTATATGCCTCCCCCCCTCTCACCCTGATCCGATGTGACGACTTCGATTCACTGCTGATGATGTATTTTGTGACCGTGTGATTATATTGTTACGAGGCTTTCGGTTTTCTATTGTACACAGCATCGTTTATGAATTATGGTCGACGATCTAATATTAATATTGTATACAATTATTGAACGACAGCGACGCCATGTGCGATGACTAAAGCTCTTGTTTGATTTACTTTCAGGTTTCAAGAAATTGGCATCGATGAACCCGGTTCAATATCATCTCCTCTCACACTTTTTGGTATTAAACAGGGATATTTTCTGACCTGTTTTTTTTTTATTATTATTATTATTATTATTATTATTATGATTATTATTAGTTAGAATGTTATAATTGTTATTGTTCAAAAAAATCTTTTATTTAAACATTTCTTCGAGACTTGATACAAAAAAATAAAATAAAATGATATATTATGTATTAATATAATAATCCTATGATACTGTAAAACTGCAAAGCATCAATATACGTCAAAATATAAAGTTAAAATATATTGGTGGCTTCGCTCAAACGCTGAGCTACTTAACTAATATATAACAATAACAGTAATAATGACGTATAATATTATTTTTTTTACGTACAACAAATTTAGAGCTTATATTTTCTTTAAAAAAATATTACGAATCTTACCAAAACCCATTCGGTTTGGGATATATTTTTATACGTGTGTATCTAAGATGTAGATTTATTATAAAATGGAATATTTATTTATTTTTCTATTCGTACAAAATCCTTTTAATCAATATAATATTATATTATTGTTTTGAAACGCCGCAGCATTATTTACCCCTCCTTTTAGGTTTGTATAGATGTGCATACGCCACGAGTGTTCAATTTTTATTACTTATCGTTTCGAAGATTATTGCTGGTCTTCTCGTATTTTCTCTAATTATAATTTTACTTACCTTTTTTTTTATTTGTACATATTATACAAAACACATTACCGCGAGAGGATCGGAGTGAACGAATCGACCAAATTATGTATAATATTTGTTCATACATAATAACTGTTATACGCAAATCTGTTTAGTCTCTATACACTGTTTCTTGCTGCAGTTATTATAACGACGTCAGCGAAGTTGGATATTATTATGCTATAATAGATTGTTCATAAGTGTTTTACGATTTTATTGTATAACAGAATCGCAACTCGGAAGTGTTATTGTCATTGGCGGATATTCCTGAACATTACCAAACTGTCAAATAAATATCAGACGAATGTCCGACTTCCTCTCCCAGACGGCATTTGAAAACGATAATAATTTTAAAATGTTTTCACATCATTAAAATATTATTTGTTTTCCAAAAAAACCGTACGAGTCGTTATGTGTGCATATTCAGCGATGACACCTGTAGTATATCAGTATAAAATATACATATTATTCATCACGTCTGTTGTATACGAAATGTCCGTCGTCCGCATGGTCGGGTTGCACTGTGAGTACGCGTTTAATTCTGTGTTGGTTACTACCAAAGACGAACCATTAATTGTTCGTACTTAGAAACCTTGGTATAAGTAGGTAGATGCCAAGTGTTTGAGCGCAGAGTGTGCATTTTTTCATCATCATTTTTACCTAACCGTACAAACAGATAGGAAGTGTGTAACGAAAAATCGATTGCGTATTTTTGGTTCGAAAATATCTTATCGTTATTCATGTTTTTTCCTTAAGCCCTCGAACGTCGGAAATGTTAGAGTATTCCTTGGTCGTGTACTCCGTCCTCCTCCTCTCACCCGTAAAATAAATAATAAAAATAAATAAATGTGTTATATCGGGTTGAAAAGTTATAATGATAACTGCCAAAATTGGTTAAATTTTTTTTTTAATCTTTACTCGTGTTTTTTAATCTTTTTTTTACAATAATATTCTTATAAATGCTTTCAATAATGTGAAACACTGTGATGTCAAAGTGCCTATATAACTAATAGTAATTATCGTTATTTTCGTACTTGAAAAAAAAAACAGAGAACAACAAATGAGTTACCCGTGTACAGCATACTAGGTCCTAAAGCCAGATGTGAACCATACCATGCCAAAACGTTTATTATAAATGAAAGGAAAAAATAGTTACCTAACGAAATTCCTAATTTATTATATCGGTATAATGTTACCCGTTGTATAAAAGTAGATTTTAAATATATCTATCTATACGTATGTAAAATATGTTTAATGTTTATATACACTAAAATAATATTATATATAACCGTTTTCTTTTCTTTTCGGCTTTTTCGTGAAAATACAAAATTTAAATCTAATTACTATTTTTTTATTATTAATAAAAAGTAACATATTATATAAGATTTACAAAAAACTGCCTTTGGCTCAACAGAGTTTAAAATTTGTTGTAAATACTTTTTTTTACGTATGTTGTACAATAATAAACATTTTGTACGTTTTGTTTGTTTTTTTTTAATTTTAATTTAAAGTATAATTTTTTTTTACCTATTTAGTAGTTTTTTCTAGTCTAAAATTAAATTTTTATAACTTGTAAGATATCGTATTTTTAGTTATTTAAAGTAGTAGAAACCGTATAATACATATTTTTTATTTTTTATTATTTAAACATAATTTATTTGTATAGGTTACATACATTATATTATATAAAATATTCTGCAGTTTTAGTGTTAGTGTATTTTTAAAATATTATTATGTTATGGTTTTAATATTATATTTTTCTCTTTGTTTTACATTTTTTTCGTTATTGATTAATAAAAAAAACTTTAAAAAAAAACTTTCATTAATGTGTGATTTGGAGGTACCTACTTGCAATGTATTATTTTAATTGCTTTTTAGTATATATGTGTATATTCACCCCTATGGTCCCATAATGACTCCTCTAACATCGTTGCACTTGTGTGTTTAGGAACCATTATAATCTTGATAATACACACACACACACACACACACATATATATATGTAACTAAAACTACAATGCATGATTGTTTCACTCCCAGTAAGTGACGTATCCAAGTACGCAATAATGTTCAAATACTCGACGGAGGAAATCATGCGGAATGACGAGAACTCGACTGCGATTGTTAAACATTTTTTTTTTTTTTAAATCATTTATTAAACCACTTCACACGAGAACGTAATAGTCTACATCGTAGGTAAGGTATATTACATATTACGCGTTATGTAGCGTAAAGTCGATTAATGTTTTATAGCTCAGTCGCGTTCACGCGTATATAGGTACAATAATATAACGTATATAGGTATATAGGTACTCGGTATTCTACAAATGGTTTTTTTAATCTTTTTTTTGTAATTTGAACATTGACATAGCGCAAACCTGTATATAATAATATTATATGTTATAATATATTATGTGAGTATAACAAATATTATATAGGCTATCTAAAGTTTATTTATTTAACAGTTCCATTATGATTGAACCAGAAAATAATATTCGATTTTGTCCAAAGCTCATAATAAAAAATACTTCTATCATTGCTTACATAATTTTATGGTTATATCACGCGAGTAAAATAAGTACTTACATTATATAGTGATATTATTTGATTTTCATTATAGTTGTTGGAAATTTCATTTTCGAGGAACTACTCATATATACATCTCGTATATCGATAGACGCCTACTTCTGTAAGATGTCTGAAGCTTGGGTTGTCGTTAAAATCGATTTGATTTTTGACTAATTTTCGAGGATTTTCGAGGATTTTCTTCGGTGAAATTACACATCTAACCTAAGTACACAAGATCTAAGTGGCCATTCAATTATACTTTTGATTCAAAATTGTGTTTGACATTAAATTACTTGACACGAGGTCAATGAGCTATCACTGTAAGACTAAATTATGTATAAAAATATATTGTATAAATATTTTATATATACATATATACACGAAACACGAATATTTGACGTAAAAATGATTTGCAATTATAATTTTTGAGGAAAAAAATATTATTTGATTTAGATATAATGGCATTATACTAATAATCGAATATACTATTATACAGTATTGCGTAAGGTAATATATAATTATTATCGCCGAAAGCACCGCCGTCAATACAAACGGTATAAAAATATGTGTAAATTGATTTGAAATAATAATACTAATTGCTAATCATCTCTATCACATATATTCGACGAATGTTTTGCCTTGTTTGAGTGTTATAAGTTGCAACGAGAAAACATTGATATTATACAACACTGCGCCGGGTTGTCATTATCTACAGACTATAAGGCTCTGTAGCATAATAATAAACAAATTGTAAACACGAGCTATTATTATTTACATATTATGAGTATACGTATAAATAACCAGACACCTACCACTTAGACTTACGTTTTACGTAACGAATAAGGCGCGAAGTAAATGTGCGTGTTGTTACTTGATGCGAAGGAGGTGTCCAAGTTCGTATGGTGCTGCATTGCTGGTCGTAGTGCCGCTGAGAACGGTGGGTATAATATTATGCATTTTTATACAGGTATACCTAACCTCACCTATCAGTCATCAGCTATATAATATTATAATAATATATTGTACATTAAACATATTTTATACCTACGCGTATACAGTGATACACTGCAGGTATAGTGAAACGCCATCGTTCGTCACTTCTTTTTAATAATCGGAAATCATTATATAATAATCATTTAATATAAATAAATTATTTCCAAAACATGTTATTATTATGCCACACTACACTATACGCACACACAATTTACACGCCATGCTACTTCAGTGTATAGGCTGCAAACTGCTATCGGGACTTATTGTTTATTGTAGATTTGCACCGATAATTTTATCGAGTTTCCATGTGTATATACATCTAGCTGTTATAATAAAACTTGACCGGAAGCTTATGCAATCAGAGGATGTAGTGGTAAGGCCTCCCACCCATGTGGCCGATATTTTTATTAAGTCCTGTAGAAGGAACGTTAAGAACAATATTGCGAAAAACCAAATCAAATTTTAGGGTTATAATAATGATGATGATATAAAAAAATATATTTAAGTACAATCTTTAACCTCTGATACACTGGGGAATTATTTCAATAATTCCTTGATATAAAAAATTGAATAAGTCTTGTAAAAATGTCGAAGTTCTGGAAACTATTAAATAAATTTAAACAACAAACATGTACGCAGTCATATTATTATATCCCAAATTCAAAACGGGTGAAATAATGATTTTTAGAAAAAGCTTAAAAGTATGATATTTTTATCCATACTCATAAAAGAAGAGACTTGAAATTGTCATGGTACTTTCATGTCACAATGAAAGAAATGATTTTTAAAAGTTCGCGTTTCAAAGATAGATTTACACAGGGATTCTGTTTTGGCAAATGAAAATCGAATATTTTTTTTGTATATATTTTATATACAGTTGTTACTTGTCATTTGTTAAAATAAATAAAATAATTGCCAAAAATAATTAAATAGATAAATAAATAAAAAATATTAATAGTATTACTCACATTTACAAATTGTGGAAAGTAAATATTTTCAAAAAGTATTGATTATACGTGTACGCTGTTTACAAATACTGTGTTTCAATAAACAAAAAATCAAAAATGTATGAAAGTATTTGCTTGCTTGCAATTTATGAACGCGAGTCAAACTTTATTAAAAAATTCATATTGGCTAAAATACCTACTACTAATATACAATTAACGAGAAGATAGTTTTATTTATTTTTATAAAACCATAGACTTTATTAAGGTATAGTAATATACGTACCTTAGTATAATGTCTATAAATTAAACACAAAACTTGGTAGGTATTGTCAAATCTTAAAACTAAATACTCGTGAACACAATTCCAATAATTACTATTTACTTTTATGATTAGCTGCAGAACTTCTTAATTCTGGACATATTTTTGATGTAAACACACAAAAACGACTACTAATTTGAACGATATTAGATTTACTTATTGAATCGGTATCCAATATTTTTGTGTCAAAAATATGTCCAGACTTAAGAAGTGGCAAATCATAAGAGTAATCATTGTAATTGTGTTCATTAGGAGTTTGTATTATATTATTCAATTGATGTAAAACGGAAAATGATAGAAATGACGTGCCTTCATTTTAACTCAGGTAGTATTAGGCAATACAGCTACGAGGGGGAATCAAAAAGTAAGTTGCATTTTGTCATAAGTTAAATAATAATACGATTTTAGAAAAAAAAAAGTTTATTAAAAAGTACACATAATTCTATTTTTTTGGCATATTCACCAAACAAGTCTTTACATTTTTCGTATCGTAGTACGAGTTTGGAAATCCCTTGTTGGAAAAATTCCCGTCCAGTTGTTGAACACCACACACGTGTGGCATTTTTGACTTCGTCATTTGAATGGTATCGGATCTTCGAAAGTTCATTTTTCATAGGACCAAAGACATGAAAATCACAGGGTGACAAATCAAGACTGTAAGAAGGATGTTCCCATTTAAATTTTTGAAGAAGATTCTTCGTGACGTTTGTTGAATGGAGGGCAACATTGTTCGGCCATTTTTAAACACATTGCACCACTTTTCAACTGCATGTCTCAAAATTATTTTTTCATCGTTAACTTTACATACCTCCCCTTGTATTTGTACTGGTTTATAATTTTTTAGCCATAAAAATCGAATAACTGCACGAATTTCAATTTTGGACGATGTAATAGTAGCAGTGGCCATGATTGTCATTTTGTTACTGATAAGCTTAACAACTAACTATCAATTTAGGAATCAATACGTTGATAGTATGTGTACATTGTTACCCCAAAGTTTCAACAAAAAATATGGCAAAATGCAACTTACTTTTTGATTACCTCTCGTATATACCAGATACCTAATATATAGAGGAAATTTATAAGAAAAGAATTTGGTATAGCTCAACGTTATAAGTACTCTATAGTAAAGTTCTATATGACTATACTATCTATAGTACAGGTAATTTATTATATACAAAATATATTATACAATCGATCTTAACATCATTTAATTAGCTGAAACCACGCATAATGATAGTAAAACGTGATAGATCGTGATAGTTTGAAAATACAGTCACAGTTAGGATAACTTGGTAATTTTTGTGACAATGCCATAATATAAAGCTATCATACTATATCAATTATGAAACATGCATAATAGTTGATTATGAATTTGGGAGCTTGAGTTTAACCTAACATTTTTTTTTTCATATACTTAAGATTTTTTTAAAGGATTTTTATAAATATTTTAAAATTCTTATTTTTTTGTACATATTTTAAAGGTTCATTCCACTTATTTCTCCCCTTCCTCCTCTAATGCAAAACATTTGAATTATTGTATATGCCACTGAACACAGCACATATACGACGAGATGTCCCATAACACGCTTTGCAAGGTCGCCGTAAAATGTACATATATTTATATCATTAATAATAATAACAATTAATGTTACGTACTTATGTGTGATAAATATTTAAATATATATTGTATTTAAATATACAAAGTGGATGATAATATGACAAAAAAAAATTATACGATGTCAAGTTGGAGGGATCACTTCATGAGATATTTTCGTATTTCACGAAGTATGAAAAAACTGTTTCAATAACTTTTCATGAAAAGATCGATACCATAAAGTGGCTACGATAGTACGACCAGACATGGATCCAGAGTAGTGATCTGGGAGGGGTGTTATAATTTTGTTACAACATAATTTTCAATGTACTTACACTTGCATCGATTATAAATATAGTTTTTATAGTACTTATAACTAATGGTATAGTAGTCTGTATTGATCCTAAGAAGGTCTGGGGGGAGCAGCCCCCCCTGGACCTGTCCCTGAGTACGGCACATACCTGCATTATATAATAAAGCGGCGCAAAGTTTTATAAGTATTTCACTTTTCAATAAACAATTAATTTATTTATAAACACTACATTAAAGTGTGAAATAGTATGTTTAAGTTATTACTTATTAATCATTATTTTATATTTTTGCGGTAAACTCATGACGTTATCGAAGAGTTACACCATTTTGTTCTAACACCAAACTTTCATCGACTTAGAAAAAAAAAGATAAAGGTAAATACAATTATTTTTTTGTCTTTCTAACCATGGGATATTGGGGTCTATTTTGTACGAACGATTTCTGTATACGTTAGAGTTATTAGTACCTACTCCAATATACAATGCCACATTACAAAATAAGCACACAACTAGCAATAAATTCGTCTGCAATGCGACGTGCTTTTATCATATGTATCGCATTTTTATCGTCAACAATATAAAAAAATATATATATATTTTATATTCTTATGTATATATATATATATATATATATATATATATATATATATATATAATTAAACTATTATTTTTGAACGATTGAAAGAAAAATTATGTCTTAACCATGTATACTTTATGTCTTTACCGTTTTAACGTTTAATTTTCCTGATAATACCCTAAACCGACTAAACCTCTAATATATATTATCTAAGTGACAAAGGAAAACTGCAGTATACTGCCTGTATGTGCTAATCCAATCCCGAATAAATGAAAATGTACGCAGATCTTGCTGTGTAGGGCCGTGTTAAAGGCTAGAAAAAAGTGGAATTTGCACGAGGCGCCACAGCTTTTTAAAAGTAGTTAAAGCCCTACGCCTGGCTCAATATAAAACTCAAAATAAAATTAACTAAATTATGACTTATGATCGTTATTTTATAGTATTATTTTATAGATAATAACTATCACATTGACTTGCGCTTTGCACGCATATTTCTATATTATTGAAATATAAAGTACTATAATAGTATAGTATAAATTTTATGTTTATTGTAAGAGTTATTACAGGTGTGTGTATAATATATTATATGTACCATGACGTCTGTTGAACATGATATTAATTCAATTTCGTCCAATGACACATTGTACCCATGATAATTTGAACGGAAATGCTATATATTATGGCTCATAAATGGTAAACAAATAAACAATAATCAGATAATATGAAACTATGTTCTGTTTTTCTCGTTGTTTTGTAAATCACTTGTGCTTTGTTTTAACGTTTATTTTAACCATAATTAAATTAATTTAAATAAAATTAAAAAAAAAAACAAATTTTTGTGGAAATTAACCCTTAAATTCTTCTTAAGTAAGGCCTTAAGCAGGGAATGCATAAAAATTGATGCTTCTAGGCGACAAATGGCTTAACAGGGCTCTGTTGCGGTGCATATATCTATAATATAAGGATGTGATAGTGTTTGGGAATTAAATTTGATTCATAAATGTAGGAAACATTTTTTTTTCTTGGGTGTAATTATTATTGATTTTTTTACATACTAATACCTCTCAAGTCTGAATTCTCCATTCAAAGTTATAAAAATATGCCACATTATTCCAATATACCTATATATTATTTTTTGTGTGCTAGCGTTGGTAGATAGGTATTAAATAACGTTATCTTCCACAGGGTGTGCTTGCGGGTATCTCTAAATGTGTAGGTAGTTAACACTTAACAGAATTAAACCAGAAAACAATTTTACACAAAATGCTTTCCTTTTTATGACAGTAATTATTATAGCTTTTAATATTGAATAAGGCATGCATATATTATATTACTCGTATATTTGTATAGTAAAAAACAAGTAAGCTCAGTAAACCCACACATAATGTATATATATATATATATATGATAATTGATAAGCCATATAAATATACGTTTGTATTGTACGCACGCTTATTAAAATAATGGTATTTGAACTAAACTGCCACACAAGATAATGGCGTACCTATATAATATAATATAATATTAGAATAACCACGGATTATTAAAATAATTACTGTTTAATACCATAATGGCAAAATCAAATCGACATAAAAAAATTAAATACATCAAACTAATAGAGTACCTATGTAATAACTGCTATAATATAAAATGTTACTACCGCAATATTGGGTTGATAAACGAATAAAAAAAATGTAATACTATTTTAATGTTGATCGTAAAATAATATGCATAATATATGTATAGCATACGACGAATGCTGATGATGTTTATAGAAATTTACGTAAGTATGCACAACTATTATAACGTTTGGAACTTTGACCCCTTTTATTGTGTATGTTCGTTGCTCTATTACTATTTTATATAGATAGATCATTTATGTATTACTGTGAAATTCTCATCGATGTGGATTTACAACGTAAGTTCCAAATCGTTTTTTCCGTATATATTTATATCATATTTTAGTATGTTGTTCCAATAACAATACGAAAGTTTATCAAAAAACGATAAAAAAACAGCTGTCGAGTTTTATTATTAATAGTATATTAATATTTACTAAATAAAAAAAAAATATGAGTTCACCGTTTTTTTTTGACAAAATTAAAAATATTGATTATATAATGATTCTGATAGTTAAATTTAATAAGATAAAGGTAATCTAGTAATAAAAATACGATCCCAGCGTTCCAAGCTCCCTCAAAATGAATTCGACGCGAGTTATTATAATAATTACACTGTTTTATAACACAAAGTGGTAGATGGAAATTAATGTAATATTGTAAATATCTTATTTAAATATATTATACTTTATATACATAACGATTTACAACAAATTATATTTTCTGAACGCCTGATTCCTGAATAAAATTTACTTTTCGTTTTAAAATTTTATGTCACAATATAGTTATAGGTATATTTGGTGTTTATTATATGTAGATACTGCAGGATAATTATTATAACACTAAAATAAGTACTCATTATTTCGAAAAGTAAAATTAAAATTGGTTATAACTTTAAATACTTATAACTAGGCTTAGGCACTTCTAGAATTTACATATTTTTTCTGAATTATGTAAAAAGTATTAGGGTTAAAAAATATAAATCCTGTTCATGTTATATATAGAATTTAAATCCTAAATTTAATTGTGCATATTTTTGTATATTTTAATGTTTTTGCTTATTAGAACATATTTACGGATTATCTAGATAATCAGCACTTTTTAGTGCTTTTTTCAAACTATTAAAATTAGAAATTCTTTCCAGACATTAGAAAATAGCTATAACCAAATAGAAAACATGGAAGAAGAGTAAAATTTAAAAATTTAAACTAACTACCTAAATTTAATATAATATACCTATTTCCAATATATTTTATAATAATAATTAATTTTATAGTAATAATATATATTTTTTCAAACTATTTTACTACATATTTGTTATTCTTTTTTTTATGAATATTTTAGTGCTTATTTGGTCATTTTTTTGTGCATATTTTTGAGCATATTTGGTCATTTTTTGATACATTTTCGCATGTATATTTGTGTATTTTTAAGAGCTGTAAGTCTATAAGCCTATAGTTATAACTAATTGACTACCAGTTTGAAATTTCATTTTTAAACATTAACATTTCCAAAAGAATATTTTACTTCGAAATGTGAAATTAGAAAGGGGGAAGTAAGTAACCGCTCTACTGTAGAGTATGTATCGAGTGTGTCTATTGTCATTGAGTAAGTCACTGTAGTGTATGTATTAAATTTAAATTCAATGATAAATATTTGCGTACAAAAAACGATTCTAAGCGAAGACGGTCTGTCAGCCTATATTACTATGTATATTTTATGATTTATTTATATTACTATTATAATAATTTATTTTTATATTAGTACATGTTAGGTTGAATGTTTTTGCAGACAAAATTGCAGTTATATATTGTTATTTAATTATTATAATAGTATATACATTTACCTGTGTCATATATTATTGTTATTAACTTTTGTATCAATACCTACCGACTTACCATAGAACGGTATAAATAGGTTCGTGGTATGTATAATTAATACAATTAAAGTTAATCTAAATGTTTAGAAAATGTCAATGCGTATTTATGTTTATAAAATGTAATAATATGCGTAAAAATTTCAAGTCTTCACAAATAATATTTTTGAATTGCAACAAAATGATTAAAATCGTTATTCTTTGTTTAAATATTGAACTTCATCAAAGTTTGAACTTCAAACATTAGTAAAAAAAAATTTGCACACGTATTTTAAATATTTCTAAATTGCTAAAAGAACAACTCATCTCATGTGAAATATATTGTTATACAATTTTCACACTTTTTGACTGAGCCTAAAAAAATATTATCATTACTAAAAAACTTGAAAGTTAGTATAAATATTTTGAAAATTTCATTAATTATAGAAAATTATAATGTAAATAATAGTGGGATGTTTCAAGTTTCTACAATCGATACTTTTTAAGTAACAAAAAAAAAACTAAAATTGTTTAATCCTAAATTATTAATTTACTTGTGAATAATGAATATCCAATTCCGCCAAAATTTAATTTTCAGACGATCATAAAAAAAATTGTAGTATTGAGCTCAACTTCATTTCATAACTCATCTATAGAATATTGTATTACATTTTTTAACTAAAGGTATAAATATTAAACATTTTTGCTTCGCTCAGAATCTAAAATTAGCGCTATCATTCCAAAAACAAAAAACCTATAACTTTTTTGAATATTTTATGTTTGAAATAATCACCTAAAAATTAAAATACTTACTATATTTTTAAATACAGTTAACGCGACAAGCGAAATTTATAAACGAATGCATTTTTCAGATTTATTAGGTATACCATCTACCTTATACAAAATAGCCGTTAGCATAATATATATTATACACATATTATTGACTTTCGTATTAGTTACTATACTAGGTTTATGTTCGATATCGGTTTTAAAACTTCAATGTTTACCTATCTATATCACTAAACTGAAATACAATATATTGTCTTATACAATATTTTATTCATTATTTGATTCAAATAATTTTGAACCAAAAATACATTTACTATACTATTACTAAATATAGACAGAAATATTATATTTTACTGGGAAAAATATTTTCTAAATTTTTCTTAAGTCGTCGTTTGTGTTTTAATTGTATCTATATTATAATTTAAAAATTTTCTAGTATCTATTATTTATGGTTGTTTGTAGTTAATAAATCGTCAATAATTTGTTTAATTTTAATATTCTTTTTATATTGAAAAAAAAATCAAACCATGTTTAATTTTCATTGGTGGGTGGATGCGTGTGTGTGAAGTACCTACGTCATTTTACGATCTACACGTGGTTGTCATATAAGAGACCTCATTATTTCCAGCTTTATCAGTAACCTTATTAATTTAATTTTTTTTGTCTGTTCGGAATTGGAACAAACCTATTCAAATCTATAAGAGCTATTATATTATATTATGATATGATAAGACGAATCGTCAAAAAAAAAACATATGTCGATATGTAACTATATAACATTTATAAAGACAATTCAAATCGTATCTAAAATAGGTTCTTAATTATTTGAAAATATTTAAATTTATAATACAATGTTATATAACTTATAAATCATAATAGTAATTATAACGACCACAGGTAAACGACACGAGAGCTTTTAAAATTAAAAATTTAAAAACACGTGTTTATTGAAAAATTTTTACTACTCAATCATATATGAGTATACTTATAGGCTGCTAAGTAGGTTAGCCTACTTAAAGGTTAACTTATTTTGCATGAGTAAACATTTGTAAAATTTCTATAAGTCAATGATTGTAATTACTTATCATCTAGTAATATGCTATAAATTTTGTAAATAAACTAAAAAAATATAATATATGCACACAACGAATTGTTTACGAAGGATCAAGATCATGTTAGTATTTTGATATCAACGATTAATATTAATTGGTTTTTAGTAAAATGTGATTGTCTAGAATAATCCAGTATTGACTTATACAAAAAGTTAACACTTGTATAGGTTAGGCACATTTTCTTCACCTCCACAAATGTGCATCAAGGGTCAAAATAATATGGCCGTGCAGCATTTTGTATGGTTACATACTTACATGGAACATGTCATCAGTTTAAACTCTATTTGCTATTCTAATATAAAATTAGATAGCCCATAGCTATATCGTATACGATGCAATGCCCTGCATATTTTGCTAATATTTAAGATAGATAAATCGTGTATAGTTTAAATTGATTGATAAATTGTGTGTGACTGCGACCATCATGTATTTATATAATTTAAAATAAATAAAAAATAAATAATTGAAACACATTTTGTGCTTATCATAGTAAGTAAAATCAAGCTCGTTAACTAAAAAAAAATTTGGATGTGGAAACATTAGTATTTTTTAAATAAATTAATAATATAAATTATTTCTCGATGACTATGTCAGAAATATATATTTTTTTAAAAACATATTTTTTTGTGGGGTATAGGTTGAACCACCAAACACCTCTCTTCCTTCGTTTACTCCCTCTCGCTTTTATATGTACTCGATAGTAATAATAAAATATATTGGTACTCATTTAAATGTTATTGCTCCGTGGATTCAAACGTTTTCAAATAGGTACCTATTTATTATAAACGATTAATTTTAAAATGATAAACGTTAATAACCTCACGAGTATTGATTAATTATTTTAACCATAAAAATGTGCCATGAGATAACGAGACGAATGGGTTTCTATTTTTATTTTATTTTAATATTTTGATGTAAAGAGCATATCGATAATATTATTTTTATTTTAATTTATTCGTTTCGTTTTACTATGACCGATAAAGAAATATAGTTTGATATTAAAAATATCTTAATATGCTTGTTACTACTGATCGAAAAAGATCGATCCAATTAAAATTATATTTTTAAATAAAATAAACAATAATTAATTGAAAATGAGCTAACGTTGTTCCGCGTTAATTATAACATTACATATACACAAGTACAATATTCAAAAAACGCGTTCTACTTGATATTGATATTAAATTATATATAATATATTTATATTGTGTATACTGCGTGCAGTATTATACGCGCAAGTACAATATTAGATGTACCTATATAATATTATTATAATTTATATTATTGGCAGCATAAATTAATACTTATATTTTACAGTAATGAACGTACGTACAGTTGCCATACCGTCTTACATGACGTCTTAAATTGATTTTATTTTTAATTTGCCATATGTTACAAAATAATAATAAAATATACCTATTGAATGTTTTTTTGCATCTCGTTTTCTCGGTTTAAATGTAATTTTATACGAAATGTCCGTCCAGCGTCCTACACCGGTTGACGAATCGTAATTTGATAGCACGCCAACCAGTTCGTATTCCATTTCACTATCGCATCCGAAATGATCATTAGACCCGCCGTAACCCGTCATCATAAGAGTTTTAAATAATATGACGTGTACATGAAGGTACCTGTGAATTATGATTCATTGTAGAACACGGTTTATAAAGCAATAGAATATTATGGTGCGTGTGCGCGCGCACGCGTACTCTCGATCCCAGAAAAGGCCTCTGAATTATAACAATAATACAATGTTATCAAATCGTTTCTATATATATATGCCTAAGTCGGTGTCAATTGATGAGAACGTGTGACCTACATATTTCCGTGATAGGTCTAAGGAAGTCAGGAAGACGGAGAATTTTTTTCAAGAAGGCACGGTAGGCGGGGACACGGCTTCGAAGAGCTGGTAATCTGGGTTTTAATTGTTTGTTTTGCGATAGCCTGATAATTTGTGTGTGTGTGTTAAAACGAGTGAACGCGTGCTCGTGTAGTTTTTTTGACAGTAGTGCTGATTAAGGATTATTTTTCCAAATTTACCATGTCTTAACAAATTAAAACAGTTTAGGTGTTCTTTTTACCTTTTTACCTTCGCACATTTTTTGCAAAAAAAAAAAAAACAGGCTTAACAAAAAACAATTCCAACAATACGCTGAACACATCAATCGTTTCAAATTACAAATTAGTAATACATAATAATTTTTTTTGTTTTACTTATTTCCGGACCATTTTTGTTCCGTTCAAACGTACATTTTTCTAAAGCCATTATTGTTTGCTATAATACCTACAAGTTATTGTAAGGTATATAAACATAAAACATAAAAAAATCAACCTAATTATTTAGTAGTATTTATAAGACGTGTTAACATTCATCGAAGGAAAAGCGTTTGGATAACGATATTATAAATGATATCAAAACACGTCGTGGGCTCCCAACAAAAGAATACTATTTAATTTTTTTTCAACTTTTATTTTTTTACACAGTAAATGGTAGTTTTTTATTCTGCAATTTTTGCTCTTGAAACGAAATTAATTCCACTACGTAGTTCACAATTAGGATGTATAATAATTGTTACCTACTAAAATATGTGTTAATTTATAATAAACTGCAGTTTTGGGTATTCCTGTTACAACATTAATTGTAAAAAAACTTAAATAAATATATCACCTATTGGTTTTTTAAAATTTGTATTTTTCTAAATTTAAATTGAGCATTAGGCGAAATGTATGTAATTATTTACATATTATGATTAACAATATAATACAATAATAACCTTCATAACAAAAAAGCGTGAATGTATAATGAAATATCAATAAGGTCTACGCGTGGGATTCAAAGGGTCAATCAATGTGCCTAGAACTTATTCGAATTTAACAATTATGCGATTTATTTAACAATGGTCAACGATACGACAGAATTATTGTACCTACGCGTATTATTTTTTTTCAATACGACTTAAAATTAACTAATTCGTGAAATCTCACGTGTAAGCTATTATTATATGCGTATTTATAAAAATGTACATAATATCTAGGTCGTATATAGAGCTGACGACGACGGCTGAAATTGATATTGTAGATATATCATATTAAACTATACACATAGCAATACGGAATCGATTTTCATATAGGTGTTAAGCGGTTTATCGGTGTGACGACTTTGTATATGGTATATATCGAAATAATAATGATGTTATGGTATTTACCATTTGCAGGCATTAGACACGGCGGTACTGTAGGTACACCGAAAATTATTTAATATCACTTCTAGTTTTTAACAAGTGTTTTCACGGCAAAGTTAAAGGGAGAGGGTAAAGTGTGCTGAGAGAGTGAGAGGAGAAATGGGAGGAAGAAATACCTATAAGGCTGTACGTAATATTATATTGTATCTACCTACAACCTACTTGTACGTAACATTATTATTCAAATAAATTACTATAAAACCGCAGAAGATTTATTCCAGTTCCTCGGCCGCCGATTTTGGGCAGTTAATAGGTATGATATAATGCGAACGTTTAGACGGTTACCGTAATAAAATTAATGTACATTTATACAATGCTACAGGCCAGTGTTGATGGGAGGGCGGGAAGTACTGAAAATCAAAACTATTAAAGTTTTAATACACTGCTATTGCAATATAGAATAAGGATAGGTAACCTATAATATAACCTTAACTAAATAAAACAAAATAAAGTTAGCAGTTGGATAACTCGACAGTAGTATAATAGCATTTTACAGGTACGTTTTATTATTGTCAATTTACAGAAAACAAATATTAAAATGTTAGCTGAATTGTGATTTGTAGTGACGGACATAATATATATTATTATGTTGTCGATTTGTCTATATATAATATAGATTCTATATAGTATATAATAATATGATATATTACTAGATATTATAGTTATATTATGATGGTTTGTGATTATCACTATAGAATCAGTAGAATCGACAGAACTATGTTACGTGAATATATTTTATTATAATTGCATATTGTGATAAGTATATATATATATATATATATATATATATATATATACGCACTGTAGTTAAATTACAACGCAGTGTTGAAGCTTATTATACTCATATGCGGCTTGAAGTGATTATAAAAACGTGAAATAATGTAAAGGAGAGTCTCCACTTTTATATATACGCCCAAGTATATGCGTGTGTAAAAATCAGTGGCTCTGACCCTTAAACCTGGGTGGGGCGATTTGCCAATTTGCACTGATTGAAAAAGCGGGCGGGCATTTATAAACCGCAGAGCTTAGGACCTATATAATTTTAATATAATATATATTATATACTTAATAGTTTATAATATGGGGTGTTAATTGTTGTTAGGTATTCACAGTTCACACGAAGAACGAAAATGTACTATCAACCACAATCGACACGTCACGTTGTGCAAGGTTATATTATGTAAGTACTATAGGTGCGACACTAATACACTATTATAATAATCCGGTATAAAGTGAAATTTGCAGCACTGTAACCAGTGATAATTAAGTAAAAATAAAAACTGCATCATGTCCCACGAGCGCGGGAGGTTCAGTCATTCCTTACTTTTGGAAATGATAGAAATCTCAAAGTGGCGTAAAAAAAAATGTTATTAGCTCAGAGTCCGTTCTATTTTCGACGTGACTTTAAATAAAGCCGGATTAACAACTATAAGTCATCTTTAGTGCCATGTGCCTTTTATAGTATGCTGATTAGCCGTTGGTATCATTCGCTTAATCAACCACGATCTACCAGGAAATTTCCAGGGTTGAGCCGAATTCACAGCCACATCGTCTTTCGTGCGGCATTTATCTTATTCTGATTGGCCGTTGACCCGTTTGTAATCTTGGTATCGCGTTCCCTAACCCCGGTCTACCGGGAAATATCCATAATTAAACCGAGCTCAATATTTGGACATGATGACGTAGCTGTGAACCTGGCCATTATTATATCGTACGAAATATTGGTAATAACAAGTAATATACCACATTCAACACGGAGGACATGTAGATAATATATTATAATAATATAAACACTATAAGGTGCCTACAGTGGCGGATAATTTTTGTAGACGCATAACTCGTAATAGTCGTATACACGTGGAAGCTTTAATAATAATTGAGAGCAAAGTGCATAACACCAACCTTTACTGAGAAAGTTTACACTCGGAAGACGATACACCACGCATATATACTTATGTACCTATAGGTACGTATATTGTTTAAATCGTCCACTCTGCTTCCACGTATTTACATGAATATATTGTTATCGTTGTGCAGTTCTATGAGACGGGAGGAATGTCGTGAAATATGAATCCGTTTCTGTTTGCATATGCAAGTGCTTATGTACAATAATATTGTATACATACAGATTAAGCAGCCCGTCGTGGTAAACACAATGGCGATTCAAAACAACGGCCATCATAATCGGTATATTCGGTTTATATAATGTTAAAACTGCATAAATTGTAATAATAATATAATATTATATTTGTCGACGATTGACGGAAAACAAAAACAGCAATGCACACGAATAGATCAATACGATGTACACTTATGACCTATTAGTCATTAAGCGCCAATCGCCATAATAGTACTAGGAAACAGACAATGAGTCATGATAAAGTGACACAGGTAATCGGTTAAAAAGTCCGGGGATAAAAAAATCTATGGACAAAAAGTCTAATTTGAAAAAAGCCCGGACTTATTTTTTTACCGTCGAACAAAAAGTCTGAACACATTTTATTACAGATTAAAATTTGAAAATATAAATTATTATTCATTAAAATTTATAATTATATTTTATTTGATAATTTTTACTTATACCTATACAATTACAATGTTAATAGATTGTTATTATTATTACTATTATAGTGTGAACGATGTTTTTATTAACTAAATACTTTTTAATAATATTTGTAAGCTGTATGTCTATATATGAGCTACTATTCCTAGGAATAGTAATCAAATATAATATCGTATAAGAAAATTAATTAAATTTTTAAATTTTAATTTTGTGAATAGAATTTTTTATGTTTTTGGACTTTTTGTCTAACACTTAAAAAGTGAGTCCATACTTTTTGTCCGACTTTTTTTAAAGGGGACTTTTCGTCCGGGATTTAGTGACACATATGCACCAAGGACAAAAGGGTCTGCGACGTGACGTGGTACTTCAGGACTTGTAACAAACTTTTTCCGTTTTATCACCCCAGATGCGAATAGTCAAGGGATCAAGGGCTGTCGTCGCCGTTTTTACCTATCGTAATCAATATATATGATATGTAGGAGATAATAATTTATTATTAGTGCCTACTGCTGTCATCGTTTTCTTTACAAACTCGTTGCTTGATCATCGAGTTTTGTATTCCAATATATTCAACGTTTAGTAACACTCTGAACACGAGGTAAATATAAGATAAATAGATATAGAGATTGAGTTATAGCTTATATACATTATAATATATACTAATCTAAAAATATAAACAAAAGTAAAAAAACTTAAATTAAACTTAAAGGTTTAAATTTAATAAAAATGTAAAGAAAATGTAAAAAAGTGTATACTATTAAGTTTAAATGAAGTATAGTTACAAATATCGAATATGTAGTTCAATAAACAATTTAAAACAATTATTGCAATATTACTTATTATAATAGTATTCTTTGCATATAATCACTATTGTAGACTTTAATACAAGTACATATTATTATACTATTTGTAAATGTACATCGTAAACTTGTACACAATTATAATATATTTTTTCGGGTAAATGTATTTTATGTGTTTACACTTTTTCTAACGGTTGGAAATATTTTATTCATTTTTGTAAAATTTTAGGTAGACAATTAAGAGTATAGAATATAGTTAAATAATTCTAAAATTTGCATACGATTTCGACTATCTAGACATACTGATATTTAGTATAGTAAGGTGCTCAAAATTGAATACAAATTATTGTCATTTTTCATTTCGTGTGCATTCGTATTTTATATAATATTAGACATAAATACTTCATATGCGTTCACCTTCGAGTGTTATATTACACCTATCAGTTTTATTTTTCATCCGTACCTATTGTATTTACTATTTATATTTATTTAGTTCATACTTAGATAACTTGTTGTATATGACAGCCGATAGGTACAGCTGGTAAATTGATTTTGAGTAGGCACTTGTCGTATGTTCTACCTATATGAATTTAAAGGTTGTAATGTTAAAATTAAATATTAAAAAAATATTAGGTACCTAAGATCACCATTCCAGATAATTGGAACATGATATTTCCACGCATTTAAAAAAACTATAAAAAAAATTTAAAATATCCAAGAACAAGAACTCTTTAAATGACAATATATTTTCTTTGATTATACAAATTACCAAACTATTTTAGATATTTTCAATTTCTTCACTTTATTACTTTTTATTTCTGAAAATTTCTAGGGGTGTACCTATTTATTATTTCTTATGTTTATTAAATGTTTGTTTTTCAACAGTAAGCCTTTTATTTCTAAAAGTGATCACAATTCACTTCACCATATGACCTAATAAATAGGATTTTTGCCTTGTAAGGTTATACTTTGTTATGTTATGGTCATTGTTCTGACAGTTTTTGACATTTTTGTATTTTTGACTTTCAATATATACTGGTGTTCACTTAGATTTTGTCTTGCACTAACATTCAATACTAACATAATAAAAAAAATCTTGTCATAATAATTGTTAATATTATCTATGATGCAATTGTTTTTAGCGTTTTAAAAAGGCACTATTCTTCTATAATTCGAAAGATGTATGTAAACATATATACATGTCTATTTTTACATATAGAACAATGCTGTCGTCTTTATGATAACATAGACACTATTCTTGGTATTTTATTTTTAATTATACTAAAACACATTCACACAATGATTATTTGATAGATTTGTATTATTTTTTTTTTTGTGACACATAATAATAATTATCTTCGAACCATATATTCAACATGTTATCATATATCAGTACATCAGTACATCACTACTTATACTTTATACACCAGTTATATCTATACTAATAATTAAATACATCAGTTAATAAAATATATTCTAAATATCGTGAAATATGGTAATATAATTATAGTGATTTTAATTAAATTAAATTAAGTTTAATTAAATTATACGTTAGTATCGTTGTATTGATTGAGGGCATATTAAATAATGCTGTAGAGTGTAAAATAAATATGTATATTATAGTTAAAGCGTGATCATTATTCATCAATCATCATAGAAAATTGTGGTTTAGAATATTTTATAACTTTATCCCTCATTATATTATCATTTATTTATTTATTCATTACTTCAGATTAATTCACTTGTATCTATATGAATATTGACTGTTGTCATGTTTATGTTTCAAACTAGTTTGAATATTGTTTAAAGACAAAGATAAGGTTCTTAGTTATTAGCTATAGAATTAAGTGGATATCGACATTTCATATTATGATGTTTGTAAGTATTTTTTAGTAGGTATAAATAAAATAAAGCAAGTTTTGAAATTTAAGAAGAAAAAAATAGTTATGTGCAATATTACGTTGGCACTTAGTTACTAGATTGATGAGTGGATTATCGTTATGGTTGTTAAAACAAATGTTTAAGCTATGCGCTCTAATGATCGTAGTTAATAATGTATCTGCCAAGGCCTGATTATTTCAGGTGGGTCAATTTTTATGTATGTACGAGTTCAGAGAGTTTTATTAAAAATTAATTTCTATATGATAAGATACGTTGGCATATTAAATATTACAATAATTCGATATGCATTTCAAACTTAAGATGATTTTAAAATAAGCTATATAATAATAATCAATGTCTTGTGTATTAAAGTTTTTATGGTTTAACTGTTATTGTGCAATAACTATATCTAATAACAAGAAACATTATGAACTTGTATAAAATAATATATGAGTTATAATTTCTAATTGATACTTAAATAGTATTATAAATTAAACACAATAAACCATATTATGTTAGTCATATATAATAATATAAGTAAGGAAAACTTTAATTATATTATTTATATAACTTTAAGACTTAAATTACTTAGAAAAAAAAGTTATTAGAATATGTATGAATTACATTCAGGTGTTTCTTTTGCTATTATTAAATAAACAATTAAAAAATGTATGTTCACAAACACTATGTTCGTTCTGCAGATATTAACTGCACGTATTCGGGGGTTGAATAAAGCCGTTTAGGTTTATATAGTCAATTTTCTTGTAATAATACAAATGGTACGTCTACAATTATTAACTATTAAAGAAGTCGACAAAGTGAGAAACTGGATGGGCACCAACGAGTTAAATTTAATCTACGTATAACCCGACTGAAGTCTATTTATAATATTATTCCAAAATTTATTCCACGAAAGAAAAGTACCGCGACTTGACAAAAATCGGTCAGCGGCGAATATAATATATTATATCTGCCTCATCACAATTGGTACCTAAACTTTGGTGGCAACTGTAATAGTGCTTCAACTTTTAAAATATTTACATAAAATAACTCCAAAAGTTGGCCAAGTCTCAGCGATTTGAATAATTATAAAATAATAATTTTGTCGTGACTCTTTTTATACAGTTGCAGTGATTTTTTTTAAATCGTAGTTAATTAGAATTTGCTTTTGCAGGAACCCATATTAATATAGTACAGTATGTATATCCGATTCATTGATGTTAGATTGTACCAGAGCCGGTTAAACCTGACCCATATATATGTTACGGGTAATATTAACATTTGGATAATGTGGACATTAGGTGGATAATATGACATTAGCCAAGGGCCTTTGGATGTGTAATCATGCGATTATAAACATGAAATATCAACACTATTCGGATAATATTAGCGTTAGCCAGTCAATAGTAAATGACGTTAAAAGTTATGATGGCAGTAGTCAAGTATACAAATGGTGTTCATGTAAAGACAAATGCGATACTAATAGATGTAATTAATGTAAGTCTTCTAGTATTTTGTGCAATTTTAAATGTCATGGAATCATGCCATGTAATAATAAAATTTTAATTCTATATTTCAAAAAATAATTTATAAAATAAAATACTCGATTTAATGTATATAACAACAGCAACTCATTAAAAACTATGTATAGGTATCATTTTACTCTTATTATTTAATAATACAACTTTTGAAATATATTTAATATTGTTAGTAAATTAAAATTATTTTTTCTCGTGATTGATACATTCTTATATTCGTTGAGACATTATCAAAAAGTCCTAGGCTAATGTCAACATTATTCAAATTTTAACCGGAACATATATACTGTTGATACAGCCCGTTTTCTGTCGGGTTGATATTTAAACAGTTTAATTCAACTTAAATTCAATTTTTTTTAATATTACAAGTTGTCATAAAAATATTATATACAAATCGTAGGGATAATATGAAAAAAAAAAAAAACTATTCCAATACGTAAAATTCGCCAAAATAATTTTTTTCAACATTTTGACGCACATTAATATATAACAAGGCACTGGATGCATACCAGCCATAAACAGTGTTTATATAAATCTGTATACCTAAATTATTATTATTATTATTGTCGTGCGCGTAATATACATTGTTAGCGCTCGTTGGCGTTCTGAGTTTGGCCCAGATAATCGCGGGCAGAACGCCGCACGCGGCGGCGTGACGGTAATCAAGCGCACGCAAAACGCGCCCGAGTGGCGGCGGCGGCGGCGGCGGGAAAACCGTACGGGCGCGCCAAAACGTTTGTCGGGTGGGAACGAGCGATGGTAGCGTGGCCGCGGCGGGTGACTGGTCGTCGTGGTCGTCGTCGTCATCGCCCGCCGACACCGATTATGTATTATTATTATTATTATTAAAATAATATAATACGTATGCCGCGCCGCCGGTTAGATAACGCTCGCTCGCCCGTCCGCTGGACACGCGCGGTGGAGACGTCGAGTGAGCGGCTCCGCGCGAGAGTGGGTGAAAAAATAGTGAAAACGACGACTACGACTACGACTACGACGACTACGACTGCTGCGGCAGCGACGACGAATCGCACGGCGGCGCAGGCGAACGGAAAGACAATTATTGTTATGATGTCGTCGTCGTCGGCGGCGGCCCGCGTACGCGTATTGCGCAACGCTATATATATAATAATATTATTTTCATATGTTATTATTATTATTATTATGGTAGGTACCGCGGTGCATTATATACATTTACGCGCTCACCGCATTTTTATTCCTTCTCCCGTAATAATATTATATTATGTATATACACCGACGACGTCTTCTGGTTGGCAGCGGACATGTGCGTGTGTGTATAAGACGTGTACATATTATAAGCATATTCTAAGTATTGAGCATAGTAAGCATTTTATACTGCAGTGACTGGGAATAACTTAACTTTACTTACGAGTTATTGTGTGTATGGTGTAAGGAAAATATTACTTTTTAAGTAATTTTATATGGCAAATCAATTACATTTTATTTTAAGTAATTTAAGTTACTTTTTTGTTGTACAATTGCTTAATTACTCGTTACTTAAATTTTTTAAATATATTTTAAGAACCACTTACTAAAAATATAATAATTTATGTAAATATATCATATAAGTTCAATTTTCTGACAGTAAAACTTTTGTAAAAAGCTCTTTGACGATAAAAAAAATGTATTTTTTATAAGTAGTAATAATTTAGAAAATGCATTTAAAAAAAAAAGAATAAAATTTTGTTATCGCTCTTAAATAAGCGTTTTATATAATTCCATATTTTTGACTGTTAATACTTAGTTGAAGTTTTGACAACCTAATCATTATTAAGCCTCAGTGATGTTTTTGGAAATAAAACGTTCCTTTAGTTGCGTTATGAAAATACTTCAACTCAAAAGTAATGTAACTTGACCAAATAAAAAAAAAAAAAAAGCAACTCGAGAATAATTTGAATTGCAATTATGAAAAGTTATTTGTAATGTCTTTAAATTACTAAAAAAAAAAAATGAAAAGTAAGTACCCCAACACTGGCATTATTATTATAGCCGGGTAACGGCTGGTGTGGAAACTACTACACCGTGGTGCGGTGGAACGTCGTGCAAGATGGTTCGCGAACGCGGAGGAGAACTTCACCAGCCGCCGCCGTCGTGTCGTAGTATGTCAAGGACCAAACGCCTCCGGGTTATGGATCTCTCTCTCTCTCGCGCAGGTCTTTCCGGTCGTGTCCGATCATGTCCCGTGCGTGTATATTTTATAGGTAATAAATAATAATAATAATATATTATACCCACAAGCGTGTACGATGATATTATACATAACCAAATCGAGCTATGGTGTATGCGCGCAGTGGGGGGGGGGAGGAGCAAAGGGGCCATACCCTTTATATAGGCCATAATTTTTTTTTTTTTTTTTGACATTTTAACTGTACGTCAGTACCTATGGGTCATATATGATATGCGAGTATGTGATTAATATATTATGCTGCGTTAAACACACGTGAAATCACAGATATATCATATTTGTGTCGACTGTGTATGGATTGATTACGGAAGAAGTATAATAGGTAATTTATGGCGAATAGCGATAGAAACTGTTTAGGTTGCATGATGTTTTTTTATTGGTGTATATAATGAGTGTGTGTGTGCATTTCATGGAAAGTTCACTCAAAGACCCAATTGCGTATGAATCTTTTTTTCTTATTTTCAACCTTTTATTTTTCAAGTGCGCGCGTTTAACTCTTTCCGTCGGATTTGCTGCTGCCCAGAGCAATATTTCCCGCCACCGTTTTGGTACCTCATAATTATTATTGTCGTTTTCATTGTGTGCGCGCGTTTCGCAATAACTTTCATTTTTGATTCCCGATCGGTTAATTTAAAAATATCGTATTTTAACAATATAATAATGCGTATAACACACGTGCGGTTATATAACAGTACCGAATTATCGCGACGCTCAGCAGATTTTCGTTGTAGGTACTACTGTAGTGTAGTTCCTACAACTAAAAACTATAACGACATATTATACGACATAACCCCTTCCACGTAGGTGGCGTATGTCCCATTGTACGTGTTACTATAACATCATTGTTAATTCGACTCGCTCGTAGGTATACTAACAGTATATATGCGTTATTAGTTATTATAGTTTATTATTGGTATTCATTGATACTATGTTAATATACTACATCAATAATTTAATCGAGAAAATAGTAAATAATTATTGTTTTATTTTGATAATGAATTGGCTTTCGCCCAAATATAATAGCATATATAATAATATATAATACACAATAATAAACAGTAAGATGAGATAATTTCAAGTGATGGTATTTGATAATATGTAATATAGTGTAGATATTATTAAAATAAATATTGTTCCAAGATTTTTAGAAATAAAATAAAGTACATTTTAAAATGTAAAATAAACAATTATTGCACAGTTGAGTAATTGGGTGCATATAGCAATTAACATTTTAATGTGTTAATAATTTTCATAGTATTTACTACAGCATTTATTACGTCAAACAGTTGTCAAATGTAAAATTCCTTATCTAACATTTTTTTTACGACAATCATCAGTTATCGACTATCGTTTTAATATAAGTTAATGCTAATATATAGTGGCACATGTAATATATTATGCAGTTCATATTACTACTGACAATGTGTGCTAGTTTATGTATCACAAATTAAATGCGTGAACTTTTTGATTTCCGTCTATTATCTTTAAACTATATTATTTGATAAGTACGTTTATGTTGATAACATTTTTGTTTCTCGGTCAAAAATCTTGACAATGTAATAAAAAGTCACTGTAGAATATTACTACAGAAGCGTTTGACGAAATTAGATAGGTACTTAAACGAAAAATAATGATTTTCCATTTAATGTTTCTAGTTATTATTTAGCTTTAATTTAAAAATTGTCAATCGCAAAAACTTGCAACATTTTGGCCTTACGTATATTATTATTTTTTATACACTGATCAAATGTTCAAAATATTTTGACTAATTTTAAGCTAATTATGCAACGAACCCCACTCACATCGCTCTAGGTACGTACCGTCTGCACGTTGACTTCGTTGACTCTTAATGATGTATCTATATGCATTATGCAATGTATAGGAAACATATTTAAATTCAACCGATCGAATTAAGAAAATACCAACATAAACTATCTTTATAGAAATAGATATAAATCCCAATCGTCTCCTCTGTTAAAAACGCATTATAGTGGCCTAACCAGTGACCTAACCTTATAACGATGTACACTCAAAACCAATACAACAGAGCAAGTTCCATAGTTTTTTTATAATTTTATTTCGTGGAATTTGATTTGAAATTTGCAGTATTTTGTCTTAAAATGAAGATGCATTTTATCTAGAAATTTGAAATATTATTAAAATGTCTTATACCTAATACATAGGCATTAATTAAAAAAGAGTTACGTGAGAATATAAGTATTATTTTTTAGATAAAAAAGATGATATTAACTTGAGAAAAATAATATTAGATTTTTTGATTTGCAAAACGAAAGTGCTTTTACTATTTGAAGTTTTTCGTCATACAACTATACAGGTAGGTAGTATTTGCACAGGACAAGGCCAAGGCCCAATCGTTTGAATTCCCAAGGTAGGGTTGATGATAGTTTATCATACAATATATTTCGGTTAGAAGCTTATTATAAACATTACCATATTGTTTATCATTATTAATTTTTCAATATTACAAGTTTTGTAAATTACATATTATAATATTTAATACTACCAAATGAAGATAAGTGTTAAGGTATTAGTTAAAATTATAAACAAGTATGGGTTTTATAGGTTTGTTGAATATACTCTTTATTATACTGTTTAAAACTATAGAAAATTCGGACGAAAATCATATTCAAAAATACGATAAAAACAATAATACTTAAAATCGTTAAATTATACAGTTTGAAAAAATATTAAAATCAAAATTAATTGTGTGTAGGTTAATGATGATGATAAATTAATGAGTTTATAACTGGTAATACCTATATACATAATATGTTTTATAATATACATTTAAGTTATAATTTTTAAAAACATATATAAGCGAAAACATGTTTTATTAGTAAGTTCCTACTCTTGTTAAAATTCGCAAATGGTTTTCATAATGCAAGAACTAGTTTAAACCGGTTGACTAAAGATTGACCTATATTATATCATAATATAAACATTTAAAGATTTCCGGAAACAAAAATACACACATTTTTTGTATGTAGTTGTAAATTAATAATACTTGTAACTTTACATGTATTCAAGTAAAGTTTTGTGATAATTTGTTTATTTTTTTTAACATACGATAAGTTTTTTGTAGCCACAATAATTAACAAGTTATAAATATTATCGTTTTTTCGCCTAAGCAAAAGATTTATTTGCCCAAAAAACATTAAATATACAATCAGTTGTGCCCCAAAACATAGCAAAATATTCCTTTAAAATAAGCGTTGATTCAATTATAAATTATAATATTTTTGAAATGTTAACAAGTACAATATAAAAACAATTTTTTTAAACATGTTTACATTTTTTGTTTATCTTAAAACCACTAGTAGGTACTTGTTAGCTCCTTATCCTCATTTTTATACAAATTATTCTGACTACTGACCATTGGTGATTTTAATAATATTATCGTTTTTATAAACGATGTGTTCTTGTGAACTTGTGTTCGATACAAGTTCATCAATTTGTTTTAATTTTTCTTAAATGTTATCCACTACACTTTATACCCATATAACAATGTTTCAGCTCACCTGCTTACATTTGTAATATATTGAACAGTTATTTTGTATTTCATGATTTGTTCAGTTATAAAAAAGCAATAATCCTATATATTTAAAAAATCTGAAATAGGTTGCTTTAAAAATGCAGATATTCATATGCTTTTATATATTTTTATTGCATGATCAAAAAAATGGTTACCTTACACCAAAATGAGTTTCATGACTCAACAGTTCTGTATATGAAATATAATTTTGTGTATTTTTGCATATCTATTTAATATTTATGTATTTTTGCAATTTCAGGGAAAATATTTGTTGCCACCGCAGCTATCAGTTATTTTCTGTTTCCTTTTGGTTTTTGTCTAACACTCATTAATGTGTTTTGTTAGTAAAATTATTTGACTCCTAAATGTACACTGTTTGAAGTCCTGTGTGCGGTCGTCCTTGAACAACACTTTCACTCGTTCGGTCCGGGCCTGGCAGCCCATAAAAATGGCCGGGGTGACGTAACTTTGTTTGTACCGTTGGACCTGGCAGTCATGATTTTCACTTTCTATTAGCCTACTGACCGACTTGCTCCTTTCTCGGTTACGACTCGTTTGGTCGCACAGAAAAAGAGAGAGAAAAAGTAAGTGAGAAGGAGAGTGTACGAGAGAGAAAAATAAAACCGAATGTTATTAACTGAACAATCCAATTCGTCGCTGAGTATAACTCGTTGCCGTAGGAATTCTTATAGATATAATGCCGTTATATGTGTAGGCGATAATAAATAGTGGTTAAAAAAATAACCTACTTCAAAAATGTCAAATTTGATTCAATATTTGGTTCTTGTACTCATATCTTTTATACATATATTTTTTTTTTAAATTTTTTTTTCATATACCGATATTTATTGTTTTGGTTTGAAAAATAATTTTTTTTATTTCTTATTATGATAAAAAATACTTAAAGTATAATAAGTAAACTGTTAAAAAATTAATATCGGGATTTAAAGATAATAAGATTATAATTTTCTTCTAATAACCTACATATTAATGTACATATAAGTATACTTAATAAGTGGACAGGATAAATATATAATTTCGTAAGAGTGAAATATTTATAATCCACGAACCTTCAGGCGTATAGTTTTTATGATACCTTACACGATAATCATTAACATTTCATTTCATACTTCCTGAATTCCAAAAACAGCTATAGCATTTTTTTTAAATCAACATTTAAAAGATGTTATGATATTAAAATTAGAATGTATGTTAATACAGGTACTAAATTTGTTTAAATGTGTTTCGTATAACAATTAAGTATCTTAACATTAAATTCAAATTTTTTTAAAAAATGCTTATTATCAGTAAAATGTGATAACTTGGTAACTCTCCATTACTTAATAGTTTACGCAATATCTATATTTTCCGTTTAGAAATCCTGAAGTACCAAAAAAATAACCAGTGGTTACCATTAAAGACAAATCAACTATTACGAATCGAAATAAAGTAGTATATATCAGTTATCATTATTTATTAGAACTAAAATAACTTTAATGGTAAATATTAAAAGTTTAGTTCTTATAAAACGATTTGTTTAGGTTGTAGTATAGGTAAGTCCATAATCATAGAGTAATATCGTAATATTATCAGTATAACCACGAAAATATATTAAAAATATTTGAATATTGATGGTCTATAATTGTAATAATGTAAAAATAACAATTTTATTTATCTTTAAAAATACTATTTAGTCTTCCCATACATTATACTCTAATTAGTATTTTCGTTATTGTAATTTTTCACCTATTATTTTAAACCATATAAGATTTTTTTTTAATTTGTTTCATCTTAACCTTTTCATTTTTTTAATTTAAAAATTAAGGATAACTACAAGGCCTTAGAAAATCTTAAACTTTGAGTTATTGAACATTATTGGTTTATACTTTATGTACAAGAAGTGTATTCATTATTGAATTATGTATGATTCTTTGTCATAAGAAGTATGAATACAAATGGCATTTATCCATAACAACAAAGAACACTTACATAAAATTCAGTTGATAGAAAACACAATCATTTTAAAGAAATTAAATTTGTATTTTAATCTTACATATTAGCTTAATGTGATAAATGCTTAACTTCATAAAATAAAATTATAACAATCAATTAAGGATAATATTTTCAATCCTCTTCATTGAACATTTCATTTATATAATTTGACTTTCATTACTTATATTGAAGAGATTATCAATATTATCGTTTTTACTTTTTATAATACAATATTAATAATAATATACATATTTCATCTAAAAATAATTACAATCGAAACATATGTTTAGTCTAAAAATATATATAATATGTACCTATATTATACCGACCGCTTTAAATCACACAAATGACACTTTAACACTTAATAAGAAAATGGACTTTAATTTATAGTCATAATATATTACCTGTTTACAAACCCTCTTGTTTTCCATTTGACCTTGTAATTCATTCAAGGGTTTTGGGTGTTCAGGATATTTCTTTACATATTTTGCTATTGAATTTTTCATTGTGAATTTTTTTATTTTCTACACAAAAGCAACCATTGTTTGGCACGTACTATTCACTTCGCCATCCCTTCTTTGAAAGTGTTACAAAATCTCCAGAAACAGCTGCACCACGAATGACTCACGAGCTACATTTAGTATTATTGTTGTTATTTTTTTCCCCGTTGTACATAATATCTATGTGCGACGTGTGTGTATATATATATATATATATTTGTCATACATACATACATTTTATATATAAATATATATTAACTTTTATTCTTTACGTATAATTATATAGAAGGAGCGAGAGAGAAAACGTCTTGTAAAAATGTTTAAAGGGTGAATCCCCCCGAGGTTCAAGGTACACGCGGGATGAATATTGGCGTGTGCTAAATAAAAGCAGAGTGTTGCTCAACTCAGTGAAATTATTTGTACGAATGATTATCAAATTTTCATACACAGCCCCTGATGTTTCGAAAGACCTTTGTACCTGCTAGGCAAGAGAGGCAAGTGCAGACAACCAGCACCCTTTTTGCGTAACCCTTTATTATATGAGACTTTTTCAAAGGTTTCACTCTCACGGTATCCGAACAAAAGGGGCACACTGACCCCTGCTATTGGTCACATAAAGGCTTTACTACAGGTATTTCAGCTTATCTCACGCTATTATCCAGACATCCAGTAGGTACCAGTTAAAATCGAAAATGTATTCTCTTTTATTTCCAAACTACGCTGATTATAATATATTATTATTCAATATAGTTGAATATACCTACATATGTAGTTGATTTGTCCCATGAATAAATATTAAGTATTTCTGTATTTTTTTTTTCTATAACTATTTTATTTTGTTACGAGAAAGTCCGACAATAACAGAATCACATATTTTCTAGAAATTATTATTATCTACCAGATGACCACAACTAATTGTTAATTTTTTTTGTACTCGAATATAACACTGTATGTGTTATGATTAAATTGTCGGAAGTTCACGTAAACGCCGTTTACATTCCGGCAATTATAATTAACAATTTTGCATGGATGTCTACAAATATAATATTATTATGTAGGTACTATAGGTACATATTATGTATACTAAAATATATTGTACGTTATTTTTTTTTTTTAGCAAGAAGGCATAGCCTATTATTTTTTATTTTTACATACCCACAGTAAACAAGCCTTACGCCGTATTATATTATCGCACCGTCTAACCAATAACCATTGTGTTATATGTCAAAATATAGGTAGCTAAATACCAAGCAATCGGTGTTTATTTATTGTCATAATATATTTGAAATTTGTTATGTATTTTTTTTTTTTTAAAGAAGACTATAGAAATCATAAAAACTTATTATACATTTTAGAAAATATTTCTTCAGTTAAAGACTTAATAAGATACATTTAATACATCAATATTTATTGGCGATTTCTAAGAATTAATTTTATTACCTACTTAAAAATATTTTTCAAGTATTTATGTTTTATATTTTAAGTAAAAATGTACTTATTTAGTTCGTAAAATTAAAATTATGACACTTAATAAGCAGGTTTTTATTATCAAATTAAGACAAATTCATCAATGAATTGTTATAAAATGTTGATATGACTGTAAAGTTATATTTAAATTCTAAACTTTGAATAATTTTTAATGAAATAAGTTTTAATTTTTGAAATTTTAAAAATAATTAAATTCTACACCTGTAAACGTATAACAATAGCTGTAAAGGCTTTTGTTTCAAATAAAAAAATCTCAAAATTGAATGTATTCTACAAATAAACTCATTTATATATATATATATATATATATATATTGTAATTTTGTAATTTGTAAGTAAATGCATATATATTTTTTAAATATCGTGGTCACAAAAAAAATTAAATAATTCGATTTAATAAATTTAATTTAATTTTAATTTCATACATTAACATTAAATAATATAAAGCATATACCTATTTTTTAATAGCAATATAATTTTTATACTTATAATAATTATATTAATAAGATTTATATTTTATTCATTGAAAAATAAAGTAGCAATGTAATATATATTAATAATATTTTTTTAACCATATTTTGTGCTCAACTATTTTGTTAACTGTCTATTTTATTACCTACTTACCTTTTTATATTTATAAAGGTATTAGTATATTTAATTAATATCTTAAATTAAAAGTTATGTGTTATTTATACCTACTACTACTTACAAATACCTAATTCAAAACAATTGTTTTTTGTAAAAATAATTTACATTTGTTCAAATATAAAATAGTTAAAAATATAAAAATGTTAACTATTATTTAATTCTTGTTGATAATCAATAGAAATATACACATGCATCTTATTTTAAAATTTAATTCTATGAATAAGGTTGGAAGAAAATTAAGGTATATATTAGTTTTTTTGAATAATTTAAAACTATGGTATATATTATATAAATATACATATTAAATTATATTACTCTATTATGTACGTATTGAGTATACATTTGTATTTTATGTTCAAAAGAATTTGTTTAAATGTATAGTATCAATTATAATTAAAATTATTAAATATTAACAACTTTTTTAGTAATTCTAACAGCTAATAAATGAATATACTTATTTTTAGAATAATAATCGTTTAAATTTATAGAATTTAGATAAAAAAAAAAAATATTTTATAATTTTTTTTTAACATATTTTTTAGTAAACCGTTGTGACTTTAATAATTGATAAATATAATTAATTAATAAAAAAAATAACTGATTTTATCAAAAATATTAAACATAATAATATTATAATAAAATTATGGTATCTATATAAATGAATAGGTAATGTAATAATATTATTTTCGTCCACGTCCGTATACTGGCTATCAACCAATCAGACTTAGAATGAGGTTAGGGAAAGTGGGCAGTGGGTGATCATGTAATAGCCAAACCTGAAAATATCCGTATAGTGTGTATATTGTTTGTTGATAATAGTAATAATAAATCGTGATTTTGCGGTTAGTTAGCCATTGTTAAATAATATCATTTCTGATGTGATGTATGCGATAATCAAGTTGAAGAACAAAAATCAAGCATTTGAACGTGACATAAATATCGTATAATGACACTAAACTAAATAATTTATCGAATGTGATAATATTAATATAGTATTAAATAATAAAATTGAAGAATGTTTATGTACTTGATTAAAAGAGTTAATAAAATACAGTGTTTTATTTTATAATATTTTATAAAGTCGTATTTAAGGAACGCTTTAGTACAATATTCATTTTTGATTATATCATCCGTACTATACTAAATAAGCTAACTGCCAGTATGATGGTAGGAATAGTTGGATATTACAACCAAAATGTTTATACTCAGGTTACATAAGATTTTTTAATATTTACTCTCATACTATCGTGAGAATGAAATTCATGATAAACTATCTCATATTAAATAAATTATTAAAAGTATGTTGAACGGCTACAACATTAAATAATTATAATTGAACTCGTAGTTTCATTATATACATGATAATATTATACATAAATATTATATATTTATACTTATATCAATCAAATGGTCGTCGTGTATTATGAATTATGATTATTAACTTTAAGTAAGTAGGCATGTAAACATATTTTATCTATTCATTTATACAAAAATTAATGTACACTTGGATAAGGCTTATAGACTTGATTAATTAGCACCAAAGTTGGTCGCATCGTTTTTATACCCCTATAGGTTGCTATAGAGTGAATTACAGATGAAATTAATTTTTGCTCACGAAAGTTGAATATTTTTTCGTTTATATATTTATAGTGTTGTTAATAGGCACAATTTGGACAGTTATTTTTTATTTTTGAGAAGGAGGTGGATAGTTAGAATTATTTAAGTTGTACAATCACGCACCCTTCTATTTTGTTAAATACATGTTTGTACACTGATTATCAAGTTCGCTACAATCCCATAATTAAATTTCTTTCCAATTCGACCATTATTTTACTAGACATTGATTATGGATTTAAAAGTGAAAAAAAGTGTGGGCAAAAGGGTACAGATCAGCTGTACATTAGATGTTGTGTAAGTTACTGTAATCGGTTAAATTTGAATTCAATGATATTATATCATTATAGGTATACGAAAAACAATTCTAAGTGTAGACGGCCTGCCAGTCTATATTATTATAAATATATTTTATGATATTTTGCTATTGAGGTAACTAGTTTTACTATTATTAAACAGTAGGTTGAATTAATTTTTTCCAAAAACATTTCATTTTATATAAATAAAAGTTTCAAGTACCCATGAATATTTTTAAATTACAAAAAAATAACTAAAATCGTTAGTCTTCTTTTAATAACTAATTTTGTCTAAATTTGAACTAAAAATGTATACTTAAAAATTGTTTTTATATAAATATTAGATTTTTTGATTACGGTATGAAATACTTATAAGAAACCTTGTTTTAAATATTCAATCCTTTCCTTTACAAACTGAACATTTTATAAAATTTTAACTAGGTACATAATAATTTGTAGATTTTTGTCATTTCAATAAATTTTGTTAAATTTTTAACTTTAAATGTTTACAAAAAGAAAACTGTGCCTATGTTTATTTAATATTTTTAAACTACTATTAAAGCAAATTATTGAGGAACCTTGTATTCAATTTTTAACTTTTTTGACCTCGCGAAATTTGTTTATCAATATTTAAAAAAAAAACTAAAAATTAAAAATGTCTTATGTCTATAAATAGTTCAAAAAGTCAAAATATTTTGAAAATTGTATAATATGTGTACAAAATCCTAATATAAATTATTAACACTTAGTTTTTGTAACGCTTTTGAAAACTATTTAGAATGTTTTACTTTTGACTCCCCGATGTACCAACTAGATTCACATTTCTACCACTAAAAAAGATGCTAATGTAAAAATCGAAGTATTTTTAATGTCCCAAAAAATGATGATAGTCACACCAAAAAAAAAAAAAACCAGACATCATGGTAAATATTTATCTGGTCAGAATATAAAAAAAAAATGAAGGGTTCAAACAAAACCAGGAGGACTAAGAGTATAGTTTGAACCACGTTCGAAAATATACCTAGTGCTATATTCAATCCGATACAGGCGGATTGTTCATCTAGGTCGAAGTAGTTCTCAAAGTGAGATACTAAGGAACACTAAAACCAAGATACATCGAATAAGTATTTTATATTAATTACTCATGATTTCCCGGAGCTATAGAGGTAAAATCTGTTTGTATGTAGAGGGTAGTCTTTGTAAATACTGAGCCACCGATTATAACAATTCTTTTACTTATCGAAAGATACATCTCTGACAACATTCTGGTTAATTTTTCAACAATTTTTAATTTGTGAGTTAATTTTTAATTATTCTATACTTCAACACTAAAATCACTATATAATTTGATATAAATAGGTACTCGTATATTTACAGTTTATTTATTTAAAAGATAATATTCACACAACTCTGTGAAAGTATGGATTATTGAATTTAAACCTACTTATAACTTAGATTTTATTATTTTAATCAAATTTGATATGGTAATTAATTATAGTTTGATTATTATTTAAAATGGAATCATTTTTAATAAGTATGAGGTTGTGTAATTCTGTAATTTCCCATTTATGAAATTGTTAGAATTTCCTTCATTCACTATAATCACGTGTTTGGATAAATTAATGGTGTTTTAACTTTGGTTAAACTTTCGTGATTTTGACAGACTCGAAACGTTTATAAAAAATCAAGGACTATGTATTTTCAATATTTTTTGTACCAAAATCCCTATTGTAAAATGTACAAACATATTCGTGTAAAAAAATGTTATCTACTTAAATAGCTATAAAAATCACGTACGTGTCTTCCCCAAAACACACATTGAAATTTTTAACATTTTATTTGGTAAATATTTATCATGTAATTACCTTGTATTTGCATACTAACTTTTGTAATTTGTAAGCATTTTGTTTAAGCGCGAAATCAAAAAGGTGACGAGGTGGTAAACACATGTGTCCACCACAATTCCTTATAAAAAAAGATTATTATTGCTAACATTTAATTAGCTCTAAATATTGGAACAGGAAAAATTTTGAAATAATCATTTTTGGTATGCGAGGAGTAGCGTCTACACCTCCTCCCATTTTTTGATATTATGTCTAAACTTAATGCATGCAAATAACAAAATTTAACATGTAAATATATGTGTTAACATACCTACTAAATATTTTCTAAACAATTTTTTTTGAACATTTCAGTTTGGAGGTGGAAGGCGTACTTTCAAAAATCTAAGAGTAGTTAAGAAATAAAATATGCATCCAAATCATAAATAAAAAAAAGTTATGAAATATTAGATAGGTACACAATTAATATTATTAACTAATTTATTTTTGATTACTTAAAAAAGATCGTTTGTTGGAGGGAAAACAATATTATGTTAAAATAGAGTTAAATTTAGTTACTGAATTAAAATTTATTAGATATCAGTGCCACATAAATTTAAAAAGATTGGAAAGTGGGTCTCGCTCTGCTGTACAGTAGGTGTCAAATAGGGTACTGTAATAAATGTATTAAATGTCACAACTAATTTTGTTAAAAATTGGTTTTTGCGTAAAAATTCCTGTATTTTCCTTAATTTTTTTGTTGTTTTTCCCGACGCATTTGAAAACTATTGTGTAATTTTAACTCCTTAAAGTACCAACTAAATTCACTTTCCTACCGAAAAATATATTGATGAAAAAATCGAAGAACTTTTACTGCCCCAAAATGTGATGATAGACACACAAAAAAAAAACATTCATCATTGTAAAATTAATAGATACATTCCTCGCTCCTCTCAAAATCTAAAATAATATAATTCTTATGTTAATTTTATTAATCCTGTGCTAATTTAAATTATGAATACATTTCTAATTACTTTTTGAAATATGTACAAAACAGTTCATGTATTATTCTAGATAATATCTAAATATCATCCCGTAGTAAATAAGTGCATTTTATAACTTGTGTAAAAACTTATATACTACTTATATATATCTTATATACTTGCATAAATATATATTCAACAACCGTTAACTGTTACGATTTAAACTTAATACACAAGTATGTGTTTACCTTGCAATTATTTTTGTTAATATATATAGTTTATTTTTAAGGTAAACATTATATAATTTATAAACCATAATAAAATAAAAAAAAAATAGAGATTTCCATGTATAAATCATATTAATAATATTTTTTTTCTGTGTATAAAGTATATAATTCACGGGGTACTCCAGCTGTCACTGCGCACATACAATTAATTATTAATAATGTTCAAAAAAGTAAAAGCCCAGTTTTTTTAATTAAAATAATATTCTAATAGTTAAAACATTTCATTGTTTATAAATTTACAAAATATAAGTACATGTTACTGGTGGAATGTTCCAGACACATAATTATTGACTATTAGACATTATTTTAAAAATGTAAAGTTTCACTTGCTTCAGTGAAAATAAATACATTTATTGTAGTTATTTATAGTTATTAGTTATAATAGTTATAATAATTAGTTACCGATAATTAAGAAGTAATGGAAAAGTCTAGAAAAGTTTTAAATTTTTTTGAACTTTATTGAAAATAATACCACGTTACTGTTAATACTGCATTATTTATGTATTTTATTAAAATAAATATAAGAATAGTAGGTATCGAAATTTAAGCTAAATAAAAATTCGGGTATTTTAATATTTCCAACAATTTTCTTGAAAATTGAAAGAATATTTACAAAAGTGACCTTCCGCAGTATCTATATATTCACAACAGTTGTATACAATTTTGAAACACTTTCACTTCTTTAATAAACGTGTTTTCCGAAAGTAAAAAAAAAACTTTTTATTGCTACGTTCAGAATCTAAAATAACATACTAAATAGATAAATGTTTCCTAAGTGTCTAAGTATCTGAGTAAAGTCTTCAATTAATATGTATTGATTATAAATAAATTAAGTATTTGTATTTTTTATATAGTTATTGCTGGTATATATTTCACTAAATTTTTTGTTTAAAAAATAGCCATTTATTGGTTTTTATTTTATACGTTATTCATTATCAAACGTATAAAATAAATTAATGACGTAAAACTAGTTTTATAACATTTATTTTTAAATATCCATATTTTTAAAGTAAAACAAATCACAATATAAAATTATATATTATAATATATAATTTCATAAATTTATGAAACGAACGAAAAGTACCATCGTGTATGTTAATTTTAAAAATTCAGTATAACAAATTGATATGCTTGTAAGAATATAATCGCATATTAATCGTTGAGTAATAAAATGAAAAAAAAATTATTTACTTATTACTCTAAAATGCATACTGTTTAAACTTTGACAAAAAAGATAAATCTATTGTTTACATAAAGAATAATATGTTTCTTTTTTATAGTAAATTTAATTTGGTAAGTACTTACCACATATATGTTTATATTTATTGACGTACCTTTAAGACATACAGTAACTATTACTAATTCTTTTATATTTATCGTGTTTATTAATCTATTGTTCATTAACATTTTCCATTAACTCTAGTGCGTCACCTAATTATGTCGAATGGTGTTTTTTACCTATAAAAAATAGTTATATGATTATCGAATGTTTTGGATTTTTCTATTATATATATATATTTATATTTTTTTTTAATTTCTACATTCATTTCTATGTCCATATTACGATCGTGTGTAAAAACCTTTTATCCCAATAAAAGCCCATCTGTAATACGTGAAAAAAACATGTGGTTGACCTTCGAAACATACTAGTTCCAGGATTCCAGAAGTCAAAAAAATCGACGCAGCTCGTTCGCTCGTCCTCGGTTAGAACCGACTGGGAGTAAATAAGCTGTATAGATTATACCCCTCCTCCCTAAAATAAACGGACGAGTTGTAGGCATATTCCGGTGCGTTATATTCGGTTTTATTTTCTCTGTCTATAATATATATATATATATATATATACACATAATATACATGCACTTTGAGGATTTAGATTAATGGCGGCCACCGCGCCTGTTTACCTATGTATACGTATCTACCTGTTGGGCTCGGGTTGACGTCCTCCAACACACGTGGCCCCGGGTCGGCCTGTGGACGCACGTGTGCTTACTGGACACGTGAACGCGTGCGCACTAAGGGGATAATTAATGATCCAATAGAAATTTGTCAACGTTATCAAACATTCAAAATAATATTTCTCTAAGCTATTAACATTTCTAATAGTGATACTGTGAATCACGTTGAATGGAAATGTCATTCTGTATAGGTAGGTTAGTAGGATACCTATACAGAATGACATTTCCATACTTGTATATACTTGTAAAGTATTGCAGGCTCATAACAATTATTATAATTTTTAAATGAAGCAATAATGTAACGAATTAAATTTATATTCATATTTATTAATTTATATAACAACACTGATAACTAAGTACGTAAAGTATGATTTTCCAACAAACAGATTCTCAATTTTTTTCTCTTGAAACCAAATTTGTGATTTTTTTTCAAATAATTTTTATTACATTTAAATACCTAACTATGTATTTAGTTTAGTTTATTTATTTTTTTAATATTACATCAAGTATATGGTTTAATTTCAATACATTTATTTGAGTATTTAATATAATACTTGAGATTAAACTTATAACTAAATACTAACTTTATAACTAAATAATGTCTTTATTTTTTGCCAAAATATTGGGTACTATATACAGCACAAATTTGTAGGCAAATTGTGTTCATAGACCTAACATTTTTTATTGGACTATTCTTAAGTAACAACAATTGAAATTGCTTTTTAGACATTAAAACCATAATTAGCGTACATCAATATTGGTAATATGTATACATTCATACAGTATACAGATAATAGATATCAAAAGGCAAACGTAATATCGTTCTGATAAACATTAGTTTGAATTTAGAACGTTTAAATGGCATAACAAAAAACATTGTTTTAAGTTAAATTAGTCATTGCTTATTCAATTTTATCAATATTTGAGAACAGTTAGGATTATAATTTAATATATTTTACTAAATTATACATTTTGATCCCCAAATATATTATGTTCTGTCTATTCATCATGAAATTTATTATTAATCCTTGATTTTAAATATTAATAAATGCATATTTCAGTATATATATATATATTTTATAAAGTTTAAATAATCAGTTTAAAATTATAACTAAAAATAACTTTGTTTTATTTAAACAGTTTATTTAACAATGTAAACTGATGTTTTTGTTTTAATAGAAAATGTTTACAATAAAATTTTAACTCTATTATTATTGCTAATAATAAAATTTTAGAAATTTGTACTAGACCTTTTTTACATATATTTTTAAATAAATATATTGTCATAATATGATGTTTAACTTATGTGCTTAACTAATTAATCTTATGGTGTTGCCTGTTAGTTTCAATAATATTTTAGTTAAATAAAATATCATAAAATTTGTATTTAAAGATTAAACCGTCGTAAGTAATGTCACAGAATCATAGTATAATAAAACATATTATACATTTTTATTCACATATATAATATTATTATGTATACCTATTATGAAAAAGCTTTATATTTTATCAAACGTTTAAATCAAGATTGTGTAAGAAACATGGTTTTTTCTCAAAATGTATTTTTTAATTTAAAACGTTACCTACTTTTTTGAATAATATTATTTATAATATTGAATTTGAGGAAATTAAATGCGCTACGAGTTTTTACGAGAAGATAAGAGTAAAAGTAATTTTTAGATAATATCATATGACAAGTATTCTTTGAATATAAAATATTATCGTATTTACTAGGTTTAGGTATTTCATATTTCTTATTTATATTTTATATTTTATTAGTTGTCTGTTAACAATTAATAATTTTAAAAAAACTCTAGATAAAATACAAAAATCTAGTGTTGGGTTGGTACTCATTTTGTTTTGTTCAACTTTGCTTAGTTTATTTCAGCTTATTATAAATTTAAAAGCTATTATCGCATCCTAAAGACGATTTTCAAAAATATCGAGTTAAAATCACACTCACTTAATTAACTTCTATCGCTCCTCTGGGTATGTTTCTCAAACGTAAAAAGAATAGAAAACTATCTAAAAACCTAATTCAAAAATTCTAATAACAGATTAGATTTCCAATCGATAAATACGGTCTTCTAAAAACTGTTTGAGCTTTTTCACTGCCTAAAATATATACTATCCTCTATACTGGAAAAAAAGAAAAAAAAGTAAACATCATAAAATTAATATACTTCATGATTTACATAGAATCTAACGTCTCTGTCATTTACATTTCATTTTATAAAAATATTGTAGCTATTATATAGGTAGGTATAACGGTTTTATGTTATTCACTTGATAGTTGTAATTTACAATTTAAATTATGTGGAAGTATACTATACAGAATATGAAATAACTTAAATGTGTATATAATTTTAAAATTTAAACACTTATGTATACCTACATTTTTATAATTCAAATTAAACGATGTACCTTTCAATTTGATACTTATTTGAACACTTAGTTTATTAAATATCCACGTATACCTCTTTCTAGCTATTATGTATTATACGTATCGTACATAACTGTACCATAACATATTAAGCATTATATTATTTTTATCATTAAACGACTAATTTTAAATACTAATAAAAAATAGTATTCTCGATTATAGAAACAAGCAATATTACCATCAAAAATTAATTTAAAATTTTAATTAATAGATGAATTAATCACATCATTTTGCTTCATGGGTTACATACTTACGTATACATTATTCATAACCTCATATTTTGAAAGTGTAATCAAGTTAACACATATATCAATTTTTTTAGCGGGAAAAAAATCCACGTGATTGTGAACTACATGTCTTCTTGTATTTTAAATAGTTTACATACATTATTCATCATCGAGATATTAGTTGTACCTATATCACACGAAGTCTTAAAAATATATGTTTAAAAATAAAACTGTTATTAATGATCAAAATGATGATCTATAAAGTATCTAATGTATCTTATATTCTTATGCCGATCTCAAAATATTGAGTTAAGTTTCTTTTTTTCAATGAAATCATATTATTAGTAGTCATAAAAATTGTAATTTACTGATCGATGTATATAGTGAAGAAATACCAAATAAATTGATCATATTTAAATTTGCCTGATGTAGTATTTTCACTAAAATAGATTTATTAGTTTTATTATTGGCACCTAAAACTTATACTTATTTTTTTTTTTAATTAATTATGTTTTATATATTAAGCAGAGTGATGAATAAAAAATACATCATTGTAAAACCAATAGAATGATACTTATTATTATTATTATGATGTTTTGTTTGCCATTAAGTTTTGGATCATTAAAAATACTTCAATCTTCATTATCGACAAAGGTTGAAACTAGCAATTGGATTTAATTGGTAATTTGGAGGTCTAAAGTTGAAAATTCAGTTTTTTATAAGCATTTCAAATTTTTACAAAATCACGAAAATGTCTAAATTATTGTGTAGTTATTATTTCCAATTTAACAGCTAATGCCTGAAAATGTAATACATGCACGTTCATCATAAATTATTATTATCAACAGTTGTTAAAAAAAATCAAATATACATATTATGCATAATTTTAACAAAATTGGTTACTTAAATGAAAAATACCGAATTTAGTTATTTTGTTGTAATTGAAACTTTTGGTCATTACATCTAATATTATTATCAATACAAATTGACATTTTAAAAATATTTAAACTAATTTTTAGTTATATTTTAGTACTTAGGTATAATTATATAATCATGCGACGTTTTTTGAAAAAATAAGTTCAACATACTACATTGTAAATTTGTATTACTGTAATAGTTATAAAATTGAATTATAAAATACATGCTATAGACAACGTTGACGTACCGTTTCCACTCAAAACCGTTTCTCGTAAGATTTATCATTAAATTCAAATTCAACACATCCATTACAGTGACATACCTATCTCAATAATGACAGATATACTCAAAACCAGAATATACAGCAGAGTGACTTTCGTGACTTATTATTATTAATTTGCACAAAAATGTGGTACAATGTATAATTATATGATGATAAATTGTAAGAGATGTAAGTGGCGTGAAGAAGAAGTTACCCATTGGTAATACCTCATTTATTTATTTATTTATTTATTATAGTTTAATGAATCACAATTACGGATGATTTTGGTTTTAAGCCGGCAAGGATGGTTATCAGAAATAGAAGAAGAGGCCACATTTTTTTTTATTGAGTGTTAGTGCTGAAGATTAATTGAGAGATAACAATCCAAAACATACTATTGGCATTTGGAAATTAAGGTACGCATAAAATTATACTGTAAACATAGCAAAGAATCGATCAGTATCACAAAAAAAAAATGAAAAATTGATTATTTTCAGCATAAATCATCATAACAAAAATAGCAGTTAAACCAAAACGAACTATTTACAATAAGAACATTTAAATGTTCCCCGAAACGTACTATTGACTGACCGTGTTAAACCCTAGATATCACGATCAAAGATAAAACAGGAAAATATATTAACTATACGTCTTGAGAATAACATTTAAAATTTTAAAATGTATAGTCTGGATATTTGTTTATTATATTAGTATATTTATATATTATGTTTAATAAACATTTATAATTTTTACTATTTACAAATTTTATACACTATATTATTTCATTGTATCGTGTATTGTAAATAGTAAAAAAATATTTAATGTTTATTGTACATATCTACTTTATAATATGAGTAATTAAAGACAAAATAATAAGGAAATATAAATATAATATACACATATACTGTAATTGTGGTTATAGAAGAATAATGATGGTAATCTAATAATCAATATTCACTAGAAATATTTGTATTTATTCATATACAGTTTGTACATATAATGGCATACGCGTTTTGGCAGCATGTTCGGTTATTTGGTAAATAATATAAAATTAAGAGTGAATAATAAATGTTTGGAAAATTAGATCAAAGGTTAGAGGTTAACTCGTCCGAGAGTTAAATTTATAGTGAGCTTTATACTGATAGGCGATAGCAATAAATACTTAGAAGCTATTTAACTATTTAAACTAACTAGTAAAATAACATTTAAATTATTCTAGATAAATAAACAAATTTACCCTAATCTCAATTTATAAAATAATTATATTTTCGTTATGTAATTGAAATGTTTTTATAGGATTAATACAATATTTCTGATTACGTAGACTTTATTTAAAGTTTGATTTTCAATAAATCATATTCTTATGTGTGCAGACTGCAGACAAAATTATCGGTTGTTTCCGTATTTCATACTTATTTAATAAATAATCTTACTAAAAATTTGACTAGTTTTATACACTTGCATTTTTGGTTCACTGCAGTCGCTTATCATACAGCTGTATAGGTATAGGAAGTTTTATAGATATATTTGCAATACGTAATATAGTGCATACTTCATAATATAATCATTTTAAATTACAATCACTAGGCTATAAACAAATAGTTTTAATATCTTATTGGTTTTGAACTTATATAATAGCGCATAGGACATGTGTATAGATAGGTAAAAAGTGTAAATATACCATATAATATATGGACAATAATTTTCTTTCCATTGTTATTGTAGTCAACGGATAACATTGTAAAATAAAATTATGTTCATCGTGTATTGAAATCGTTAATCAAAAATTATCGGAAGCGGTTTAAATCTCGCAATATACCTACCTACTATTTTATACCATATAATATACACGATTATGCACTCTGTTGTTTGTTTGTTTCATTTGTCGTTGACGATAAATCGTTGGATCGGATACGTTCAAAAATCAAACTGCGACCATGAAGATGTGCCGCCAAAAAACCCGAACCGCTGTCGTCGTGCATCCTACGAGGGGAGTCTGCGATGGAATAATACGTTATATAATCACCGCGGCATAATAACCACTAGGTAACCAGCGTGGTCAACCGTCAACGTAACAGCTACGCGAGTCGGAGCAGCGTATAAATTCGGGAGTGGGTATATACTATATAATAATATAATATACGCGCTTCTTGTAGTGTCGTTCACGCACGATCACACGCTCTCGGGCGACAGGAATGTGGGTCATGCTCGATGAAAGTGAAATCTAGGTTAGCCGCGTGCGTGCAAGACGAAAGACTCACTTTCACTTTTATTCCGCCAAGTCGGTCCGTGTTCGCACCGCGAATGTATACGCCTACGATCGAGTGGGCGCTCGTTTCCTTAACAAAACCTCCTGCAGTGACGATCCTGTGAATCGAATTTCTGCGCTGTATACTACTGCACGCAATTCGTTTGTACGTGAAGAACCTAACCGACGGAGTCCATCCCGCGTCGCATAGACGTAACACGTAATAATCGTACACATCATTATCGTTCACCTATATATTATTATGTATATTATAGGTGCTCGGGCTGTGATCTGTAGCCTACGACCAATGCCGCCTTTTTTTAATATTATATCATGACGATTTTATATTTCGCGACAGTGATGGGCGATCCTTGCCAGTGCTGCAGCTTCCGCCAATAATATGACACCGAGACGAAAAATTCGCCGCCCGAAGCGATCCTCTCTCCCCTCCCCCCACACCACTACACCATAGACCGTTGACAAGGCACATACACTGTACGGCGGTATACGCATTTATAAGCACGCAAAATTCTCGTCCAATTTCCTCGGGATAACGCCGCATACATCATAATATTATAATATTTATAACCCATGATTATCATTATAATATTATTATTATTAGCTGACCCCGTGCACTTCATTGCCCATTAAAAAAATTAATAATGCCAACACTATATGAATAATATATTTTATTTTATAATATAACGGTTAAAACATACCAAGTAGTAGTAGTGTGTTTCTGCCACTCGTTAAACATTACTGTTTCTTCAATGAAGAATTATATCACGTGAGTTAAATTCTTCGCCAACTATAACGATCAAGACTTCATCAATTGTTGGTGCATTGTATCGTTTTTCGTGTTGGCCGACGGGTGTTTTTTCTGCTCTAACTACAACTGTGTAGTCATCAGCTGGCATTTGGTTAAAAGCAGTTCTAAATAATCGAATCAATTCGTTGTGTTGATTGAATAAAGTTTGTAATACAACGACAATTTCTCGTCTAATGCTCGTATTGTATCGACAATGTTGCCCGATTTGTTCATCAGTATTTTCCATGAAATAAATTTGGAAAAATTTATAATCTGTATATAACCTGGCAGTGGTAGTGATCCAGCACGATGGTAGATTTGATCTTGCACTTTGAATGTTGGCATGTAATTGTCTCGCACGATATTTGTTGCATCGAATGATATCATCTGGAAACATGAATTGTACTTGCGTATATTCATTAAAAAATGTTTCGATTTGCTCGTGTCGGCTGATATCAACATTGATAATAGTTCGAGTGGTGGATGTAAATCTGGAAATTTTACTTTTACGCCAGCACAGCTCATTATTAGTGCCTCATTCTTAAATTTGAATGCACTACAATATCTGCATAGTTCATCTCCATTTTTCCAATAACCATGCTTGGATGAATGCTGTAATTATAATTACCATCATAATGAAATGCATCGAGCTCAAATCAGTGTAAGTGATTCGTTTGGATCGAGCATGAAGTTATCTGTCGGTTTCCAATCTTGCATCTCGTTGCTCGTTTGATTCAGATGAACGGGCTCGAGCATGATATTCTCTATCGGTTTTCAATCTTACATCTCTTTGCTCGTGTATTTCAGAAACTATGCCCTTTTTTCATGCTTGAGACGTGGAACTATCGATCGCTTGTTTTTTGGAAGGCATAACTGCATAGAAATGGCATTGAAAATTAATTCAAATTTGTTGAGCGAATGGATCAGTATTCTATACGAAACATACAAATGCAATAGACAAATTATCAGCGGAACATCAAAAAAAAAAAAAACCAAAAAAAAAAAATGTCAATATGAAATTTATAAATCCTATTAAAACTTTGAGTGCCATAGAAACAATTAATTTAAAAACAACAATTAAATCAAAATAAACAAATATCAAAGACGTTTTTCTGTTCTTTCAGTAACCAATAGCAATCATTTATAAACGAATATTTTCATCGTAAATCTCAAAATCCTTGTTTGAGCAGCTCCTGAGGTTGGATCTCTCCCTTTTTAAATTAGCCCATCTTTTTCCCAGAGGTCTAATCTATCTTTGCCCTAAATTTAATCGCAATCGGTTGAACGGTCCGGGAATGAATAAAGGACTGACAGACAAACATTTATTTTTATACATAGATTATTATTATTATTATTATTGAACGTCCTATCAGTATAATACAAAATATGCATAAATATATATAAATATATTTTTAAATGTATTATTAAAAAGTAATGTGTGAGTGTGTTTAAGCGATCCACAGCCAAATGTATCGGACTCATGGTTTGTATTTTCTTATTGGTTACATTAATATATCAAATAGTTATTATTATTAAATAAAATTTTAGACGAATATTTTATACTTGGTCAAATTTACCCAAATAACTATGCTAAGAATATTATGTTTAGTTCACATTTAACGGAACTTAAAACAGGGTAAATCTACTGGTATTATTTAATTTATCATAGGCTACGCCGTACAGGATCAGCTAGAAGAATGTTTCTTTGTTTGTTTGTACTCTATTTACTCAAGAACTACAGGACCGTTTTTAATAAAAGTTATATCAATAGATTTTATAAGACTCAGAGTGTGTTTATAATTTATAGTTATAATAATCCCTATAGGATGACCACCAAGTACGCGTTAAGGTATTTTGAGCTATAGCTCATAGGTAAGAAAATAAACCCACTCCATAACACTGTTGAAACTAATACATTCTTTGCATTCTAAAATCTAAAAAAAATGTAGTTACCTACCTATAAATAATATATATATATATATATATATATATATATATACTGATACATAAAAGAGTAATATATTTATTATAACGTAGTTATAATAATTAAATTTGAATGAAGAATATTTTAATTTAATTTAAAATTTTCGCGTCAAGTTATTTTATTGAAAAATGTATTAATTATATCATCGTGATTTAATTTTTTTGTCAAATCTGACTTTATGGTTAAAACAGCTAAAGAATTTAACCTTGTAGTCCTTGCTCTCAAATAAGACTTGATCTGGTTGATCGTATTTAAGACCGAAAAAAATCTCTCTGCAGAACAATTATTAAAAATATGACAAGAAAAAAAAATTCTTAACGTAGTTATACATATTATGAATACAAATCTTGATAAATTATTTTGGATGATCTTAGATTACAGTGTTAAAGTAATTTATTACTCGGTATTGTTAATAAAAAAATTTCTAAAATAAACACAAGCATTTGCAAATGCAGAGGCAAGATTACAGTGAAAACACATTTGTAGTTTTTAAAAAATTCATATGGTGTCAAATTAGTAATATTAATACGCCCTCTCCCCTAAATACGTCTTTAGTGACCACTAACACAATACTTTAGTTTTGGCTCAATGAAATGGAATATTTTTTTTTTTTCCCAGTATAATAGGGGGTTGCCGTTGAAATGGTTACAGAAAATAAAACAGTTATTATAGTTGGATATAACTTTAGAGCTGAATTTTATATTTGATCAAAACCACCCGAATCACAGCATTGAAAATACGCGCAGTTCACATTTAAACGGAGTTTAAGACGAGGTAAATCCATTGGCGTTATTTAATTTGTCACGGGCTACGCCGTGCAGGATCAACCTATCTATTATATACAGTGCGTATTATAGCAAACCTGTATCATGGTAATATTGTACGGTCATTTCGTATTAATATACTGTACGGTAGTTCTCACCATTCTCGGGCTCTGGTGCGAATTATTGTTATTATTATGTATTATATATACGTGTTGGTCATGGTACGGCAAATCTCATGTATATAGTATACACGCTCGCGCGCGCGTGTGTCGTAATACTCGCGGGGCCACTGGAGCAAAGCGACGGCAGCAGCAGCAGCAGCAGCTATCGCGCGTTCCAATATTTTGTTATTCCGCCAATTATCGGTGAACCGAATAATAAATGTTAAGTATATATAATATACTTATACATAATAATAATAATATATGCCCGCCGCTTCAGTCTTCCAGTCCGTGGCTCGTGGCCTGGAAAACGAAAAATCCGTAAACATATAATCACTAATATATTATATATTTATGGAAAGGAGGTACCTGCCTAACCGCCTAATTTACCAATTGTATTCACAGGATGATTCGCCAAGCAAGTTCGCTCCTTCTTTTTTCTCTAATGATGCAGTCGTTCAATATCTGATTTTTGAAATTTTTAAACATACTTGAAGACCGTCTATTTTAAAATTCTTGAGATTTTTTGTACTGTTTAAGGAGTGTTTCGCGGAGACACAAACTTCTGTTTTTCAAATGAGAACCCGTTTTTTCTACAGTAAATTATTTAGCGCATAATTTTTCTGAAAATGTTGACGTATCAAAATAAAAATTCAACTGAGTAGTGTTTGAGTTATTCAACTTTGTGAACTAACGATAATGGGTTTGGAAGCTATGGTGATTTAAAAATGTTAGTAATCAATATAAATTCATCAACATTTATAACTTGTAAAAATGGTACAAATATAATAAATACTAGAACCTAAATTACATTTGTTTTATATTTTTGTAAAACCATTTTTAAGGACTACTATATCCGTATTCCTTAGTGCAAACATTTTTAAGATTAAGAAACTATTCATTCAAATTGTGAATGAAGTACATTAATATGTTTAATATGTTTAAAATATATATCAACTGAATAATTTTCAGTAAAAAAAAAAGGTTCTCGTTTAAAAAATAAAACTTTACATCACCGCAAGACACTCTTTAACTAGAACAAAAATATTCAGGAATTTCTAAAATATGGTTTTAGACCTTCGAGTGTCTATATTTAAAAATTTCGAAAATCAGAATTTTAATAAATTCATTATTAAAGAAACTACCACGTGCGGTGTCGTTTATTTATGGTCGACGAACACATTTTAAGTATGGCATATATTTTTTCTATTTATTAATAAAAACCTTTTTTTCTTATTATTATTATATAACTTTACTGTATACGGTCCACAAGATTTTAAAAAAAAATTGGTGACCCGTTACATCAAAAGGTTGAAGACCCCTTGGTCTAGGTATATAGTACACACACACACACACACATATATATATATATACCAGGGACGCCTGAGAGGTAGAGCAGGTGGTACAAATGCACCATCTAAGAAAATATTTTTTTAATAATTTAGACTTTTCAAATAAATAATAAAGTATAAAATTCCTTCTTTGTTAATTGATTTCCATGATAATAACCAAAATAGTGACATTTTGAGAAATTCAAATTTGACATCATAATAAATTAGATAACTATGATATTATGTGATAATATATTATTATTATACTAATCTACTTTGTACATCGTTATTGAACTCGAAATATTTTATATTCGATATCGTAACAGTGTTTTTATTGTAATTAATAAATTAGTGACCAGTGTATTTTTAATATGCCAACATTTATTATTAATTACCTGTGTTTTAAATATACCTCGTTTTTTTGATTAAACTGATCATTAATGTGTAAGAATTTTATATAAATGAGTTTTGAAGGGATTGTGGGGGGAAAGCCCCCCGTGGATTATTTTGACACCAAAAATATTTTTGCATCTAGACAGCTAATTCTCTGCGGGCGTCCTTGATATACACCAAATGTATTTGTATATTGTATTTGCCGATCGACGATGGTCTTTTTTTTGGTGTTAATTTAATATTTTCAAAACTACCATGAAATGATCAAATAACGACCGCAGTAACAATTAAACTCTTAATACCATAAGATAGATCTAGATTATCGGAAGATTTTAATCGTTTTAAAATAAGTATAAAATAATAGAGACTCAAAATTGATTATAATTTATTCACGTGTTAAGAGTTTTTTTGAGATCTTATTTTTTTTTTAAGTAGGTAGATGTTTGTATGATATATTACTTTATAGTAAATACATTAAAGTTTATTATGTATTAGTAGGAGAAAATGTTTACATAAATAAAACATATCATTATATAATTTTGGCATTTGGTATTTTATAGTATGATTATTATTTACTTGACAATATTATTTTTTAATGATTCTTAAATGTCGTCTTAAACAGAATGAATACTCACAGAAATATTTTATTGCAGCATATAATTTTTTCCAAAACATAATAGGTATAAATGAAAAACAAATGACGATAATAGAATTATCATTATACTAAGGCCACATAAAATAACGAATTCATCTAGATTGTATAACAGATCATTTGAATTTTGCATAAATAAATAGATCAACGTCTGCCGTGTCTACTAAACGCATAATTTTTTACTCTGACCAAACATAATTTGAAGCAGTTGCAGACATACAATTTATATTTTGAGTTTTACTGTCAAATAAACCAAAAAGTACAGTGAAGTATATATTATACTCGTCTAACAATAAAATACCTAGTAAAGTATACCCATATCTATGTTGTTGTATCGATATATTATTATGTATTATATATGAAGGAATCGAATTCGTTATACAAAAACGGGCACCTATACTCAAGTCGCACCTAAAAAGTGTCTAGTGCCCCATGGTCGTCAGCATATTATAGGTACAGTGTAATTTGTGTAGTGCGATAGGTGTATGCAAATCTTCAGTGATCTGGATCAGTCAAGTAGCGTCATAATTTAAATAAGCCGAAGAGCGCGGCAGCTGTTTGATTGTTCCTCGTAAAAAAAAGGGCAGTACACTGTTAAATCTCTTTATACGATTATTATATATTTCTCATTGTGATGCAAAAAGGGAATCGCAGGACTTCTCCACGACTTTCCTTCTTCCGTTCGTCGTGGCCAGGCTAAGGGGGGCACCGCCTCTTCCGACCCACCGTATCCTTGAGTCTTTTGTCATGCACACATACACACATACACACGCGCACACAAGCACATATACACCGGAAGGGTCCAGATGTTTCTCTCCTAAAAAGAGGCCCCAATGTTTGCCGTCAAACCAGAAGGGAAGTGTACATTATGTACAGAGCAGGTTTTCCACCAACACCGATAAAACATCTACAACAAAATGTTTTGTTACGTAACAATAATTTGTTCAGAGAAAACGAAATGTTTATTGATGTATATTTTATTTTTTTATTTGAAAACTCTTCGTATTTTATTACAATGTACTTTGAACTATTTTCAAATAGTAATGGTTTTATAAACTCTACAAATTTAGCGCCAGACTCCTCCAATGCCGTGGTTAAAAAATGACATGTAAGATTTGTTATATTTATATTATGATTCATATTCATCTTGAGTTTCGTTGAGATATTAACTATGAAATGTATCTCTTGATCTCTATTTATTCACCGGTATATATATATATATATTTATAATTATATTACATAAGCTACAAACTATTTTGATGTGCAGTACCACTATTATTGTTTAATATAAACAAATATCAGAAAGATTATAGTCTATACATAATATTGTTTCTATAAATTTGTTTTTTATTTCTACAAACTCGAAAGTATTACACTCATTTTAAGTAATGGATATTGAACATTTTTTATTAAAAATAGATTAGTGTATTTTATTGTTTAATTGATGTCGTATAATATTTTATTCGATATATTGATAATATTGGTTATGCTAATCGATTATTTATTATTTAAAAATAACAATGTATATGCATTTATATGAAATATACTATTTATTGTATTATGTGGGTACATAAAAAAAAAGTTTACATTTAATCTATTTTGATGATTTTTAGTACTTAACGGTCATATGTTCAACGATATTATACTACTTGAAATAACACTATAAAATATCAGAAGTACACAATGAGAAGTTAAGTAATATGTAATTAAAATTAGTACTTATCTTATTGATGTAATTTCTATCTACAAACGATACAACGTAAATATTAGATATTAATTCAAAGGCAGGTTTAAAATATTCTATGAGTTTAAAGAACCAGGGACTTAACACCCCTTTTTATTGTTAAACGAACATAAGGATATATAAGAGTAAGTATAGTTGTGTGCACCCCATAAACTCGCACTGCTGGTGGGCACGACTTACAAATGTCACGGATCACTGACCTCTATTAAAGTATTTATCTCCATTATTTTTTTTATGATAAAATATGTCATAAAAATAAAATAATTGATCACTTGATTTTATTATTTAGAGATGTATTCAATGCACTTTAAAGTATTTGAATAAGGTTCTAATTATAATTTTTAGCTCAATTGTATTTCTTTGTAAAATAGAATAAATCTTAGTCTTGGTAAAAGACCTACATCAGCTACCAATGGTTTTTTTTTTATATTGTAAAATGTAAAAGTGTTATGTAGTAAAGAAAGTACTTAAAAACTTTATTTTAATTAAGTTTATCTTCAATAATATAATAATTACAAATTTTACCATTTTAGTACTTAACTTATTATTACAGTAAGAAAAAATTAGTAATTCTAAATTATTTATATACTTACGTAAAATAACATAGACCTATTTGTATTTATTAATAATACAAGACATTTATAATATTTAACTGAAACTGTACTATTACTTCTTAAGAGGATGTATTTTTAATCCCACACAAAATTTCTAGGAATTCAATAAAATGTACCTACTGCGTCTGAAACAAAGCTTACAACATATATACGTATTGATATTTTCCTTATGTGAATATCAATATTAAAAATTGCACATAGTATGATACAAACATATGTTATATTTCTTTTTACTGATAATAGCCAAATGTTAGTTAGATTCCATATTAGTAATTATAGGGTTCTGAACTTGAAATACTTCAATTGCAATTTTAAAATAAAATTGTGAAAAATATATATTTTTTTTTATACTTAATCTGATATAGATGATTATTGATTAGTATTGATTAGTTATTACCTACACCTAGTAAACATTGATAATGAACGATCAATTAACATTGATTTAAGATTTTCTTTTTTTTTTATCTAAATGAAATATTCATGAAAATCTAAAACACTACTATATGTAGTAATAATCAAAAGTTTAAATTGCTGATTTACAATTAATCTTTCTAAATAGTCTTAGTCAGTAACCACTTATGTTAAAATTTAGAATTACTTAATATTATTTTAATAATAGATAGTTAATCACAATATACATAATATGTTCGTAATTATAATTAATGGTCATTAAACTTTTAACTTCAGTGATAATTTAAGATTGGGTTATAGAGTTTCTCATTTCTATATTATCATCACAAGATTTTAAATTAATGTAAATCTTTATAATACGTCTAGAAATTATTCTGTATCTTGTATGCTACTAAAATTCCACTATTAGGTTTTATGATATTATAATCCAGTAAAGATTAATAATTCATTTGGTCGAGTAAATTATAAATATTAATTAAAAATATTAGTATAACAATTTCAAGTGTTTATAATAAGCTTTATTATAGATGCACATATTATGTTTGTAAATGTTAAATTATTGTATCGTTTAAAAGTTTTTTGAACTCGGTTGATTTTTTTTTATTATTATTATTTATTACGGAGTTTGATATACTGTATAGGAGGGCCTAATACACGAATCAATTACCTATTTAGTATTACACAATAAGGTCAATCTGTACGTTTCCCTCTAATACTTATGTCGAGTTTATTCGATAAAAAAAACCTGTCTTCACTGACCTCATTACTTATGGTTTATCAAATAGTTAATCTTAATCAATAAATTCGATTAAAAATTAAATGTCATTTGTATTTTCCAAATATAACATTAAGTAGGTAGGATCATAAATCAAATACGATTTGCATCATATATTACAATACAGTGTAAAGAAAATCAAATCGGAAATGTTGAATATTAGGTAAATTCTATACTTTTATTTCTCTAAAATAATTGAATAATTCCTCGTTTGACCTCTTGAAACTAATAAAACGTGTAGATGACATAATATAAATAAAGCTAAAGTAAAATGTCCATTAAACAATTTTTAATAATGCAGTTTTGATACTTTTGTGAATATTATGATATTGTCAGTATGCCTCAAAAATTACTATTTTGTTCATAAAATTGAAATGTATAAAAACAATAAAAATAACCTATACATAATTAGTAAATAATATAAATTAACTTATAAAATAAACAAGTTAAGTTTTAAGGAAGATTTATTTTCTAAAACAGGGATTTTGATTATGACCACAATAATTGTTAATATAATTTAAAACGAAATTCTTAAGTACACTTTTCAAGAAATTCTAATAACATAAAATTAACATGAAGTAAGTAATATTTTTATACTCAGGAACTCTATATGAAATAAATTATTGAATTATTTAAATCTCATAAAATATATTTCACTTGTTCAATCATATTACTGTTGGTAAATGTAACGATGTACAGTGAGTTCTATTTAATGTAATCATTGGTGTACAGAATCAACAACTTTTTATTGAAATAAAAAAAAAATTTAATCAAATTCATATGTTTGTAATGTTAAATTGACCTTATACTCGAATTGCTGTCTCTGTGTACCGGATAATCATTTAATAACATTTATGTTTTTAAAATTTAAATAGTCCAAGTCAAAGCTGATTATTATCAAACAATGATATATTTATTAATTATGTTGAGTCGAACAAATTGTACACCGAAAGTTTTCAGTTATCTGCTGTTCCATATCGTTATTGCAGTCTATAGTCTATCATAATTAAATTTCACCACAATACTGCCTAGTTAATGATTTATTTTTAAGCCAATATGGAAAGTAAATTGTGGGATGCTCAAGTGCGATCGACAAATATATGTTTTATGGAGTCAATTGAGTAAAAGAACAAACTGACTTGCACCAATATCCGCCAATCGGAACTCACTGTATATTATATCACAACCAACTTCCACGATGACGAGTTACCCGTAATCTATACCCGTATTGTATCCGATGTAGACACCACACACGTCACGCACATAATATAAACTTTTTCAAAGTTGGAATTTATTATTGTTTCTAAGAAATGTGTTGCTCTACCATATTTGTTTCAATAGTTTTCCTCGAATTCCCTTCGTAGCCATTGAAGATACGAGTGCGTAGGGTAATGCTATACTCGAACGAGTTTATATTGTTTTGAAATGTTATAATTATGACTAAAAACAGCAAAAATGTCCAACAATAACTATTTTACCTTTATATATTATGTTTCGATCAGTGATGTAAGTAGTAAGTACCTACCTACCTACCTACCTCGTGATATGTTAAACAGTAAATAATAAATAATGATAAATTATTTACATCATTAATTTAATGATACATAGTTTTTTTTTATAAAATGATTCCTCATACTTGAAGTGGAATTTTTAAATAAAGTAAAAACATAAATAATTAATTTTAATATTAACTTATTAACTAAACGAATCATCAATGATCCACTTATATACTACAATTTATAAGAGATTTTATGAAAACACTCATTATTTCAAAAACTTACAAGGTTTCTGGAATATGTTTTTTTTACACATTATTTTAAGTCACATAAAAATTTTTATACATCAACATAGCCCAAAAATATATGTTGCTTCAGAGTATGAAATTAATATTTAGTATATTATTAACGTTCAAAAAAGCAAAATATATTTTTGAAAACGTTCATTTTTTCTAATAATGAGTGTGGTTACTGTTAAAAGAATCAATTATATCATTATAAGTATACTATATATACATAGTAGTGACGTAACAAGAGAGCAAGAGGTCTCCTGGATTGATTCGCACTTGTGCTATATAAAAAGAATTGTTAGATATATATATACCTTTATATTTTATTTAATCTAGATTATAATATATATTAAGTTGTCAACTAATAAAAATGTTGTGGTAGTTTTACATGATGATAACACAACTATGATAAACGTTTCGTAACGTTCGGCACATCAAACAAGCTAAATACCTACGTATTTTACTTCAAAAAATTCTGGTTGCGTTACCGATTTATAGAAACTATAACTATGTAACTATGTTAACTATGTATCTATGAATAAAAACCAAATAATATAATTTTAGTGAAATTACAACTTTTTTATTTACAACTTAAAATATCCACCTAATTCTTATACTTTGTGTTTTCTTCGTTTATATTATTCAGTTGTTATTATTTTTATTAAACAATTATAACAACACATTGGCCTATTATTTTAATTAAAGTATCAGATCACATAAAATATATAGTCTCGAAATTAAAAAATATATATATTATTTATATGTTTTAGAAAAAAATAATTCAATAAGTATAGTAATTTATTTTAAATAACTACCTAAATACCAAATCTAATAAAAGGTATAGGTATTATATATTTATTTTTTATGTCGATATTATTCAGTATTTTGAACATAAAGGTACCTACTAAAGGTAACCTATTGGAAATCTGATAATATTATGCATTCGCTTACATTTAAATGTAACATGTTGCGTTTTGATTTTGGTTTATTTATAGGATAATAAATTAACCGCAATTCAAAGATCGGTATTTTTATTTTTTAACACTAAAAAATATTGTGTATGCATATTTTATAATAAATACATTTTTGGTACAACCATTATTTATCCAATATTCTTTACAGGAAATCAAATTTTACTTAGTTAACAATGACATTATTGTCTCTTATTAGTTTTTAGAAATTTAGACATTTAAAACATCACATGTATAACATTTCACACATTTTTCTACTTGACAGGTGGTGTGACAGAAACGCATAGAATTAACCTTGAACAAACTGCACCTGGATGATTGCATGAATACCAATACACTACTTGAACATAATATACGTATAACAAATAATATATATTAACTACTTATACCTATGTATAATATTAACTGATACATATAGCGAAATCTCAGGGTTATTTTAAAAAATATCTGAATATTTGAAATTATGAATATCATATAAACACATGTAGTGTTATAATATTTTATAGAAATTTAGATGAGTACAGATAACAAATAATATAATAACTATAATATATTTGTATATATATTTCAAGGATATCAAATCTAAATGTTGTCAATGAACTATTTTCAAAAACCAACCGATAAAAAAATACAACATTAATCACAAATTAGTATTAAGGAAATTATGAAGTCCTATCAATGGATCCACTTCCCACAACCCCCCGTCTCTGAAATGTTGTTAATTCAATGTAATTTATATCACTTTATATTACCTACATTATTTGATATATATATGTACATCATTTGTGTTAAATGTAAAAATATTTCTATACAGACTATTCAACCGCTAGATTCAAAAAAAAATTTTTAAAAAAAAGTGTTAAGAAAATAATTGTACAAATAAAATGCATTGTGCATAAATACGTTCAAAATATGATGTTTGGTTGCTCAGAAATGCCAAGCTCTCTAAGAAAATGTCTATTTCTTTAATATTATTTAAAATAATATTGAAAATCATCAATAAATATAGGTAGGTATCATAATTCATAATCTATTTTAATTTAAAAAAAAGGTCAACAAATGGATACCACTCTGCTGTACAGTAAATGTCGTGTGGGTTACTTATGTGGATGTGTTAAATTTGAATTCAATGATATAAACCATTGTATACGAAAAACGATTCTGAGCGAAGACGATCTGTCAGCCTACATAACTATGTGTATTTGATATTTTAATGATATTATTGCTATTAAGATAATTCATTTTACTATTAATGACACAGTAGGTATTGAATTAATTTTTGCAGAAAACATTGCATTTGAAAATATCATTGAGAGTATAAAATATAATAATATACTTTAAAAGTTTCAAACACCCACTAAAAATATTTTTAAATTACAACAAAATAACGAAAATTGTTATTCTTCATTTCAATATCCACTTTCTTACAAATTTTAACTTAAAATATCTATAAAAATCAACCATATTAATAATTTTTTTTTTATTTTTTTTTGTTAAACTATTAACTGTTTACGAAAAACCTTGTTTTAAATTTTCAATCCTTAGCTATGAAAACTGAATATTTTATAAATGATTACTACAAAACAATTTGTAAATGTTCGACAATGAATTTTTAATTTATAAAATTTGAACTTAACTGTTTTTAAAATGCTCTTTTTCTATGCTTATAAAAAAAAGTGTGACTATATATTTTTAATATTTTTGAACTACTATTATAACTTATGAGAAACCTTGAAATAAATTTTTAAACTTTTTGACCCGACAAAAAATTTTTTTATCGATATTTAAAGAAAAAACCGAAAATTTCTCATGTCAATAATTAGCTAAAAAAGTGTCAAAATATTTTTTAAATTTAATGGTGCATAGAAAATAATAATCCCAACAATTAAATATCAACAGTTATTTATTTTTTTTTTTTGAATTACAACAAAACAAGGCAATGGTTCCCTGAGAAATCACTATTTTATGGGTGAATATCCAGTGTCTAATTTCAAACGCACATAAAAAATTTGTTGAACTTTCCAATAAGCTTTTTATTTTTGAAAGGTTGAAAAACTTATAAAAAGTCATGTATTAAATTTTTGAATCTTAGGTTCAAACAAAAAAGATTTTATGAATTTTTAAATAAAAAAAAAATGCAAATTTTCATGATTTTGACATTTTTTCTTGAAATTCTAAATTTAGACGCTTATAAAAAACTATTGGTCAATTAAGCTCAATTTTTTTTAAATTTTTATTTACAACACATTATGAAAAACTTTGTATTAAAATTTCAAGTATTTTTACATAAAAAATTTTTTTACTGACAATAATAATAAAAAAAAATTCATGGAAAATTTCTTATGCATATAAATAACTCAAAAAGAGATAAAATATATTGAAAATTTTATAGTTTATAGAAAATTTTTATAAAACCATTTTGTGAAAAATTCATGTATCTACGGTCGTTATTTCTTTTGTTACACCAAAAATCAGAATCAATTTTGTCAAAAATTTGCTTTGCCAAAAAGTTATTTTTTTTTCTTAATTATTTTTTTGTTTTTCCCGGCGCGTTTGCAAACTATTAGGAATTTTGTACTTTTGACTCCCCAAAGTACCATCTGGATTTGCTTTTCTATTAGAAAAGATGCTGATGAAGAAAATCGGAGCACTTTTATTACCCTAAAACATGATGAAAGGCACAAAAAAAATACATTGTAAAATCAATACATTCATCGCCCCTCTCAGAATCTAATATTAATATAGTTGTTTTATAATCATATTATAAATATTAACATTTTAAGTTCAAATTTAGACGAAATTAGATATTTAAATGAAGAATAACAATGTTAATTATTTTGTTATAATTTAAAAATATTTTTTGAAGGTTCTTGAAACTTTTAAATTATATTATTATATTTTATACACAAGTAATTTTTTTAATGCAATGTTTTCTGCAAAAATTAAGTCAATACCTACATTATTGTTAATAGTAATAAAATGAATTATTTTAATAGCAATAATATCTTAAAATAGGTATACTTGTTATGTAGGCCGACAGACCGTTTTCGCTCAGAATCGTTTGTCGTATAGAATGATATATATTATTCAATACAAATTTAACACATTCATGAAAGTGACCCACTCGATATCTAATGTACAGCAGAGCGGTACACACTTGCCGACCTTTTTTTCTTTGATCTGTTTTAAAATATTATTATTTTTATACTATTAATAATAAGAATTACCACTTGATAAAATTTTCATAGGACAACGCTATGAGCCCTTTATTAGCATTTTTAGCCTTTAATTCGGACCTAACTGTACATACTCACTATAAGATTTATTACAAAATATTTATTAAAACAGTAACGTATGTATAACTAATAATTGCATAGTAATAATTTAAGTAAGCAACTAGGAACTACCTACTATATATTCTGTATTGTTTCCTAAAGATTATTAATAAAATAAGTATACACGATTATTATAACACATAATGTTAATTATAAATTGTATTATTTTAGACATAAAATTAAGCCTAACAATATAATTTAGAATAATTTGAAGACGTTTTTGTCCCCTTCTACAAAAAACAGCCTTGAAAACATTCTGCATCTTAATTTATAGATACTTAACGAATTAATTATTTTAACCGACATTAATTTATTGTGGAGGATATATTATTATGATATTTAATTTAAATAATATGTACATAGTCAATACACACACACTTTAATTAAAACCCAAAGTAGTTATAATAAATGATTTATTTTTATAATTGAACATCTACAAACTACGAAGTAGAATACATAATATAAATTATATTTATAGATTTTATAGGCGTATAGCAAATATTTATGTAATTGGCTTAATTGAAAAACATTAAAAAAAAAAATTTTAAGATAGATTTTAGTAATTTATTCAATAATATATATCATTGTCTGTCAAAAAAATTATAATTTAAGAGGTAAGCACGACTAAAATATTGCTTGTTTAAAATTGTTAGTTTTTTCCCATTTTAAAAAATATATATATTTTTTTTTAATAATTTTTTATATACGATTTGTGAGAACTGAGGTAAAACATATTTATACATATATCTTCAAAGGGTAAAGATGTTATCAGTTTTAATTTATATTAATATCAGTACATATTATGATAAAACATTTCGAAATTTTATTAGATATATTATTTTAATGATTTGTTGTATATTATAAACGTTTACTAATTACAAATGAGTTATAAATAATAATGTATAGAACCACCACTAACAACATTATATTCTTAAACAGTCGTTAAATATTAAAATTATGAAACTATATCCTTGGTAGAGTTTAAAAAAAAAGAAAGATATTATTATCTTTTAAGTTTTTTAGTTGCTTTTCTATTAATTTTATGATTCTTAGTAATTACACTAAAACTCATAGGTAGGTATGACTAACATTTTTTTCTTTCATTCAAAACCATATATATATATTTCATTTAACTTATATAATTTAAGTGTACACATTTGCCAATATTACAAATATTTTATAAGCTTGATTATGTATTATATGTAACACGTGCAAATACATATAAAACATATACCTACCATAATTTTTTTTGTAATTACTTATTAGTTATTTACTCTTATTAACGTTTAATTATTTTTTTTTTAAAAACAATGGCATAACATTCATTAAGACCTAGTTATAAATTTATTATATTGAACAATATCTCTTTGTTAATTTATTTACAATTAACATCAAAATTCTGCTAACTTACAAATAAGAGTTGTATTCCAAAAATGAAAAGTTACATTACTAAGTATACAAAAAATCAATATTTTTTAATCTAAATATTTGGTAATAAATGACAAATAAAATAAAATGTTTTTATAGAAAAAATTTGAATTTACATAAAATAAGAATATAATATTGTAAGTTATAAACTTATAACTTATAATTATTACAAGTTTCTAAATGTTATTAAAAATTATTGATTGGGTAGTGATCGTTTTTGTAAAATTGTATACAGTATACCTGATGACTAATACTCCTTAAAAGTAAAAAAAAAATATTAGTGATTTAAATTTAATGTACTACCGAAATTAAAATATTATCATATTTAAATTGTACAACTGTGTACAATGGCACATTTATAATTAAATATATTTTTGTACTTATGAATATTGTCAAGTTATGTCAAAAATATTTCATATTTTAAGAATCAACAGGAAAATTAAAATTTAAAATTCTTAATTTAATATTAATGAATTGAAAATAAATGTATAATATTCTACATTTAAACCTATATAAAAGTACTTAACTCAAAAGGATTCGAATAAAAGTAAAACAAAAGATTCAGGGGCATGTTTCAGGGGATCAAAAGACATTTGTTCCTTATAGAGGGGTGGCGGACAAAACAAACAATGTGAAAATATGCTTTTTAAGTTTTCTTTCTTTTATTCTTTAAATAATATATTTGTGTTATTGGGGGGCAACAAACTCAATCACCGCTAAACCAACCTGCTTATACGATAATTCCTAACAAACCTTTGAAAAAGTCTTCAAACCGACGACCTATGCACTATAATTGTAAAATAAGCATAAATGATATTTTATATTGTAATTTAAAAATTTGATTTAAGTAGTATAATAGTACCTAGAGTATTTGTAAAGTTGATACCTATATGAGTTTGATATTAACAAGAAATGTACAAATAACTATTGAACTAAACAAGTATAAAGTATAAAAGGAATAGGTAACACAAATTACAATTATATTGATAATGAATAATGAAATTATTTATTCATTGATTTTTTTTTTTTGTGACCTATGGCACAAGTCTTGAATATACAATTTTCGAAATAAGGAGCAAAGATAACAAATTATATATTATAGTTACTGGTACCGGTTTAATATATTTTGTTTTGTGTATAGATATTTTAAATGTGTAATATATTGAGGCTATTAAAGAGGTAGTTAATTTAAAACATAGCTAAAAAAATGTATATAATATAATATAATATGATAATTTCCCATTTACAAAAAAGAATTCTATTCAACTGAAATACACGCGTGATTCAAAAATGATAAAATCATTTACATTTCCTTACCTCACTTTCATTTCCAAAATTCCACTATAAAATTCAAGGTCGTCTAGTTCTATGCACGAACACAATATTCTGTGTCATCGTTATTCTATGATATTATTTTATTATACTCTCTCGTATATGCACGCGGTGTTCTTTTGACGCAGGTACAACGCACACACACACACACACGCGCGCGCGCGCGCGCGCGTACACAATGCACTTATATGACGTGCAGGTCTCTCGATTATTGTTTCTGAATTCTATTGTTTCGCCGTGCCGCCGAAAAGTGCATTCCTGCTAAGGGGAAACGACTCAAACGATATATATATAGGCACAAGCACAACGGGAAAATGAAAGAGAAACATGAAAAACCCAAACGACCAACCCCAAGTTTCCTCGTCAATCTGCGTGGAGATACCGGCCGGCTGCCGATATACCAGCTATATACACAATGGCACCATTGACCAGTTAAAAAGTTAACTTTTAAAACTTTTAAACTTAACTAGACAGTTGATTTTCTAGTTAACTTAGGAACTCGACAAACTTAAATGACTGTTGAAATAACTTAGCTTTTTTCAGGTGATTTAAAAATAATCTATTAAGTTAAAATTAAAAAATAATCTAATGCTATAATAATAGTAATATATTATGTAACTGTAATACTATAATTGTTGTCATGTTTCTTGATATAGTGATATTAGGTTATCAAAGTACTATCTATTTATATTTATAAATAATAAATTATATAGTTATACTATTTATAGTAATAATTAAAAAAAAAAAAAACGATAAGGTAACTTGTTTTTAATAAACTGAGTTGAGTTAATATAGTTCCATATTAACTTTAAACTTAGCGACTTAAATTTATTATTATTTGATAACGATTGACTTCTAGCATTACAATACTGTGTTTGCTTAACTCAACTTGAGTTAATTATTTTCATTAACTTTTCCACCTTCTGCGACTATACTTTATGCGTGTTCGGTAGGTACTAATAGGCTGGTAAGTAGGTACCCACTGAAACTCGACCGAAAGAGGTTCGTGCGATGTGCCGTGGCGTTGGCGGCACACCGCGTGCATCGCTGCAGGCGGGGGGGGAGGGAAGCGTGATGTGTATAATACACTGCAGTTTGACATGCAACTATGCAATACACCACTATAATAATAGTAATAATACAACTGCAACGCCGGGGCCACAAATGTATTGTGCATTGCGCGCGCGGGCAGACGGGCGGCGATGGTGCGTATGCAGATTGCAGTGCAAACACTCACACACAAACAAACAACACACACACACACACACGTGTGTGTGTGTGTGTGTGTGTGCAATAAAGTCGTAATAGCACACGTCCAGCGGCGGCGGTGGCGGTGGCGGCAGCGCGATATCCAGCATCTGCTGCAACGGCCAAGGCCGTCCGCCTCCGGTATCTCGGGCGCACCCTTCCGCCCGCCCACCGGACCGCAAACGTTTCTTTGTTTCCGGCAACACGACATACGATTTTTCGTTCGTGCGCGTGCGCCAGTGTGAGTAATAATGATATCGATATTATTACATAGGTAGAGTACCGCGTTGTCGTTTTACGCGTGTAACAATAATATATGATATGATATTATCATAACAATAATAACAACGCCAATGCGTTATATTTGTTTTATGAGTACCTCTATATATATATATATGTTCGAAGAGGACGCGGTGCTAGGTCGCTGCCAAGTCGGCGGATGTCACGACAAATGTTAATAATATTAATATGATTTGAGATGCGGGTCGAACTTCAGTTTTCCCGAACTCGAACTCAAATCCATTTTTTACGAGAACTTTTCTCGAACTGCTCGTAATGATTTTCGAGTAAAAAGAACTCGATTTACAGTATGGTAATTTCCAACAAACTTCGAACCGTTCGAATTTCTCTGATTTCTGAGTGTTCGAAAGTTCGATAAGTTCGAGAACCTAACCCTAATTATTATGGAACGGTAATATATTATTATAATGTTATAGGCAGTTATTTCTATACGGACAGAGATAAAATAAAACAAGTCGGTCATTATTGAATGTTAAACATTTTTTAAGCTTCATAAATATTCTAAAAATATTAGAAGTTATCTCATAGAAAAATTATTTTGTTTCCATTATCTATCAGTTATCAGTTATTTTTTTATAAAGTCTTTTTCTGTAGGTCGAAGTGATTAAATTTACTGGAATATAGGTTTCGTTGCAATTATTTTATTAATTTAAAGATAAATTGTATTTTGGAAATTTGTCGATATAAATAAATATTACATCCAACTAAAGTTTAAACATTTTGACATTATGTAAGTACTTAATGTTTAAAAAAAATTCAAACTCGGTTGATAGAATTAAGGCCCATCAGTTTATTTTGCCACGAGTATTGTGAATCTTATTTGCGCCACTGATTTAGGTATCATTTGAATAATAATTGTTTGTTTTCTTTATAGGGGTTGCGTTTCGAACTAGGGTAGATACCTGTTATTTATTGCTCCGGTGAACCGCTACCCTGCAAGTAACTGGCGCGCTTGTTCCCTCTGTATAATTACCAAAACCAATAGCTGCTACTATGAACAGATCATAATAATATATTGTATGATATTATTATTCGACACGTTTGCAAACTGATGCTCAAGTGCACAACTCGTGGTAAAACATCAAATGCATACCACCTAAATCTTTATTTTCTTTCATCTAAAATAATAATTTTAAAATTCTAGAACACTATTATTTTCAGATTTTTGTAAAGTGTTTGTGAAATATTGGTAGAGGTTTGGTTGAAATCGGACATCATGGAAAGTGAAAAACTTCACACACAAATTGAATACCATACAACCATATTATAACAGCCCCTATTAAAAAAAAAAAAGCGTCACATTTTGTCTGTATATTAATCAAAATTAAAGTGTGTGAAGTTATATAACACATTTTTAGTACATTTTAACGCGTTTATATTAAGTTACGTATTTTTTAAATTCACGATATATTCATTCACATTTTCAGGGCCACCATAATACGATAGCTATAATATTGTTGCATAGTATTGACGTACTCCCTTCGTTATTATATACGCGAAATCGATTCGGCAACTGACACTTGTCATTGTCGACTTGTCGTCGTGACACTATGATTTACGATTGTCCGAGGTGAATAAAACGGTTAAATAAAAAATATTTATTAATATCGATGTCTGTATAGTATATTATACTCTATATCGTAATAATACTCAATAATAATAATATTATTATTATAGTCACGCGTATTCCATTCGTCACGCGACAGTTTTAATCGTTTATTATTGTGATTGTTATTTGTTTTTTGCTCTATGCTTGATATTCATTTTTCTTTTCCAAATATTATTCAATGCGTGTACATGTCGTGGTAAATTATTTAATAATGTCGCATAAACCGTTTAACAACATGCATAGCTAAATACATAAACGATTATCAATCATCGTTTTAGCATATATATAGTGTCAAGCATATTTAGAAATTTTTCAGGAGGGGGAGGGGGTTTTAGATAATTTTCCCAACACAGTACTGTGGCTCGTAGGGGACTTTGCCTTAAACACTCTCCGATAATACACTATATTATATACCTAAGTATTTGTTATAAATAAAATACATTTTAAAGTTTTGACTATTTTCGAAGTTTAAAATTATTTATTTTTGATCAAATATTCAATAATTGTTGTTAAGAATTTAGTAAAACTTTTATAATAGAAAATCTAATCTTCTAAAATATAATACTCAATAATGATTTCATCCATATCATCTAGATACATGAGTCCCGATGAATGGACATTAATGCCAGTTCATATTTTAGTCTTACACTTACCTACCTAAATGCAAATACAATTAAAAATATGGTTATTACCTGGTTATAACAACTTTTAAATTAAATATTTACAAAATAATTTATAATATACTTCATTTTTAATCTTATATATGTTTTCAATCTTTTAAAAAGACCTTCCGGACGTCACTGTTGATACTGGTAATATACAATATAATTAAATTTAAAAATGTATTCTTGGAATTTCTTCCTTCGAACAGCTCAAAAGTTTTCCCGATCTACTATTAATATTGACATCACACTGTAGGCTATTTTCATATTCAATATTTGTAATTCAACAAAAGCATTATCTTTTTCAATTGATGACAAATCGAATTCAATCAAATTTCTGAGTGCCAACCTTTCTTTACCAGTAAAAGTTGAACTAAATAAACATCAAAACCCTATAAAACATAAAAAAAATATCTTTAATACTGATTTTTGGTATTAACATTGATAATAATCAATAACTATACCTTCAAAAACTATTTTTTGGTTTAAAAATCTTGTCGTAAGTTGGTTAATAATATTCTATATTAATATAATAAAAATAACATTACCTATCTAGAAATCAGTCGCGTAATCGAGAGGGGGAGCTGCATTCCTACTAGAAATTCAAGAAAATTAAAAATTCTTTCTGTGTTCTGTGAACGTACAACCTTTGATTATAAATACTATCTTATAAATCCACGATACACAATAGAATTTTAGGTTCTAGCATATATAATCACTCTTCAGTGTTGCATAATAGATACTTCCAACAATTATTTTTAGAGTATATGAAGGTACTTATAATAATTTAACAAAACGTTATTTTTAATACTCCTCAAATTTATGCATAGGTATTAAATAGTTATTATAATTATTTAGTACATACATACGTACATTTTGCTGCCTTTTTATTAACATAAAACTTGTTTATAACATAAGTATTTTATTAATTATGAAGTAACTATACTTGTACCAATATGGATAATTGAATATTACACAAAACACATTTTTGGATACAATACTGAAATTAAATATTTACTATTATAAGTTTGTTATTGATTAAAACATAACAATTAATATCAAATACCTAAATATGTATAATTTCTAATTAGAAAATAATAATATTTACAATACGTATTGTATAAATATTATATAGTATATAGTTATAACTTATAATGGAGGTAGCCGGTAGACATATAAAATGAAGATACAGTTGATTTTTCCTTTTTTTTTTTTATTAGTCCTCACTTAAATATGATATTTTAACTTCTAAATTTTTTTAATATTATCATAATTCGCCGATTCACGCGTATACAATAATAATTATTTGTTTTTGCATGCGTATCGTATATTAATATTACGAAAAACGATATTAAATTATTGTCCTCTACAGCGATTAAAAATATACAGACCTAACCACATTTGCTATTACTTATTTAATATGTAATGTACTGTCTTGAAAAAATCGAAACGAGTAATAACAAATCACTAAATTGGATTATACCTCTGAGTATATGTTTGTGGCTTAAACTCAATATAGGTATATCATATACGAATTGGTAGTTTCATAGACCTATGTCGTTTTTCGTTCCGAGCAAAAACACATTACACTCGTGCGTTTGTGTATCATTATGGACTGTGTGTAAATTAAGAACCGTTTAAGCAGTGTAAACTAACAACGTAATTTGGATTTTATATGGAGACGGCTAGACAGCCAGACGGTATTCACGTTAATTAATCTTAACTTTATACCAATATGCAGGTAGATAACTAGCGCACATTACTCCTTACAAAATAATTTACTTCAGTTTTCGTCTAAAAATTGTTATCTAATAATAGGTATACTACCTAAGTCAACACTTGATAGATAAATATGATGATTTAATACTGAATAATATACACTTAACACATATTATTATTTTGGTATCGCCTACACAACAGATTTCGGAGACTGTGTGTTTTTAACACAATAAATATATTTATTTATAATAATACATTTATTACAATTTATTTAACATTTTAATATGCCATCTATATAAATTGTTGATAATAATATATAGATGAAGAAAACAATATTTATACAGATCATAAACAATTTTATCATAAAAAATCTTTATTCCGATAACGAATACCTCATAAACTATTTTAAAATATTATATTGCAAAGGTCTTGGTCACTTATCAAGGTTAAATAAATTGCTAATTTATATACTATCATAACCGAAACTCATCGAAAATTATTATAAAGTAGAATAATGTACATTGAAAATAACTATACATTGATGTATAATAATGTGTAGTGTACAATTTCATTATATTCCAGCTCAAAACAATGACTTATTACAAAAACCTGATGATTTTTATAACTTTTGATGAATTTTCATTAATCTATACAACAAATTTAAATACACTATTCAAACATAAAATTAGCGGTATTATTTTTTCAGTAACCGTAAAATTTCAAAAAAAAAGGTTCGTCGTTCGAATCCACACACTTTCGTACATCGACACCCCGAAATTTTACCAAAATTAAACCATTCGATAGTCAATACTGTACACAATAATCTATTATGTATCAATAACGTATAAATTCATTTAAAATACGATAAGGCACCGTAGAACAAGTTAACCGTACATGTAAAGTAGATAAAGATAAAGAAAAACAATTTTAAATGTATATAATTTAGTCATAAACAATGAACAATAACTTTAACTGAATATTTAAAAACTCTTGGATGTAAATGTATTCTATTATAAATATTATCTAATATTGTCTAGGCACATTATTTTATCTTCAGTTTTTTATCAATTTATATAAACACAATTATTAATTACGATGATTTATTTAATAATAATAAATATTTATTTTTTAACTGTCAGTCAAATGTGCGTGGTTTTGAATTATCGACCCTCTAAATTTTCATTTTTAACAATAGACAAAATGTGTGCAGTATTGAACGGTTTAAAATGTGTAGTTTTGAACGACGCTCTATTTTTTGAACTCAACAAATGTCCGAAAACAAAACATACAATATCTACAGTTCAATACAATAGTTAACTTTATTACGACGCTTACATAAATGGATCTTAAGTCGACCCAGTGGCCAGATAGTAAAAAACTATTGGCAACGTAGCATTATGCACTTGGCAGTTTATAAAAGTTGGCAAAGATTGTCGTTCGAAAGGAAGGCCAAGGTCAGCACAATGCAGCGATAATAATAGTCAAAGTGCACTGTACAAATATAAAAAAGAAAACCTATGATCATACAGAGTGCATTCTAAGTGTAATAGTGAGTATACCAGCAACGCGCAGTTCACAAGCTGTTTTTAAGTATATAGAAAATAAATATACATTGAAAAATATAATTTCTATTTGTAATTTATGTAATCGTTTTATAATGGATCCACATTTTGTCACTAACGCCGAAAAGCAACAATAATGTTTATAATATTCAAACCATATTACTGTTTTGTTATCGTAAAATTTAAAATGCCTATCCAACTATCTTCATAATTTAATATAATCTCGGAGTCTTTATTTGGATTTATAGTTACTATTTATTTACATAAGCTGAATCACAAATGCAGTTGGCAGTTATCCTATTGGCACTGCGTCGAATTATATTTATAACGTAAAAAAACACTATTTAAAATAGATATTATATGAACGGATCACCTAATATTTTATTTTTTATTATTCATCTCATTACCAATTATAATATACAATATCAAATTGATATAAATATGTATCTGTTTTCCACTGGTTTTCCGATCTAGGCTTTCTATTGTTATGTAACAATACCTACTCAAAGCTTAAATAACGTAGTTGCATTATACTGTTATACTAATATCGATTTATTCACGCATAAATGTAGAATAAATCATGTCTTTATGCGGTCCCTCTATATTGACCGTATTAAAAAATAATAATCACAATAATAACGTGCAATCATTGAAATATCACAAATGACAATCGTTTGCATTTCCTATAATGCAGAGTGCCCCTCTTCCTCTCTACCCACCTACCCTCGGCACTGTATTTGTATACCTACTCGATTGAATGCATTTTTGTCCTTGACCAAGAACGATTTTTATCAATGCGCATACAGAGCGCTTTACAGTGTGCGTATTCCGTTTCATGCGATTTCCTGTGCTCACGCCCCCTCCCACCCCGTACCCAGTTAACCGTACACGGAATGGATCGGCAAACAAGCGGGAAGGGCCTCTATAATAATAATTGCCTTGCAATGCATTTTCAACTGCATTCACTTCCTGGTGCAAATTGACCTTGATAGATGGTATATAATGTTAGAATGCGTGCGACGTGGGGGGAGAATCTTAAATTTTTTATCCGGCCGCCCATTCGGTTTACAGAACGCTAATCAGCAACTATATATTATTATGTAGGACGTACTAGTAGGTATATAGTAGGTATATTATGGTGCATATAAATTTTATGTATAAAGTAGGTATCCGTGCATTTATATGTACATAGGTTTCATGTTGCCGTATATTTAATGCGTCTATAAACAATTTATTATTATATAGATGATGAGTAACAGATATTATAATATGCGTATGGCAACACATATATTATTATAAATATGATATGTATTTGTGATTTATGACACGGTCAATCGTGGTCGGGGTATATTGTCAACGTGTCTTTCATTATATCAAATGCAGAGTTTATACATTTTTGTTGATTAAAAAATGCGCTGCCAAGTAATATTAAAATATAATAAAAAAAACGGTCTTAACGGCGGCAGCTCTGAAAATACGTATCATAGATATATTTATAATCGTAGGGTAGGTACCTACATAACATACAGAATGCAATTCATAACAAACGGTTTTGTCGTTCCACTTGCAAGCACGTGATAAATACAACTATCAGCTGTTTCTGATTAGTCAGGACTAGGTCAAGGTGACCTTGATATTGGATATATAACATAATAATATATATATTGTTATATATATGTCGACTTGTCGTGTGTGTGTGTGTGTGTGTGTGTGTGTGTGTGTGTGTGTGTGTGTGTGTGTGTGTGTGTGTGTGTGTGTGTGTGCATTACGTACAGTTCAACTGCAGTATATGCCGATGCCTGTGATGACGTGTATTTAACCCGCAGTATGTAATTAATTGCGACACATCATATTATTAAGTGTACCTATACCTATATATAATTCACATATATATGAATGCACATATATACACATGTATGAATATATATATTTTTTTTAATTAACTTATTATTTATTTAATTATTACTGATTAATCGATATCGTTGAGATTCGAATGAAAATCAGTGCAAAGATAATGTTTGAAAAAAAAAAATTACAGATACCTATAATCTACTTATTACTAGTACCTCACCCCATGTATAATATATAAATATAAAATTACAATTTAGTTAACGTTCAATTTTCATACAATTAATATATTATTACCTAGGTATATGAACTGTTTTTATTTAACAAAATAGGGAGCGTGTTTTGAACTCGCTGTTAAGTAACGAGTTTTAAATAATATCTAGTTCTAAAAAAAGTATTAAGTTATCGTATTATAACATAATTAAATAAAAAATAATAATAATAATTAAATAACTAGCTGGTATTCCTATTATATAGCAATAACTATAGCAATAGATGTTGAACTATTCGACTATATGCGTACGTCATAATACATGTCTCTATGTTTTTAAATGATTATCAAGGCGATATTTATTATTAACAGTATTTGTTTGAATAATTAAACATGGGAATATAATATTAATAATATTATGCAGTGTGTTTATACATTTTATACAAGAATTTTCCTTATAATCTATTCCATTTATATAATAATATCGTTAATATATTACTATGTATTATGTATCGGCGTATCGAATAGACGTAATAATTACTGATTTACAAAGGAGCAAAATATAATTTATTGATTAAAGTGTGCATAAAATATGTACGACTTATATCATGTCTTAATATTTTCATTGTAATAGATAAACATCTAATTTTATCATGATAATATATGTACAATAATACAGGTATATATAAGTATATCAATAATGATTATATTATAGACTTGTTCGGATTTTATTAATATCAACATAATCATAAATTGAAAATTTATCAAGCAAAATAATTGTAATTAGGGTTTTCTAGTTTTCATTAAAAGCTATATACTATACTATCTACTGTAAATTCGAACTACAGCATATAAATTATTTTAATAGTAAATTATACTTATCTGCAATATGGGTTTAGCTATTATTCATTGAATGTATAAAATAGGCATATATATTAAACAAATATTTGTTTCTTAATTGCATTATACTAATTATTAATTCAAATGACATACGATTTAACATTCTGAATTTTTAACTTATTAATAGGCATTTTCTTAATAACATACATTTTATTTAGGAACTCTGCCAACTTCTATCATAAAAATAATAAACACAATTTTATGAATTAATTTTCATAAATATCGTTTTTTCTTTTATCTATTAAAATAAATTATAAAAAAGTACTTAATACTAAGTACTTGAATTACAGAAGGTATAATGAATTATAATTTTAATCAACTCATGTTGTTCAGAATTTATTTTTAAATTTTCATTTCAAGCAAAACATTATATTATATAATATTACGTAAGTAGGTGCCTATATTATACGTTTTATGGTATACGATATCTCACAGTATTATTTTTTCTGCAAGTCAATAATTTTTTATTAAATTATGCTGTTATTAGAGAGCCACTTTTTTATACAAATTTTAAATAACTTATTAACCTATAAATTCATAATCGAAAAATTGTATTTTCGTGTTACGTAAAAATCTGAGAATGACATTATTTTATAAGGATATAGTTAACAAAACTCGTCATAAAAAATCCTTTAAATATATATTCTAATAAAATTGTCACGTATTTATGTCATACACTTGTGGTTTTTAAGTTGAATCTGCTAGGACCAATAGGTAAATACCAGTGTAGGTATAATATACATTATTATAGTGTATCTGGGCGGGAACTATTCGAGTACTACTCGATGAATTTTGGACACCCCATATATCTATTATACCTAGTAGTAGATATTTAAACATAATAATATATAGTATACCAGCTTTGTCTGATTCTACACAATTATTTTGCGGACGCTCAAGTTAAATGTACAAAACAAAATTCCGTGTTAATTTTAAGAGCGTGCATTTAATTGTATTGATTATTATTATTTATTGCCTGTTGCGGGTATACTGTAGACGTTGATATTATGTAAATTTTAAGTTAAATATTAAAAAATATCCATACTTTTAACATAATATATATATATAATATGTACATACGCAAAAAGTAAATTACCGACATAATAAAACAATATACATAAAATATATATTATAATATGTTAAATAAATATTTATCATATCTGCAGAGATCAAAATACCTATATTATTATATTATATAGAAGTTATTAATTATAATTGATTCGCTGCATTGAAATTTGTAACTTTCCATTAGAGCGACATCTATATAATAGAAACCACAAAAAGAGTTCGTGGTTTAGAATAAATTCAAAACGTAATATATTTTTTATATTGTTTCATTGAATTATATACAGTATTATTTTATTTGTTTATATAATATACCTAAGTATATGAATAATTAATGTTTGTTAGAAAATCCCAAACGATTTTTTACAAAAGTATATTTAATTAATTTTTATCTTACATTGTAAATTAGAGATTTTGCTCACCAACCATCCTAGATTTTTTCAATCTCTCAATATGTTTTATCTAAAATGATTTTTATATTTCAATACTCATATAGCTATTCATTTTTTTAATATTAATTTTTTTCCGGTTGCCTTGACAATTATATAAATATAATATTATTTTGGAAACTTTTTATTCAATAAAGATATTACAACGAATACAAATAATAAATAAATAATTTTTTTCTTATTATTTATTATTAATTATTAATATTACAATTTTGTACATATATTATATATATGTATAGCTGTACTACTATTTTCTAATATTCATTTTTAAGACATTGTAGCTTTCTACTTTTCGTTTTGTAAAATGTTTTCTTTCTCCACTTTTCTCTAAACCCAATCATCAATCGGTCATAATTGCCTACATCATTTTTTATTATATATATGCCAGTCGGCTATTGACAATAGTATCTAAAGAATAATATAAATAATAAATTTATAAGTAATATTATAACAGTAAAATATAAAAAAAAATAGTTAATATAACAACTAAAAAAAAAAATATGAAGGCCAAAGATCAACATTATTGAAGTTTAAAGAACACATAGCTCTGACTAAGAAGTTATTTATTAAGAAACAGATTGGAAATAATGTTATTTTTATTTATGTGTCCACTTTATTTGAAATTAAAATTATATATTGGTGATAAGTTCAGAAAAGTTGTACTTTATTTGGAGTAGTGGATATAGTATTTAGAGGTTTCTCTGTTGGGAATATTTTTACTCGACCTATAACACCAGATAGACGCAAAATTAATATTCAATAAAATGTATACTTAAAATGAACTTCTAAAAACGAGAAAGAATAAAACTGATTGCTGATATTTTAAAATATAAATTTCACTTTATTAGGTATCGTTCTTGTATGTAGTTATATAATTTTCGCAAAATATTAATATACGTAAATATAATCATTCTAATTAAATTTCTATTAAGTGGTATCAATTTAAAACGATATGTTTACATTGTAGGTATATGTATATATTATTGTATTTATATAATATTATGTTAATATTACTTATTAGCACATACATACATACATATAGGTATGTCAGTATATCTGTACTGTGTATACACTTTATTTATCACATGTTGTACTAGTGCAAGGTCAAGTTCACTAGGTTAGAAATACTGCACGATCAAAAATACATTTAACTACCCAGTGTAACAGAATATTATGTAGTACATATCTACGACTTAATATAATACCTATAGATACCGCTGAATATAATCAATAGTATAAAATAGACACATTTTAAGTAAAATTACATAACCCAGTCGTTATTATTTGTATAGGTATATGTAAAATATATTTAATATATTAAATGCCATACTTCAATGTTTTTTTAATTTACGAAAAACACAATAAATATAATTGTATAACCTACTAAGTGTTAATTATGTATTAATTTTACCAAATGCAAAATTAAAAAAAATTAAATTAAATAAATTTGAAAATTGATCGATCTGTACGTGTAGTCAATTATTATTATTATTATTTATTGATGGTTGACTCAGAGTTTGTCCATTTATTTATACATATAGGACCTATATTATAGGTATATATATATTTTTAATGTATAATACCCAGGACTTGAAACCGGTTTTGAAATAAGTTTTGAATACCAGTTAAATCCGTTAAAAAACCGATATCAAAATCAAAACCACAAAAATACAATACCCATATTCAAAATTGTAAACAAAATTGAAAAAATAAATAGCGATTATCAATATCGAAATCGAAAAAAAATATTGAAAAAAAAAAACAAAAATTGATTAATTTGATAATTCAAATCAAATTCGAAAAAAAAACTGGTATTCTAAGAAAATTCTTTTTCCGATTTCAAACCAACTACGTTTTGAGCTATTATTTATGAATACAGATAGCATTAGAATAAAATTATAAACAATATTATTTTTAAAGTTATTACGTTTGTCGTTGAAGAGATCTCAAGTACCTTTCTATAGATTATTTCTTATTATTAGGGTAGATATTAATATTATTTTACATTTTTTTTTTTTGTTCCGTAAAAAAAGAAATACTAATTTATTCTAAACTGTGTGTGATTACTTTATTATTATTTTGTAGTTTTATTATAATATTATTTATCAGTGATGGGTTGAAAGTGTGTAATAAATTAAATTGTTTAAGCTGTTTATCATCAACTGTTTATTGTTATTTGATCCTGACAATATTGGAAAAATATTTGAGAACATCATTAGATCCAGAACTTTTAGAAGCAATCATGCTAGTTAATAACAATGAAAAGTTTTAAATATGTCATTATATTTTTTATTATTTATGTTTAAGTATTTTATTTTAATAAGCTTATAAATAAAACAATTACTTTGTATGGCCTACACAATTTTATCTAATAATTTATATAAAATTTTATGAGTTGCTAAAATTACTTTGATATTGGGAATGCTAGGAATTGGATATATACGATCTATGACTTCAAAAATGGTAAAACAACTTTGTCAAAGGATAATTTAGACAATTTAGTATAACAGATGTATCTGCCATTCATTAATTAGAATTCAATTTTAAATAATTAACTGTTTAAATAAGTTGCAAATTTAATATAAAAACAGACATATTTTTTTGTATTGTTTTAAGTAACATTTTCATTAATTATTATTATTTTGATTTTCAGTAAAAACTCATAAAATACATTTTATAGATACTAATATAATTATAAAGAATAATGTATAATAATTATTGATGTTGTTAAAACTTACATATCTCTCAAAAATTTTTAACATTAAATTTAATAATAAACTATTAATTGGTTAGATTGATGTAACCAATAATTAAAGATTAAGATAATATTCTGTACTAATATTTAAAAACCATAGTTTATAGTCTAAGGTTGTATTTATATTATAATTTATAAATTATTTTCATCAACTTTAGTAAAATAAAATATTGGTGATTTGATACCTAGGTTCTAAGTAGTAATCGTATGTTCTTATATGTTAAAGAATCTAGGAGAAAAAAAGTACCCGAGTTAAAAATACGCTAAAAAAGCCCCATACCAACAAGCACTAAACATTCATTGGCTGTCCTCTAAATATTCCAAATTTTAATTGCTCTATGAATTATCAGAATTATCGATATTATTTATTATTCAATAACCATGCAAGACTGTTTTTAACATAATGATGTATTATTGTGCTTTAAATAAGTTAAATATCATTACTCACTATAGTAGTCATTATATAGTACATATTTATTATATTATTATTAATAATGACTACACTATCTAACTAGTCAATGTAGACTATGAAGCTTTTATTGATTACCCAATTTTAGTCAAAAATTAGGGTGTAAAGCCATTGAAAATGATTTCAATACCGAAATCAATATCAAAATCTTAAAAAATAAAACTGGTATTCAAAATTGAAATCAAAATCAAAAAAATTGAAAACCAGTATTCAAAATCAAAATCAAAAAAAAATAACAACCGGTTATCATTATCGTTATCAAAATCGAAAAAAGTTAAAACCGGTAATCAAAATGGAAATCTAAAAAATAAAAAACCGGTAACCAATATCAAAATCGAAATTTTTTTTTGGTTTCAAGCTCTGATAATACCTACTACATATCTTACTCGTATACTTATCGCGCCCTTAAGCAGCCCTATAGATTTTTGCGCCCTATAGATGGTATATTTTTGTAAAATATTAATTTTAAATGAAACAATACGGTTTTATCAATATTTCAATCGCTCATGCAAATGATTAAAATAGTTTATTAAATTAATAAAGACTGATTGGAAGTATTAACATTATGCAATTTGTAAATATGTAAATATATATGTGTGTGTATTAAGTACCAGGAAATTATTAAAATAATTAAATTTATGAATTGACCTTAAAATTTAAAGATGAAATTATTATCGAAAGCATCTCACAAATTTTTATTGATATTTTAATTTTAAAGTAAGTTATAATAATTTTTAAATTTACAAAAAAAATACAAATTTAAAATCCTTGTAAAACTGGCTTTGTAATTAAAATATCAATAAACTTCTTCAAAATTCTCTAAATAATAATCTTATTACCTATTAAATTTTATAATAGATCAATTTACTCTAATTGTATAAATAATAAAGTAAAATGGATTATTGTGAACGTAAAATGTGGAATGTTGTATAAGTTTGTAAAACTGAGACAACACAGGCGTGAGTTAGATAGGTAAGTAACAAACTATTAAAACCATTAAAAAATATTTCGAGATTTTAAAAAAATCCGATTATTAGTAGATTAATTATCAAGAGTTATATTACTTTTTTCATAATTTAAATATTTTGCCAGATCTATTGTTTTTATTCTTTACACTATGCGCAGAAAAATGTATTAAAAAATTATGTTTGTTCAGTTTGTACTCTTGCCATCAATGCTGCTCGTTGTGCATCTATAACAACCGCCGGGCATTTTTTCTTTTGTACAAATTTACAATCTTTGAAAAATCCTTCGTGTCTTGGAAGTCCGTGAGATCCGTCCTTAAAGGTTACTAAACCTATACAATATTAAAAGTCATACTATAAATATTTTACGTAACGATATGTCTTTGTTTCATTATTTAATATTATATTATACCATATAGGTACACCCGTATTACAATTATGATATACAAATACAGTGAAATACAAACTTATGCGCATATCACACGACACGCGTGTTGTGCTATAACCTAAATATATATTATAGTACATTATGTCATTATTATGTATCAAAAATATATTAGGTCTTAGCTTTGTCTGTGTGTTTAAGTAGTTTTATTTAAGTGTAAGTACTGCAATCTGTATTACCTAATCCCCAAATACGACCACCTCGAAATTGGCCTTCGTACTTCATGCCATCAGCCCTCCAAAACATCCCGTGACCATGAAACCATCCTTCCATAAATTCTCCTTCATATCTGTTGTATTACATTCATATAAATGAATAAGTTACTATACATATTAAAGATCCATACTTAAATATAATTACAATAATTGTTTTCTGTCATGCATTATTTATTTTTTAAAGTACTTACCTCGCTCCATCCGGATACTGGAGAACTCCAAGACCCGAGCAAAGTCCGTTGCTGAATCCACCTTCATAACGTGTGTTGTCTTTTAATTGGACATGACCCAAACCGTGTTTCCGACCTCGATCGTTCCAGTCTCCTATGTATTTTGTGCCATCTTCATATACATAAGCTCCAAATTTAGTAACCCTAGCTAAAAACAAATACATATATATATGTAATACTGCTATAAATCGTTATTGAGCAGCAATAGCTTTAAAATACAGTTGAATTACTGAAATAAAAACTTGTATATTTTTACTAATACATTTTCCTTTAAATATTATAGTAAATTAATTAAAGTATTAGGTACAGCTTCTACACACTTACCATAAAAGTATTTAGTAGTTGGTACTATGGTTTAAATATAGCAATACATTTGTTTATTAAAAATGATAACTATTATAACTAAATATAACTATCTATAAAAATAAGTAATTAAAAATTTTTTAAAAATGTAAAAAAAGTTAAATAAGCGATCAATAAAATAATTGTAATATAAAAATAGAATATTGCAATAAAATAATCAAAAACTTAATATAACATAATATTATAAACAAATACAATGTACATAATACCTATTTATATTGTATATATATATATATATATCTACTATTTTTGTAAATTAAATTAGTTACATATTCCGAATTATATGCAAGGATACATAGATACTCCACGGACACTTATTATTCTCTATAGTTAAAAAGGTAGACATTACTGACTAAAGTATAACTTCTAACTTAACAACTAGTTACTACAGTCATACTGTAACTATATCACTAAGCTAAGTATTTTTTATATTAAATAATTATAACTTAACTACGTTAATTTTTATTATTTTATATATATATATATATTTAAAATATTAATATTAATTCATTGGTCCGATTATCAATTATGTTTTATAGATTTATAAATATTTGTACTACAAATATGTATATATTATTTTTTGCTAAAATGTATACATATTTAATAATACTTGTTTTTTCATTAATTTTACTTGGTTACTATATAGGTATACCTACTTCAAAGTTTATTATTTAATTATTAAAACTATCTAGGTAATGTTAAAAAAAAATTTACATTATACATTATATATAGTCTATTTAATATAACTTAGTACATAAATTGTTTTACCTGGTTGCATTATTATACGTCAAAATGTACACGTGTATAAAATAGTAGATAACTACCAATGTTATTGAAAGTAACAGAAGCTAATGTTTTATTCTTATGAGGTTTCATTGTCTGCTATCGATTATCGTTCATATATTTAATTAAATTAAGCTTAGGTAACTATATTTGCAAGTATTGTGTTAGCTAGGAAACTATAGGTATCTTTTGTAGTTTGTACTAATTTTATATGTGATCATAATCACACAATCTTAATACTAATTTTAAAAATATTTTGACACTTTTTGAGTTATTTATAGGCATAAAAAATGTTCTATTTTTTTAAACAATTTTGTCTGTAAATATTGATAAAAAAAAATATTAATGAGTTAAAAAATTTGAAAATTTATACGAGGTTTTTCATTTTTAAATGAATTGTTATAATAGCAGTTAAAAAATATTAAAAATACAAAGGCATACTTTTTTTATAAGCATTTAAAGTTCAAATTTTGACCAAAATTCATCAAAGTCTCGAATATTTGCAAATTATTTTGTAATTAAAAATGTATAAAATAATCAATTTTTATAGCTAAGGGTTGAAAATTAAAAACAAAGTTTCTCGTAAGTAGTTTTTATAATGTAGTCAAAAAATAAAAAATATATTAACATGGTTGTTTTTTTATAGACATTTTAAATTTGAACTTCAAAATGTCAAAAATGTGTAGCTTATTTTATAGTTATTAAAAATGTATAAAATAATAATTCAAGGATATTTTTTTTTTTAATTTTACGCAATCAGTATGGAAACATTTTCAACTGTCTGGGCTTCAACAATAGCACATCTAAATTTTTTCTTCAAATTCAACTGATGACTTCTCTTAGTTTTGAACTCACAAATAATATTGAACAAGCTTTTATTGATTTACTAGTTGCTAATTATTATATACAAACAAATTACAGCATTTTAACTATTGTGAACTATTACGAAAATATTTGTTTGGACTAATAAATCGTAGAAATGGAAGAAGAACTTTCCTATTATGGAATTATTATTCTGGTCTTGAAGAAAATAAAAAATTTCCAAGAAAAAATAATTTTGTTGGAGGTTGTCCTAGTAAATTTTAAACTTCATTATATAGTCCTGTCATCCTAGTATTTATAAATGAATTCAATGTAGCACACAATTTTAAATTAAGTGTTTGAAGTTTATTTTATGAATAATATTTATTTTATTTCTGATGTTAAATTGTCCGCGATTTATTAAGACACTTCAGAATAAGTTAGAAGACGAAGATTGAATGTGTCATGTGAGAATTTCAAATGATTTACATAATATTGAAGTGCCATTTTTTGTAGTAAATTTGACATGATGAGCTGAAGGTAGTTATGGAGATTTAAGGAAGCAGTGTGGTCAAATGGATGATCATTATGAATTGGTATAATAACCTTGTCATCAGCTATTAGCTAATTCAGTCATTGATGTGTTTGGTGAAGTAGGTTAATTAGAATCATAATATAATAAAAACCTATTATAGAGGGCTAGAGAGAAGATGTCGCACCCTGTGCGACTCTACTACTCCAGCACTAATATTTGCTATGCTGAAAAAGAAGAACCATGATGATACCTATAGGTAAATATTTATACGTTTGGATTAAAAAAAAATGATTTGTCTACTTAAACAGAGTAGATTTAACATTGTTTTAATTTTAATTTTGCTCATTAATAGTTGGTAGATACCGTATTAAAATTAACTAAAAATATTTATCAATGTTGTATTCTACCCCATTTAAGTAGACAGTTAATTTTTTTTCAACTACTTTTAATTAATTTAATATGATATCTACCAACAATTAATGCGCAAAATTAAAATAAAAATATTTCGTATTATACACAGAAAACTCAATAGAATAATAGGTTTAACTGGTTTTCTTTATAATAAATTACATAACAATAATAAATTTTATATGGATATTGTATATTCTTTAAATACCTAATATTTACGTACATTCAATAAACCTAAACCACAGTAAAGTGTAATGTTCTCATCTGCAATTTCTATCATTAAGACATAATATTTTAAATAATTTAGAATCAAAAGTTACAAACTACCTATACTTACATATTAAAGATTTACGTAAATAATAATGTATTATAATAATAATATAACAATATATTTAAACGCGTCTCCCCCCCTAAATATAATTCTATATAAATGCCCTTGGTTGATGCCAAAAGTTGTTCTTAACAATTTTCCTCTGACGTATAATACAAGGTTAAATTAATACAATTATTTATATTAAATGTAAGTACTATACAGAAAGAATATTTAAAGTATTATTCCTAAAATGCAATTTTCCATTATATTATAATTAGTATCTAAGTGCTAACTAGTAGGTATATATTCTATAAATAATTAATAAATCGTGGATATTAAATTAATCATTAAGTTGTTTGGTTACTGGTTAGGTTACGTTAAGTTAATCGGAATCTATTAAACAAACACTTGTACACTTGTAGTTCAAAATTGTAGACAACATAAAACTCGATTTAACTAGTTATTCATTATTGTCAAAACCAAACAGTGTGTATATTTTATAAAATAATTTAATTTGCAAGAATTTATAAATGATTAAATCATAATGCAATATTATATAAACAATTAACTTGAATGTAAAATTGAATAATTAAACATTTTAATTTAGTTAATGAGAGAAATATTTGAAATATTTTATTAAAGTTAATATATTACAATAGACAAACAATGAAACAAAGGCACATAAAGTATAATCAATATTAAATAGGCAGATACTTATTATAATTTATAATGTTATAAAAAAGAAGATTTATTTTAACCAACTACCTTTATCTAAAATATTTCAAACATTTTTAAAATCTTTATTATTTTCAATTAAAATGATATTATTCACATAATATGTAAAGTATCGTAATATTTGTTTTACTTAATTACTTACTCTAGTTTACTAAAATTTTATATTTCATTAATTCGCCATTAACAGAATCAACACAATTTTAGAACCCGACATTCCGATATAATAGATACATAAATTATTTTTAATTTAAAATAAAATGTATATATTTTATACAGCTCAATCTAGTGGTTTATTTTGTATAAGTCATGTCTTATGGAGTAACCGTTAGACTACGTCACATACATAATTAATTAAATAATATGCATATGATTTATATTTTATATGTAAAGCACCTAGTTTTTATACAGCTCATTCACTTCTGCAGGTCAAAAATAATTAAATTACACGCTTGTATATTTTATACTCACTTATTATGTTTTTATATGTAATTTATACACATTTTTATTACAAAGTGTCTACTTAGTAAATAATAAATGGTCATTTAAATTAAAAAAAAATACAAAATGCTTAGGTATATTTAGCAGCCTATATTTTTTTTTTATTGGCCACACCGAACACACATTATTGGTGAGTTTTTTCTGGTATTAGTTTTAATTACATGTGTAATTTTCATTTGTGTGCCCAATACCTGTTATCTATTTGTCTGTTTCAGGAGCTCAGCGATTTTCTTAAAAAATGAAGTTAGGTTTTCCGTCAAAATTAACTCTTCGAGGCAAGAAAGAATAACTTTTTTTAAATGACCTCTTCTCAGCGATTTGTGTTGTTAAAATTGATGTTTCTGACGGCAACACGAATACTACGTTAGTGTTGAGAGCTGTAGTGAGACGACATTTCAGCGGAACCCGTAAAGTGTATGGTCTGCGAACCACATCATTTCCAGTCCGACAAAACACATCGCCCGTTTCCTGAGGATTAAACGGTCCGGAGGTGGTACGTCAAGGTAACACGCACATCGTGTCAGTGATGTGATACCCATATATTATTGTTCCTTGCGAGAATAAGCAGTTATTTGTGGTACGCTTCAACTGACAATATTGGCGTGAATCAACAAATTATTTTCATCGACATTACAATATTATTGTACTACACTTTTATAATATACATAGTCGTGGAGTCAAATATAATCAATGCGTATGATTTCCGAAATACGGAACCTAACCTTCCGAAGTACTTTTACTTGTAACACGGCATTGTAAAAACGCCGCTTCGTCATAATATCAACAATATTATAAAACATATTTTCAGTTCAGTCTAAATCGACACTGTCAACGGTTCGATTTTCCGGTCGGGAAAAAGCCACCTATATGCAACGATATATGGTGTCAAATACGTATTGCCTTCATTACCCGCAGATAAGCGTCGTACCTACCTATGGGAATGAACGCGTGTGATGCGGTCGAAGAGGTGTGGCTATGGAGTTTTTACTTACAAGTATAGCTAGGCGTACAAGTATATACCAGCGGTTTTCAAACTATGGTATGCGTACCATTAGTGGTACGTGGAAGACTATATGGTGGTACGCGAAATTCCACACATGGTGGTAGAACAGAGAGTAAATAAATAAATATTTTTTATTGTGTTTGTTTGAAACAGTTAAGGAATAAATACAAATAAATTAAAAATAATATTACTTATATTAACATTGTTTTTTACAATGCGTACGACGTACAATTCCTACATCCTCAACTAAAAACGAAAATGAAACTTTTATAGAATTATCGTGCGATGAAAGTTTGAAAATGGATTTTACTAAATTAGAATGTTTTGGATAAAAATTAAAAACAAATATCCAAAAGCATTATTATTTTTAATACCATTCACAATTATTTATCTTTGTGAAATTGGTTTCTCTTCAATGCGCGTAGTAAAAAACAAATTTCGAAATAAACTTGATGTTGATCTAAGTTTAAATTAAATATCACTGAACCAGATATTTCATCACTGATATTAAATTTACAAATCCATGATTCTCATTGAAAATAATTATTTAATTGCTATTTATAACATTTGTTTATTAATACATATTATTTAATTTAAAAAACTAATATATTTTTACGAATTTTATTGTACTGCCTTACTATTTGAAAGAAATATATCGCAATTTTGGATAGTTCTATTTTTAGTCATAAGTGGTGGTACGCTACAAATTAATAATACACATGAGTGCTACGCGAAAAAAAAGTTTGAGAACCGCTGCTATAGACAATTTCGTAGCGAGAAGCCAACATTGGCGCAAATAGGGTGGGGGACTTGAAGAGACTTAGACACCACCAAAGCTATGCCAAGTCCCCTCTCCCCCCCCCCACCAAATAGAATCTTCATCAAGTATAAGCACTAAGTAAATCATTTTTATTATCCCTGCAATGAAAGTTTAATTTTCGATTCTGGTTGAAGCGATAGAAAATGTTTTTTTCAGACTTGCGGGGTAGTAAAGTGGAAGTACCTGCTACGGAGAAAGTTACTATTCAAAACAGATTAATACACTTGCATATATCATGTTGGTCTATATTTTGAAATAATACAGTTTGGCAAATCTAGATTCTAAATAGGTGCCGATAACTGCAACAAGAACACTTTCATTGTGTATTACGATTATCCGAATGGCGAATTTTATTTAATATCGATAGAGGCGATTTCAGGGGCGGAAGAGGCATGACAAAAATTGTATGAGTTTGATTCGTGATGCGGGAAGACAAAATCGGATAGTTTATCTCCGTCTTGGGCGAATTGCATCCCTCGTTTGCGGCTGAAATAGCTCACTTCCCGTCCTTGTCACACAATATACCATTTGTCTACAATTATTTTAAAATAAACCCAATAAAAACGTTTAGGTGCGTATACCGATAAAGTATTTCAGATAACTGATATAAACACAGACGATAAAGACGGGTTCAAAATTTCAAAGGAACGTCGTCTATATCATGTCGTGTCCAAAAGTTGAGCTCAGCCCAACTCTGAAAACGTCCTGGTAGACCATGTCTAGTGAATGATACTTTGATTACAAATTTGCAACGGCTAATCGGAATACAATAAAAGGCACTCGACGTAGCTGTGGACTTAGCTTGAGAATTAAGTGTTATTTTTTCAAGAAAATATGGTATTATAGAGAATATTATGCACCGACTGTGTAATATTTTACTATAGATATGATGACGACGTGCAAACACACGTTACTTAACTTTGTCAGTTACTTCTACACTCCGTTTACATAACGTATTATGTAGGCATATAAAATATATATTGAATGTAAATTATGTAATAATTTATATATGTGTGTCGATAACTTTGGTCAGGGGTGTGGGGGCCACGCCACGCATTTTTTTAAATCAATATTATGGTCTAAACAAATTGGGCTATTTGCGCCTAAACGATGATCGCAGTGAGCGGCCGTTAGTATAATAATTATTATTAGTTATTTAGTATATAACTACAACAAAAATACGCACGCTAGACGGCATACAATACGGTACTGAACCCTTTTGAAAGTCTGAACGTCGAATGTGTCGATATCTGCGCGCGATACCATTTCATCGCCAAAATCTGCCTTCAGATATCTGTTATACACAGTAAGACGCGCATCGCTTACTGGCTACTGCTGCAGGCCACGAACCACGTAATAATATTATGTTCCTTGGTACACTCGAGATACCGGTCGGCGGTCACTGGTTATACCGCATTTCCCGCCTCGCAGCTGTCTCGCATATTATATTTATATCGTTTTCGTTCGGTTGCTTCGATTAAAATCGATTTCACAATTTCAGGAACCCGTGCAGGACCACATCTCACGGGTTTTGTACAGTGTTCTGAAAATATATCATCATCTTAAGTAAAAAAAAAATATGGAAACTCGCTGTCAAAACAATTATGATATGATTTAAATAAAGTTCCTAATGATGGAAGTACAACTTATTAAAACGGTTATCGATGTCAATGTGATGTGATAATTAATAATAATAACAATTATTGCACATTTACGTTTATCTTTGCTCATTGCTGTATAGTTTAATGAATAGAAGCCAATGATTATAATAATGATATAAGTAATAATATAGGTACAGTGTTGGTGTCATAGTGCCACAAATATTATGACGTCTTATAAAAATTTTATATTTCTAAAATAATTAATAGTTCCCAACACAACTCGTGTAACGCATTATTATTAAATATTATGCTAGTAATGAGTAAGAATGTAGGTATACCTTTATACGTAATTATGTCGTAACATGTTATATGTACAGAATTATGGAATTATAATATTATATTATAGAATATATAGTCATATAAAAATTAAATTTTAAACCAAATCATAGAAGAGTATTATAATTTATGTATAGGATATAATATGTGTAATATAATATAGATATATATTTATTTTAAAATTATATACTACACAATATTATTACCTGTTGGTAGTTGTTTCGTTATATAACGTATATCGTGTAAACCGTTACTATTTGAACTATATATTTTGTTTAAATAAATCATAGGTGCCTTCTAATTATATTCTAAATTTACTGTATAACGTATTTTAAATAAATTATACACTATATTATACCAAATGTCCTAATATTATACGTTAATACATTTTACATTATGACTTGCGTTGTAAATTAATTATTTTAATAAAAAATGCAGTAAAATATGAATAAAGTCTATTATGGCTATAGTTTCTAACGTGTTTATAAACTTAAGATTTGGTGGGTTCGATAGGTAAAATAGTATATAAACTGCAGTAGCCGGTGGAGTCTATGTACGCATACCTACACCTTATTTCAAATCTGATGTTACTGTGGAATCAATAAATGCACGTGACAGTATCTATGATCTATCAGTACCTATCTAAAGTATAATACTTTTTTTTTCTTTTTTTTTTTTATTATTATTATAATAAAAGACATTTACAATCTGTATACTATAATAATACAATAAGTAAATGTGATGACATAGTACTAGATGTAACAAGCGTGAGGGAAGGGAGCGTCCAGTGACACTACTTCCAATTTATGAAATTAGGTAATTTATGTACTAAGTATTATTTAATAAATCACGCAGCCATTTTCATTTGAGACGATGGAGGGGGTTGTCAGGAATTGTGCAAGAAGAGAGTTTAGATATGAGGGGATTTGAGTGGTTAAAGGTGTTTTTATGGAATTTGTTATAATGAGTTATAATGATGAGAGGCAAAAGAGGATATTGATAGTAAGTTGAAGTCGTGATGTAGGGTGCGGTTGCTGACGTACCAGGGAGTATTAGAGAGGACACGGAAAGTTATTGATTGGAACGCTTGAAATTTAATTGGGTTGGACTTTTTCGAGGTTCCCCAGAATTGAATTCCGTATGCCATTGCGGGACGTAAAATTTGTTTGTAAATTAGTATTTTAATTATAAGAGAGGTTTTGGATTGGAGAAGTGGTCTTAATTTGTGCAGCCTAAGATTAAGCGAAGTTCTTTTAGTTTTGATGTGATCAGCCCAAGTTAAACTCTTGTCAAGAATGAGACCTAGATATTTAACGGATTTGTCCATTGGAATTAGTTGATTATTATGTTTATGTAAACATGAGGGATTGTTTTGGGTCTGAAGATAAAGATGATCTGAGTGAGTTTATTTTCGTTAAATTTGGGTAGTTTTTTGTTATAGTTGGAGTGTCGTTGAGGGTGAGTATTATTGGTGTGTGGTCGGAAGAGAGGTCTGAGGAATTGGTAATGGAGGATTTTATATGACTAGGGAGCATAATAATAAAAAAGTTCAAAACATCGGGATGTCTGTTAGTATGTGAGAACCAATATGTAGGATAAGGGGGGGGGATATTATTTTAAAATTGTGATCGAGGATAAATTTGTTGAGTGTTCGACCTCTAATATTAAATTGGCTAAAGCCCCACCGGGGATGTTTAGCATTTGAGGTCCCCACCTACCAAGAAGTGATTACTGAGGGAGTTAAAGAAGTGATCAAAATCATTAGGATTTAGTTTTGCACCAGGACGGATGTAAGTCGAAGAGATAGTGGTAGTGATATGATTTAATGTTAGCAGAATGTTAGTAGATTGTATGACGTTATTTTAATATGGTGGGAAAATGGTATATTTAATATTTCACTTTAATAATATTGCAGAACTCGCGTGAGATGAACCATCAGGATGGTTACATTAATATGTAGAATAGCCAGAAATGTTAAAGGTGGAGTTTGATGCAGGTGTGTTTCACTGATGAGTAAAATATCAATGGAGTTTGTTGAGAGGAAGGCAAAAAGTTCATTTTTTTGGTGCGCTAGTTCATTGGCGTTCCATTGAAGGATTGAGATAGAGTGAGGAAAATTATTTGATCTATTTACCATTGGAAAGCATTCGTTTTTCTATAAGAGTAATAAGTAGAGAGATCAGAAGATTGATGGTGGTTTGGAAATTATTGAGAAAGAGTGCTATTTGGTGGACTAGGTGGTCGGAATTTTGGGATGTGGTAAGAAGGATGTCTTGACTTGGTAAATCAGTTGTTGTAACTTGGGTATATAATTTTATTGGTTGCGAGTTCATATTGGAAGTAGAATTTACAATAGTAGATTTTATATTAGAGTATACTTGTTTCAGGTTGTTATGAATTGGGTTTGACTTTGTGAGATGATGGGCAGCTTGAATTTTTTTGAACACATGGCAGCCTCTGTAGTTTGCCGGATGATCTCTACTGCATAATGCGCATATAGCTGGTTGGTTAGCAGGTTTTTCGTAGCTTTCTGAGGTGTGAGAGTTTTCGCAGTGAACACATTTTGGCGGATGGTTATAATATGATTTTGTATGGCCGAAGTCTTGTAAACGGAGACATTGTATTGGTTGATTGTAAATTTGGGGCTCTTCAATTTTTATTTTAGTATGATATAGGTGGTCAGTCTTAAAGACATCTTTGTTGTTAATATCAGGCTCCAAATCGATGAAAAAAAACGGGAGAGGTTGTTTAATGTTTTTATGTAGAATATTTGTGACGTTACGAGGTATGTGCCCGAAAGCTAAGATTTCTTTTATTATTTCAGTAATTGAAGTGGAGTGGTGTAGATTTCTAATAACTATTTTAAAGGTTCTGTCTTGTTTTAGCTGATAAGTGTGAAAAGCATCTTTATTAGTTTGTAGAAATTTAATGACAGATCGATACGAATCTGGTGAGCTTGTGGAGAGTTTGATGCCATTGATAGAACTTTTACATAAGAAAGGTTCTCCTTTCGTAAATTGCTTTATGTTTTCACAAAAAGCCTTGTAATCATTAACCACGCGAATAAAAATAGGTGGTGGAGGTTTGGTAAATGAGGAATAGTTTTCTGCGTGTTCAAGTTCTTGATCCATTTTTTCGAGTTCTGGATTGATTACGGATGAATCGGTTGGATCCGAAAATAGGGAAACCGATTTTAAGTAACAAATACTTTTGTTGTTGGTTGTAGCCTTGGGTTTGGAGTAGATGGAGATGTAATTTGGCGTTTTTTATGAAGTGGGGGTGATCCAGCCGTCGTTGGAATCTGAAGATTGGTTTGGTGATCTACTTGGCACGCTCTGTATACGTGCTTTGGGAATGAATAGTGGAGATACGACGGATTTAGATTTATGCGATGGCATGGTGGGTTAGCGCTTATTAGTGTATTGCGCAATCGATAGCCGATTACGGGACGGACGGCCGAGCGCGTCTGCCGTAAGTAACAATTTAAGTAATACAATAGGTAATTAATTTTTTTTTTAAGTTGCCAGATCTGGTGACCGGAGCAACTTTAGTTGAGAAGTTGGGCTTGATTTGGTTGTAGATCACTTTTAACGATGGACACGCTTTTAAATGATAAAAAATGGAGCTGAATTGCTTAAGTAATATAGAATTATGGAACAATATAGTGGCGAACAATGATTTATATTCAACAACCTACACTCGAATGGAGTATATTACTTATAAGTTAAAGCACATATTTTACGATTTACGTTCATTATGTAAGCATACATTTTTTTAGCAATTATAAACCAACGTTTCTGAAACTTTCCCTCCGAGATATTAAAAATATATATAGTTAGGACATAATTAATATTACATTGGTATTGTGTTTTAGTTTTAATATCATATAATTTCAAACTCAATAACCACGTCCAATCATAGAAAATATGAATAAATTTAAAAAATAAAATATAAATTTATAGATAAGTACTATTATATTATATGGTAAAGCACAATTATAAGAACTCGTCTTCGCAGAACTCATAAGGTATCTACTACTCGCGGATCTCAGTTTAAGAAAAGCTGTTATAAACTATCTTATAGACACTATAAATAACTACAATTTACAATATAAATATTGTTTAATTGATAATATTATAGATGATGTTATGATGAAATATTATGAGACCCTTAAACAAACTTACAGAGAACAGAGTTGTTATCCGTTAAAGATATTTCATTAAACTCATATATAAGACGTGCTTAGAACATAGACCGTTATCAAGGTTAAATTAGCTGTTTATGTTCCTTACATAATATGTGTAAAGGAAAACATTTAAAAAAAGAAAACAATGATGATGACACTCTTTTCTTCAACTAAATGAGTAAATTAATTATCATTTATCAATAATAAGATGTGTAAGTAGGTATCTAACATCAAAATAACGTGTTACTCATAGTGTTAAACTGCAGATGAGTCATTTAGCACACCCACTACGATGGTACTATCAAATCAAATTCAGTTGTTCTGTAGTAGTCTGCAGTGAAATAATAAATCTGATTATGAAAATTATATAAATGAAATTTTTTTATTTTAATCAAGAGTTAAAATATTATATTGTTTTATTATATGCATTATAATATGTATACATTTTAAATCTGACCCAGACCTATGTCCTATTTACACTATGTAAACTGCACTACTGCTGCAGTCATCAGCGCAACTGCAGTGTAATATTGCGAATTTTGTTTAGGCCGCTTAGGGTCAATAACGAACAGCCCATTAATAAATGTCGATAAATAAGTCAGTATACCACACATCCGCACTAGATAATTTAAAGATAAATTTGTTTAATCTAAAATCAATACATGTATAGTACATAATAAACGTATATAGGTAAATTATTGATAGATACAATTTATTTGTGTAGGTAAAGTTATCGACTTACCTATACCTTATTTTTATGATTATTTTTAATTAATAAAATCTAATAAACGAAACAAAGAAATTATTTAATAATAATGACGATTGACATATATAATATGAACCATTTTATGACTTAATTTAATTTCGAAAGTCAATGTAATATATTTAAATGATTTGGGCACATATGGCTACATGTGGCCTGTGGCTTTTGTTGTTTCGAGCACTCGTCATAAATTATTTATTGTAAGCCTCACAGCTATATTAAAACAAGGGAATTACCTATTTTATTAGCATGGGTACATAATTTAATAAATAAACACACGCATACAAGCATATATATTATACATAATATACTTTGTACCAGCTATTTAGTCCATATTATAGTCCGATATAGGCCGTATAGGGATAGGGTAATAGGATGAAGTTACATTTAAAAGTAACCATATTATGTACAATAATGCATATACTATAAAGACTTTATACATGCTCTAATCAACTATACATACGTATTCTAATAATATAATATTTAATAATTTACGTTTATTGTACCTACATAATACATATAGCCTATAAGTGATAATATTGTGTACTCGTTACAACATAAGTATCTACAATAATTTATATTTTTTCATTGTTTTTGTTATTTTAAATGTTATTTAATAAAAAAATTTAAAAATCGGTACGATCACTCTGCAGTCTGCTGTACACTAGCCAGTAGGTTTTATATTTAACCATCTCATACGATCATTTGGGGTAATTTTAGATATTTACTTACTTCATAGTTCATAGGTACTTGTAGTTTTGGTACTCGTCTAATATGCTACTTACCGCTATTTCGTTGGTGCAGTATGCTACCTACCATAAAATGATATCTACCAAAAAACGTTTACCTACTGATTATTGATTAATAACAAATTAACAACAATATTAATAACAATTTATTCCTAAATAATTTATTAACCAAGTTATTATTAAAATAAAACGTATTTAATGTATTACTGATAAGTGATGACTGACGATCATCATTGTCAAGTATTTTATAATATTGTTTTATATGTCATTATATATTAATTTTATATCAACCCAGAAAACTTCTAATAAGTCGTGTTGCGTATTAATGGACGGCCACAATTATTGTCTGTCTAACGAATCGATTGCTCCCCGGGTTTTAATTTCGTAGCTATAGTTTTGTATGACTGTTGTAATATGTTAGTATTTATCGTAATGACTCAATTGCACTTTCCCGCATTTAAATGAAATAAAATAAAAATAAGTACAATAGGTAGTACACTACACGCATACAGTTTTATGACGGGTAGTATTTTACGGTGGGTAGCGCACCAGACGAGCACCGTAGTTTTAAACTATGATCTTCAATATTTATCTATGTATCCGTCTGCGTCAGCTGCTGCAGCCGGTAGATCACTTTTTATGGTAACGATTTCATAAGCCAATTGTTAATTAGTTAGATCGCGTAATACACATATATACCTCTAAATTAAAAGGAAATGACCACTAATGGCAATATTACGTTATGTTAACAGGACGACGGCGTACCTACTGAAAAATATTTTCCCTCTTTGAACCACACTCGACAAATCAAATTTCCGTTTATCTGAACCGATTTTGTGTTGTTAGCTTTATCATAAGAGGAGGGAGTTGACATACGATCGAACTCGAAATTAAGAACAGTGAACACTTTTGTCTGTGTTTATACATTGGTTTTTTTACGGAAGGTTTTCGGTGGTATAATGAACGTTTTAAATTGTAATTTGTAATGTTTTACATAGGTATACACGTACTCGTAGCTTGCACGGGAATAAACTTAAATATCTTAAAAAAAAAACCAACGCACAAACACAGATGATATGCTCTTAAGTGTTAACTTTAAAAATATCAAAGCTAACGACGCAAGATTGGTTCTGCCGAATGCAAATGTGCCAGTAAACGCTACGTTGAACGCAATTCAAAGACAAAACAAACATTACGCCGACAATAGACGTCGACTTAATCGATATTATACATTTTTAATGACAATTATAAATAGCCAACAGACAACCATAACGTTATGTCTATAGTTCGCAACAGCCGTGTTTGCAGTTTGTTAGGTATTAGTGATGTTGACAAAAAAAGATTCTTATCAATTCTACAAAGTCAATGTTATAACTTATAAATTATTATTTGTGTGAGAATATAATCTTATTTGTTGTAAACATCATGGGCGAGAAGAGGGAGCTCAGGGGGGCTAGGCGAAATGAGTAATTGGGGAGCTGAGCCCCCACCCAAAATAGTTGCGTTTTTGTAGGGAAGCCTCCCGTTAAAAGTGGAACAATAGGTTAGACAAAAGGCGACATTGGTAACTGTGAGTACAGAATAGATATTTATAAATCAGAAAAACAATTTAAAATATATATTCAATATAATACATAATAGCGAATAACACGGCTAGTGGCCAGTGGCCACCTCAGGCACTTCTTGTGATATACGTGTACACCGTTCATCGTTTGGTAAATACAGTAATGTGTGTTCTGTAATTTGTAATTATTGTTTTTTTATTCGATTTTTTTTTCGACATTAACAGTTACGGAACAAGATACCGTGTTAACCAATAGACAATGGTGAAAAAAAGTGATAACTCATGGAAGAAAAAAGTTTGTATTTTTTTCCCCTTGCAAAGTCTTGTATTTAAAATATGCTCTGCAAGGTAAAAGCAACTTGTCATTTCCCCGAAAGTTGCGGCACGACGGTAAAATCACCACAGTTCTTTTCCCGAGCGGCGTCAAATGCCAATGGACCCGGCCCGATGATGGACGTGAACCTAGACAACGATAAAATACGTACGTTCGTCGTGATAACCGCAGTCGACGATCGTATGATAACCGGATCGCGAGAGACGACGTCCCTTTGAATTCTGTGCATCACACTTTCACACGTAAGTACTTACGATTTTCTGTCGACTTGCTCCGGATCGACGTGTAATACGGTCTGCCGACTGTCTCTCGATCCGCCACCGCCGCTTTGTCGTTGTCTTTACGTAGACGTAGTACCCAACAGTGTACGCCCTATTTTTCCTTATATGTAATTCCACAGCAGCAGCTGTGTGTGTGTGCACCAGTGAAAAAATGTATGTGCCACACATCAGCTGGTAACATCTGTCGATAAATCATACTTCCTTTGAGTCTTACACAAATCGTTATCCCGGTCCAATACACGTTGAGTAATTTCCATAGCCAGGAGAAAATTGATCAGATTTGTGCTAATGGAATTGTATAATTTTCGTATTGTGTTTAGTGGTGTGATGGCACAAGAAACTCGCACCGATGATGGCATGTACATAAAACAAGAGACCTCTAGTGTGATACATAATGTGTGTTTTGTTTGTGGAAATTCTGGACACCCTGAGCAGTATTGGTTACGTGTACGACCGCCATCCACAGGACCATCTGATGGCACGCCGCATTTTCCATTTTTGGAGATGCATGAACCTCCACAAGGTTATAGACAACCATTGAACGCCAAGCAGGATAGTGCAGTATGTAATTTTATAGATTTTATTTAATATACGATGATCATGTTTAAACGGTTTGCTGTTCATGATAAATCAAAGAATACTACCACAGCAAAAAGTGTCAGTATCACTTAATTTTTTAATGAAATACTTTTCATTTAAAACATTAACATTCAACATTTGTTTTAATGCCACTGTTAATATGATAAAAGTATATCTATTGTTTATCAGTTAATGACTTAACAATACAACAGATTTCAGTTCATTCAGCTTCATATTTTGTGCACCTACTTGTTAATTATTAGTCATATTTAAGTTTATAAAACAATGCATTCAATTGTTAGTTTAAAATATAATTTAAGTTATACACATATATTTTTTATACAGTTTTAATAGTAATAATCAAAAATACCATTTAAAATAAAATAATTTAAAAAAAATTCTTATTGCAATTTATTTAAAGTTCCTATTGTTTTAATAATACTGGCTAGATTTATATTTTTGCTATTAAAGTATTATTAATTATTTAATCATAATATCTATACTTTGTTAATAATAGAATATCCCCTACCTTGCTTGAAGTACAAAGCTAATGTCTCTTGAAGACAACAGTTCAAACTTTTCTAACTTATTATCGTCGCCAGACTACACCATGTCACTGTCGGAGATGCACAGTACTTGAATAAAATTTGTTAGGATATCCTTCTCTTAAATTTATGGAGACCTATTATCATAGTTTATATTTTAATTCACATGAGTATTTCATCACCATAAGATAAAACCAATAATCAAAGTAGAACTTGTTCTACTTATTTTATTAAAACAAATTGGTTTTGTAAGACGTATCGTATATAGTATATGAATTCTTGATGTTTTATGAGAAAATCTATGTGTATCCTTAAAAATTATATTAAACAAGTGTTAGTTATCTGTTATCTTAACTACCACCCTATTCCAAAAGTACCAAGTCGATAATAGTTTTTTTAATTTTAGTAAGTTTTATGTTTTGTTGAATTGCAAAAATTACATTAATTGAAAAACATTTGGATATGAATCATGTACAGTAGTAGATTAGAGTAACTACACACAAGAAGTATATATCATAACTATGGTAAAAAATAAGAATAAAAGAGGAGGTTCAAGAAAAGCTGTTAAAATTAATGGGAGTATGTTATAAAGTAAAAATAATGTTGGAAAGTACCATAACAGTAGATATTGGAGGCATTTGTTGTGAAACTAATGACTCATAAGACATTATTTAACCATTTATTTTATAAGTGCACACAAATACAATTGAGTCGAGTAGTTGTCAGAATAACAGAATTGTATCGATTTGGTAGTCATAGCATTAGGCGGAATTTGAGATAGCAAAAATGTACCAACCAAACTTTAAGAAAAATCACATTGATTTAAAAATATTTTTGCACCTAAATATTTATTAAAATTTAGATGTTTATAATTTTTTAAATGCTAATACCTAACTGTTTGTCTATTACAATAAATAATTAATGAATACATTTATCTGTAATAGCATTTTTATTTATATCAGTCTTATATTTTAGTATAGAAAATTTGATTTGAAAAATTATTAATTACACTTTTATCCATGATAACTTAATATTATTAATTATTATAGAAGTATTTAAGCTGTTGATAAGCCACTTGTACTTAATGAACATACAAAGATGTATTTCATGTATTCAAAAAAATAATACTGATAAAATTCTTTTGCAGTATAATAAATTGATAATAACAATAATAATAATTAATAAATTACATTTAAAAACTATTGGAATAGTACTGTGATGGTACTATCAATGAAGTCTTAAAAGTATTTTTTATTTATATATATTATATATTATATTATATTTATATATATATTATATTATATATTTTTTATTTATATTATACAATAAATAAAAATAATTCAATAACAATATTATTTTAAGAGTGAAATTTCTTGTCATTTAAAAACTCTTATATATTTTAATAATCTGATAATATTTATATAGATAACAAGTTGTTACTTGTGTTATTCACTGTTAATCGGTCAATGGGATCGATATGAAAGAGAAAATGTTCCAGCTAGGCAACGTGTCTACTGGTTAAAACGCTGTGATAATGGTCCATTTACTGGTGCTGATCTTTCTACACAAGGAGAATATGCATGCCAACTACTGGGACTTAGTGTTGACTACACTAATAGGTTATTAAAATTCTATAATTAATTTATTATATCATATACATTTCTTTAACAAATGTATGGATGTCTTATTTTAGTCATAAAGATACAATCATGTCATCTGCAATGTCTCAAATTACGGGAGAAGATAGTCGAGGTGCTAGAATACCACTTACATCAATTTCTACATCATCTGATCACATAGCGCAATTAAATGGTTCAAATCCAATTAATACAAGTACACCTCATTCTAATCCAGGTAAATAAGTTTTTAATAAATATTTCATTCTAAATATTAACTATTATTAATTTTTGTTATCATATATTTTTTTAATAGGAAGTTATAGTAGTAGTAGTGGTACAGATATTTTAGATCTATCTATGCCTGATAAAAATTCTTCTACTGAAGTTTGCTATGTATGTGGAGAAGAATTTCGACGAGGTTCTTTATCACATGTGTCAGCTAAACCACCAGCTACTGTTAATCAAACTCAAACTGAGCAACCGTTTTTTCCTAGCCTTATGCTTCATCCTAGACCACCTCGTTCTAGGCCAATGGATAGTACAGGACGTGTACAAACATGTACTGCTTGTCATGCTCACCTACTAAATCAGTGGCAGGTATGGAAACTTAATGACTAGAATTTAATAATAATTTTAATTGAATTCAAAATAAGACATTTCCGTTTTGTTTTTTCTTTAAGTATGATCTATTTATTAAATTATTATGATAAGTGATATTATTACGTGATTTATTTTTACAGGTCTATACATCAAAAGGCATTCCACACGGAGAAAGGAATTATATTTTGCGTAAGCGACTAATTCCATCTATAGATACATCTACATTTATTTGTTTTACCTGTTCACTCGAATACCCTTCATCTTCTATGAGGTGAGATATATACTACTAACAGTAAGCAATAAATTTATTGTTTTAGTTTTGATTTGAATTTAATATAATTATTTTAACTAAATAAAATTATCTATGTTTGTTTAAAGGTCATTATATTGTTATCCAAATAATATCCGTGAACCTTATTATCCTTCATTGACAAAAATAAAAACTCCACCTGGTGCACTTCCTATATCTTCTCAAGGCACTGTTCAAGTATGTATTTTTAGTGTTTTTTCATCCTATAATGTTTTATTGAAATTATTGTAATAATCAAAATTAATTTTTCTTTAGGTTTGTGCAGTTTGTTTTAAATCTGTACCTCAAAAACACCAAGTTACTATGTTAGTGGATTTACCTGTTGTTCCATCACCTTCTCCATCTCTTCAATCAATTAAATCACCAGATATTCGTTTTCGACCTTATGATATAACCAAACCAAATAAATCACAAACACCAACACCGTCTGAAGCACATCGTAGCACTCATGCGGTCAGTACTTTGTATTTTTCATAATTAATCTATCTAAGACTGTCTTTGCTTAATATATTATAATAATAGCACATTTTTAAATTCAATTTACAGGTTAGTTCTGATGTATCTGGTAATGGAGGAGCAGTTCGTATCATGAGTGGTAATAACTTTCGTTGTTATGTGTGCTATGAAATGCAACATCGTTCACAATTAGAATGGTTATGTACAAATGCAGAAGGCATGAATTCGCATGCTATGCATTTTCCATGTCTTACCCAATTATCGAGGTAAATTTCTAATTATTTTTTAACACTAATTTATAATCTTCAATTATAATTATATTTATATAATAAATTAAAAATAACTATAATCAGGAGTATGAAAAGTAGCTACTGATGCTTATACTCCTGGTGGTGGATTTCTGTGATGGTTTTACAATATTGTAAAATAAAGCACACATTTTAAAATATTAAAATAATACATATTACACATTATTCCAATAATCTAAGCAGTACAAATAAATCATTTTGATAAAAAATAATCATAAACTCATTTGATACAGTTCAATCAAATGTATATATAAGTCATATATAATTTAAATGTATTATAATGATGATGTGTACTAATTTAAAAAGCCCTTTTCATTGAGAAAAAAAATTGTTCCTGTCATATTTGTCAGTAGCCATTTTTCATTGTCCTTACTATAGGTAATATATTAAATTAATAAAGGTGGGAAAGTGGGTACCGCTCTGCTGTACAGTAAGTGTTAAATGGGTCACTTAAATGCATATGTTAAATTTGGATTCAATGATATATCATGAGCGAAGATGGTCTGTCAACCTACACAACTAAGTATATTTTATGATATTATTGTTAATAAAATAATTTGTTTTACTATTCATAATACAATATATCTTTTAGATTTATTGATTACAGTATAAACTACTTATGAGAAACCTTGGTTTAAAATATTCAATTCCTGGATATACAAATTAAACATTTTATAATTTTTTAATTACAAAATAATTTAACTAAAAAACTATTTTAATAGAATATTGAATGAACTCTGACTATTATCAAACTTTAAGATACATTATGTTTATATGTTATGACAATATTTTAATTTTTCTAGTTTATGAGGTTTAAAATTATAATATTTTACATATTTATACTTATAATATTAGTTAAAATATCATAAAATCCAACGTACAAACTTGGATAACATATTTACGTTTAAGTTTAATAATAAATCAATTTACTCTATAATTAAAGCTAACAAATTTGCTAAGTTGTACATTTGTAAGACAGACAACAGATTCTGGTATGACATCCTTTTAAGAAGAAATTATAAAATTTGATTGAGTTCATATGCAACAACAAACGTTAGATGTATCTATACATTTCCTATTTAAATTTTTTAGCAGTTTAAAGTTTTAAAACTATGCCGAATCATGAATCTTTTTATTGTTTTATTATAAATAATTGTATTTAATTTATTTTAAATAATTGACTTTATTATATCATAAAATAAATCATTTGTATATTGTATTGTTAATTGTAATTTAGATCATCGGAAAATTATTGTGTTGAATCCCAAGGTAGAGTATTAGCCTGTTCTAAGTGTGTTCCACAGCTATCTGCTCAATGGAATTCTATGGAAGCCAACAGGGTCCCTTTAGAACACAGAAGGTATGATAAAAAAAAAACAGTTATTTTTGTGACATTTTCATTTAATTTTTATCTAAAACTATTTTAGGTATAATGTTCCTAGTTTGAATGTAAATGGTTATAATACTCAACAAATATCTAATCGAAACGATGTTTCGTCCATTTATTGTTTCTTGTGTAACCACCACTCAGACTTAACTTATGCCAGAGTTTTATATAGCCGTCCACAAGTAATTTTTCTTTTACATTTTATAATAACTTTCTGTATTGATTATTAATCTAATATTGTTTTAGGGTCGAAATGCACCATATTTTCCATATCTTTTAAAACATGAAACTACACAAGGTGCAGAACAGTTGCGTGAAGATGGATCTGCATTAGTGTGTACATTTTGTTACCATGCTTATGTTGCCCAATGGCGAGATTATGAATCTAGTTCCATACCTATTCCACAGCATGATAGAAATTATAACCATAAGGAATATGTATGTTATGTTTGTACACAAAGAACTGGACGTCGACAAATTCGATCACTTGCAGTTAATGTAATATTTGATTTAAAATTAACTGTTTTAGTATTTTGTTTATTGAAAAATAAAAAATTTACATTTTTAACTTCAGGACTATCCGTTTTTACGCTATCATCGTCAAATTGACCAAGCATTATTGTTAGAAAATGGAGAGTATGCAGTTGTTTGTGTTGAATGTTATGAAACTATACATATACAAGCTATTGAATATGAACGATTTGGTATGCCATTAGATAAACAAAGTCTTCAAAATACTAATACAGTTAAAATGGTTAAGCAAGAAGACAACTATACCCAACGAGCACCACAAAATATGACAGTTGAAAAAGCGCAGGTACAAACACACTTTTAGTAACTTACAGTACCTATATAAGTTTAAAAAAATAAAAATAATATATGCAAATATTGATTAAAATATCAATTTTTTCATATATAAATATAATTTGGTTGTAAAAATACTGTTTTGTCAATAACATAATATAATACATTTTTGATTGAAATTTAAAAGATAGCTTTTTTTTATGGTATACTACAATCCTAATTATGTGACAAAAACAAAGTTGTTCAACATATACTCTTTGCTTTTATCTATACATTCTTATATAATATTTGATATTTCTATTAACTTTATTTAATATAAATTATTATGTTAAAGTTGTTTATCCAAAATACAAAGTGGAGTTTTATTTTAATTGTACTAAAATTAGAATTTTTATATTAAATCTGTTGTAAAATTTTGAAATAATCTATGGTGTCAATTTGTATATAACTATTGAAATGTTTCATTGTTTTCTTAAGGTAAATCTGACAAATAAAGTTCAACGAAAAAATGTTAAACAACAACAACAAACTGCTGTTGACAGTACAAAACGGTCTATGTTAAATTCTAATCAATACAACTCTAAAACAGATGCAGGTATGTCAATAGTTATAACTTACTATATTTTATTTTATATTAGCTGTATAATCTGACTTTGCCTAGGAAAATATGAACAAATATAAAATACAATATTATATTGATTTATCTCGGTTTTAGTGTACCTCAGTTAATGAGCAAATCAGCAACACATACCTTGCTAGTATGAGTTAATTTAAACTAATTTGACTTTGAATATAAAGCACTCAGTACATTTTTAAACATAATTCATATTATACTCTAAACTTTTCTGATAACTCTAAGAACAATGTATAAATGTTGTTTAAATAGGTCTAGTAGTTTTTGTCTATAAACTACAAACATACAGTTAGTAACTAATAGTAATCTTATACAGAGTGATTCAATCAATGTAAAACACTCATATCGAAAAGTAGACTTGTTCAAAAAATTTTTCTTTTTAAGTTTTTTCTTTTTTTAATGACAATATACACTTTTAATTTCATGTTTCTAAACAGACTATTTTTCTTAGTATTTTTATACATAAAAATCAAATGTTGAATGAATAGTTTATAAGTTATAAGTATTTAAAGTTTAGATGGATGGAGTAGAAGACTACCATTATGCAGGATAACTGCTTTTCACTCCGATCATCTATATATTAAAATTTTTAATACTTATAAGTTATTACTCATAAACTACTCTTACAAAATTTGATTTATATGTATTGAAATAATTGAGGAATATTCTGATTTGAAACATGTAATCAAAATAATATGTTGCCATTTAAAAAGTCAATACTTTTGATATAATGAGTGTTTTAAGTTAAATGATTTGTCCTGTATGCAAACAAAAAATATTTGATTTTCACGAGAATAGATACAAATTTATTTCTGAGCCTGAGCCAACCATTGAAAAACAAAACTATAAACACTCCAAAGTTTTAAGAAACATGTGTACAATAAATGGTGCCAATTCCATTAGATTTTTGAAATTTTTAACTATAGTAAATAACTAAGTTTTTTAATAATTAGATTTTTTACAACATTTAAGGAGTATCTTGTGGCGATACCAAGTTTGATTTTCCCAATGAATGCAAATTGTGAATTGGGATGATTTTTCTGAAAATTTTAACAGAAGTTTCTGATTTTTTCTACTTTAAATACTAAAGATAATAGTTTATTGAAAGGATATCATTTACTTTAGTTTAGAAAATTATTGGGTGCAATATTAATTCTTACCATTTTGTTATATTAAAAAATTATCTGAGTGTACACGAATAAGAAGTTATTATAAACAAATATTTTATATTACATACTTAATTATAATTACCTAGCTCTTATCCATTTACAAATATTTAATAGACTTTTAAGAAACTTTTTTTTCAAATTTTGGTTACAATATATTTAAATTTTTAGAAAAGTCATTTAATTTACAATTTTACATCTAGGTTCTTATTTGAAAAACCAAAGTTGGTGTCATTCCTGTATACCCCTTATGTTGTAAAAAATCTAAGTATTCAAAAATATTGTCTTTTAACTACACTTACAAATTCAAAAAATCAAAATTTGAATATATACATAATTTAAACATTAAAATGAGACAAGATGATATTAGTGCTCGGAAGTTAAACCATAAAAATGATTAAAGTTAGACTGAAAGATTGTGTACAAGGTGGTGATCCATTTAACAAAAAACACTCATTATTTCAGACAATATTCTTTTATATAATTTTAAGTCATTACAAAACAACAATTTTGGAAAAATATTATATTTATTAAGTTTTTACTTTTTACTCTTATAAATGACAACATATATTTTTAAATAAATATTCCGAAAATGAATATTATTTGAAGTATTTCAATCTATAAAAATCCAATTCTAAACTAGTTGTTTATTAGTTACGAGTATTTAAATTTTTGATAAGCTGAGCAGTTGACCAACATTTTGCAAGGTATTCCTGTATGGGTATACCACTCCACCCTGCTCATTTTAACTTAAAAAACTTATAAGTTATAACTCATAAATTAAATACTAGTCTAAAATTCGATTTTTAAACATCGAAGTACTCCAAAAATATTCTGCTTTAAAAGAAGGAATAAAAATGCAAATTTTGATTAAAAAAAAAAATAATTACTAATAAAAAAATAGTGGTTTTTAATGACTTAATATTATAAAATAAAAATATTTTAAAAAACGTTAATAGTTTTTAAAATAATGAGTGTCCTGCGTTAAATGGAACGTCTGGCATAAACTTATAAAATATCAATATTTGTTACAAATACTTAAATTTGTCGAATATGCCTGTTTTTTAAAATAAACAATGTATAATTAAACTTTCTTTTAATTTCACCATTTCACAAGACAAATTTGTATCTTATCTAGAATATTTTACAACCATGACAAAAAAAAAAAAAAAAATTAGTTTAGTAGCTTGAATTTATTATTTTTTATATATATGGTAGTATTTTTTGGGTTTGATATAAACTGTATGATAATTTTATTTTTTTATAGTACTACTGTATCTACATAAACTGGTTTGTTTATTATACAATAACCAGTTGACCACTGTCCAGTTATATTGCCTTTAACCTTTAAAAGGTGAACTTATTTTATTATTTATTTTCTAGAATATCCAGTTTTAAAAAAGACCCCTTTATGTTGGGCACTCTTGGCTTTCTCTATCTAAAAAATATTTTTTTGGGGTTTCAAATGTTACTGATCATTTTTGAAGTTTGAACTGTTATTTTTTAGGAAGTTAAATATTTATAAAATTTAAATGTAATATAGTTAATTAAATAAAATACATAATATACATATATATATTTCATATATTTTTTGTTGGTAGAAGTGGTTATTTTAAAAAACTATTTTTATACATTTATAGAAGTATATACTATATATATATATATACTATTAATAATACTTATAATTAAGAAAATAAAATCATAGATTATTATAAATTACCAAAATACTTTTATTTTAAATATTGTGTTAATTTACTCTACAACCTGGCAAAAGATATATCATTAATTTTGACGAAAAGTGATATAATATTTTTTTCATATTTAAAGTAAATAAAGCTCCGCTCAAAATCGTTTATTCATATCGATTTTTACGAAATTTTGGATTTACTTTAAAATAATAAAATTTTTGAATAGACCAATTAGTGTTTTTAAATTTAAAAACACACAATGTAGAACCAATAGTCATTAATCATCCAATCTGTTAAAACAAAATATAGATTATTATATATTTATATGATAACTAATTTTTGGTAAATATAATTGAATAAAATTATCAAATATACGCAGTAGCGTAGCCAGGGTATAAGGAACCGGCAGCCTTCCCTAAAATTTCAGGAAAATTAAAAAAATTGTTTCAGTGTTCTGTGAACGTATTATATGTAAGATGTTACCATGTATTAAAATTGTAATTTGTATAAACAATGTTGCAAAAGTCTAATATGTTATATACCCACAGCATCAGCATACCAAACGTATGAGGGATCCTTATTAAGCTTGCCATAGTACTATATATAACAAATCATCAGCCCCCGACCTCCCGAGAAAAATCATACCTAGTCAATGAATACATGAGTTATTTGGTTTTGATTTTAGTGTTATAAAATAATTTATATAACTATCAAATTTTATTTTCAATTCATTATTATCCAATTGCGTATCGTAAAATAAAATATTTCCTAATGGTAACATTTGTACAGACATGGAATTTATTTTAAAAAGAATTTTTATGATTTAGCTTTTGTATACCGTCCCCCTTTTCAGTTTGTTTAGAGATCTGCGGTATTTAAGGGTGCTTATTGGATATTCATCCCCTATTGCTAACCAGTGTTGTTTTTTTGTTCTCGTACGTTCGCTCCACTGTATTATTTTCATCGTTGTGTGCGTTCAGTGTGCGTCGCTACCGCCAGTTAACGCAGTAAACGCAGCTCAACAACACGTGTTATGCTATTCCATACTATACAAAAAAATATCACTTAGTTTATAATAGTGACTTAACGTTGTTCTTTACCGTTAAATTTCTAGGACGTTAATTCTATTCATAAACAATTATCTTTACGCTGAGCAGTTTTTATTAACTATTTTGTATAATGCGTTTTAATCACGATAAAAGTAGTGTCCCTTCGGACCACTTTATTCACGATACAAACAATATTCCAATGGCTGAATACGGAGCGTCTGGTTCCGTTCTTCAATCCCCGAGCATTGTAAATAATATGATGTATTACCAAGGTATTTATCATCTAATTTAGTGACAAAACATGTACTGAAAACCCTATTAAAAAAATGTAACACTCAAATCGTAATTTATTTCCCACGTTACTTAAAAAAAAATATATTAATCTTATTATTTTGCAATTTGTATTATTCATTAAACACTACCAGTTAGTCACCAAAGATTTGAAAAATATTTAATGTATTATACCAAGATTAATTGGGTCCTTAGAGAGACACGCGTTATTATTGCACTGCATAATTGCAAACGTAAGAAAAAATTTATAACGTGTATAGCAACTCGTTTTGACTTTATAAGATCAATGATTTCGGTTGTTTTATCGTAATTAAAAAAAATAATTAATAAACCTAACATTTTCACTATTTATTTAGACATTTTCAAATAAATGCGAACTTTTTTTTTCATAGAATTTTGAAAGTTCGATGTACCTACTTATTGTTTTTATTAATAGGGCTGAAAATTGAATAGTTTCGAGGTTTATAAATGTTATTATTACTCTTTGTTTTATAAAAGAAATATATGATCTATATCATTATTAATATGACATAATAACAATATAAGCTAAATTTAAACAAAAAGTATTCAATATTTGATGGGAAAAAGCTTATTGGTTATTAATGATATTTTCTATATTATTTTAAGTTTTTAACTACATAAATCTAAAAAACTGCATGTACCTAATAATATATTATATATTTATTTAAAACATTATAGTTTATAAGATTTAAAGTTTGAATTACAGTGATTTAAAAAAAAAATTTTATATTTTTATATTTTCTTTAATATAGGTAATTTGTAGTTATAAGCACTTGGATTTTATATTTTTATTCAATAATATTATACTTTACTGAATGCTCGTGATTGAGAAGTATTATAACTTGATTGTATCTATATACTAAAGTGTGATTACTAAAAAGTAAAATACATAAATTATATAATAAGCTTTTTTTAAGTTATTTAATATTCTATACAATAATAATCTTTTATTTGTTTGAATGAAATCGATATTTAGTATTTGACTTATTGTGAACGACGTATACGTAAATCATCTATTATTTTATAGTTAGAATTATTAAGCATAAATCGTGTTAAAACTAATGTTTCATAATAATAATTAATAATATTATTATGTGAATATTATGGCGTTCTGAATTTCTAATGTTTTGTCAGGGAGTCGGCGGTCTCGTTTACACATGTATTAAAGGGGGAGGTAAAGCCCAGATGTTACATACTAAACATAAACAACCATATCGCCCTTTAAGTGATAATCGTCCTATTCGTCCCTTCTATTTATAAAGAGGGTTCCCGAATTCGTGTAATATGTATGACTCATCTGTCGTTATTCACGTATACCATCATAATATTTTTTTGTATTGTCTTAAATTATAAAAAAAAAAATCATGATTATTACTTAGTACGTACTATATATGCAGAGGAACATAAACATGATAATGTTTCTAGCCATTGGCAGAGTAGTCAGACCTGCGAACTTGAATTAACTGAAAACTAATATTTTAAGATTTTTTTTGTGGGAGAACTCAGGAACTGATTTCTTATGAGGAATTTCCCAAAAAATTACTTTTGTCTAGATCTGCGATTATATAGTTCTAAACACTCCTTCCACACCCCATATATTTTAAATTCTGTTTTACATATTTAACCATTTGACATAATAGGTTTATGTAAAAATAAATACATAATTAATAATTTATAATGCATAAACCAAATTGAGATAAAGTTTTCCCGCCAGGATGAGAGTTTAATTAATTTATATATATATGTGTGTGTGTGTATGTCTATGTATGTATGTATGTATGTTCTTTAAAGGCGTGAAAATAGGCGCACAAATGTCGATAAAAGTTAATAATAGATTCGTTATAACTTATAGAGTCTCATAAGCTACTTTTTATCCGGGAATTCAATAACTAAAGATTGGCTCACACTTGCATTTTGTCTTTAATATACAAAAATAAGACTCATTTACTACTATCTGGTTGTTTTTTACTTTTTACTTGCAGGCTGCAACACTTAGTCAACATTTTAGAAAATTTATTATTTTCTGGCCGCCGTGACCTTAATTATATATATATATATAAATGGATGTTTGTTTATTAGCTAGGCATTCAAAAACTACTAGACAATTTTCAATAAAAAATATATCAATAGATTCCTTGAGACTTGCCAAATGTTTATAATAAACCTTTTTCAATCTCCATAGATAACTGAGAGAATAGATCACACATAAACTAATTTTTGGATTATGAAAAAAAATTATTTTTTTGTTTGTTTTATTTTTAAAGTTTCCATTAGTTACATTTTATATTATTTATATTATTTTATATTTTATATTTTATTATTATTATAATAAATATTACATATTATACATTTTTTACAAATATTTTTACTATTTTTTTTTTTTACAAATATATTTATAAAAAAAAAATTCTTCAGGTTAACGCCAAGTGGGACTGCTAGTATAATATAATATAAAGAATTATAAACCTATGTTTTTATCTTCATTTATCAGTTCTTTTTTTTATTAATCTACTGCAATATTGGATTTTATTAATAAAAAAAATTATTTCCTATAATAATATATATATTATAGATAATGTTTTTTTAAAGCATATGTCTTTTAATTGATTTAGACGAGTTACTCTATTGTATGTTGTGTTACATTTAAAAACTGTTATTTATTAGGTACCTTCTTAACATTTTGAGCAATTTTCTTTAACTAGTAATTTCGCAGTATAATACATTGCATTTTTTATATTTTTGTTATTTCCTATTAATTTAAATTTAATTATTATATATCAGATAAAAATATATCTCCTCATTCAAAATACATTTTGGAGTTCTATCTTCAAAAATATAAATTTTAAGATTTAATAATAAATTTATCAGTTTTCTTTTTCAAATTTTATTTACTTCATAAATTATTTCTCATATTTTCAGTTCTTATTCTGAAATCATAAAATTGTTGAACCTTTTATGTATAAAATTAATATCTAATAATATCTTGATGACTTAGTTAAAAAATATCAAAATATTATTTTTATATGTATAAATTGTTATTTATTCTTAATAATATATATTGGAATTGATTTTAATGTAAATAACATTAAAAACTATTAATATTTTTTTCTATAGGTTTAGTTAAACCTCAACCAACAAGTTCAGGTTCAAAACGTTCTTTAATACCAAATCTTATTGTACAAGCTCCACCGCCACCATCCCCTGGTGGTAGATCATTTGCTGCTGCTCTTAGAAATTTAGCTAAACAAGCTGGACCCCCTTCTACTCATTCAAACGGTAAGACATAAATACTTAAGTACATATTAAATATATATGTTATATTATAGAATTTATTTACATTTTTTTAAGTAGATAAAGAAGGAATTGAGTCTCAAGAGAAACACCAACAAGAATCTTTAAAAGGACGAATCACACTTCCAGGCTGTAATAAATCGCAACCAGATAATGTAAGTTTCATAAAAAAAATAACATTGAGCTATAATTTCAGTTTTAAAAATGTCATCTTTTTATGTTAAAATTAACCTTTGCATTAAACACCAGTGTTTAATAATAAATATATTCATGGTGGTGAATTCTCCATTAATCATAAATTAATAAAGATAGGAAAGATATTAAATAATTTCAAATTTTGAGTTGGTTTATGTGTAATTAAGGACTTTATATTGGTGATGTATAGCTAAAAACTGTACCTATAGTAAAAGTTAATACAAATCAAAATTATACAATTCCTTAACGATGCAAATAGGATATAGCACAATAATAATGGATATTCCAATTAATCAAAAATATCACAAAACCAAATTTTTAAATATTTTTTACTGTTACTATGTTAATAATTCACCACTGTTTTTAAAATAAGGAATTACTAAAATCTAAAAATTGAAAAAATTTGTATAGGGTAAAATAGAAATGCATATTATCATACTGGTGTACACAGAGGAGTTGATTTTGGTTAGAAAATGTAACACTCATCAAAAATTATACTATTTTCTCTGAACTATTATTATAGGTTCAATTTTTATTGTACATTATCAGTATTTACTATTTATCAACTATTATTTTTAAGTGAATGAAGATTGCAAAATGAGATATGTAGAAATGTATATAAAAACTAAATAATATATATCTATATACTATATAGAAAATAGAGAAAGTCTTAAAAATGTGTAGTTTTAGGACTTTCATGGCAGGATTTCTTATATAGAAAAAAGAAATTAAAGAATCAACTATTACTCAAAAAGTTAAAAACAATTTTAAATCATATATTTTTATCACAAGGAATCAAAATCAACTGGTCTAAATACCGAGCCTCGTAGTGGATTTCAACCTTATAAGCCTGATGAACAAAGAACTATTATACCTACATCAGCATCTGCTTCTCCTCATTTTGCTATTGACCCTGCCTCATACTCACCTTACCATCCTGCAAATCTTTATTCTCCACATTTTCAACATGCCTTTCGGTAAGTTATTATTTGTATTGACTAAGAAGTTATACTCATTAATTTACTTTTTATGTGTTATTTTAGGATTGAAGAACAAATGTACCTTGAAAGATGTGGAGTACCTTTGTTTCCTACTTCTCCGTATCATCCTCATAGTAGTCCTCATCCTTCAGCTTTATATGGACTTCATCATTTACAGTCACCATTAGTCATGTCTCCAAATATAGTAGATAGAATGAAAATGGAAGAAGATAGGCTACAAAGAGATAGAGATATGCAAGAACGAGAAAAAAGAGATAAGGCAAAGCAACAACAGAGAGTTAAAAATGTTCATACTATGGCAGCTGACCTTTCAGGTAAAAATTAAACTTGACTAAGCATTATTCTAAGCATTTCAGTGTTTGACTTGACACAAAATTACTGTTTGTTCTATCTAGGAAGGCGTCATTAATGTCCATTATTAGTCATACAACTAAACCTCAATTTGTATGTCTTTCGTGAACATCATAATGCCAAATTCATTAAAAATAACAAAGTTACAGTTACCATAATCAAACCACTTATGTAATCAAGTGATACCCAGTCATAATAACAACAAATCAACAAGCTGCAAAAACTCTTAAATTATGTTTCTTCTCATACTCCTGAAGTCCAAACTATTAATTCTTCTAATGCTATGGGATAGTTATTACAACATATTTTAAATTCAACAAGTCCTGAATTAAAATAAATTTGATCAATCAAACGGCAATGGAATCTTAACAAAACAATATTTCTTTTTCTCAATATGCCAGAAACAACACCTATAGATCAACAGGCACAAGGTATTTATCATTTAATTATGAGGTAAATAGCAATTTTAATTCCTGTTTCTATAGTTTAATTTTATTATAAAAGTATATGTCTGTTATTAACTTTTTAATTATTTAGAAGAAAAACTAACCAAAAATACTAATTTAATTTTTAACTAACAATAAATAGTAATACATTTAGTAAATTTGTTTTAATACTATTTTTGTAATATTTAAAAAATACATTAAGAGTTTCTTTTTTTTATAATTCTAATTTTTATATTTAAAAATATATATATGCATTACAGTTTTGTGATTCGAATTGAACAAAAAATTAAAATATATATTTTTATTCCTAAAAATTTGACAAAAATTACCTTTAAAACTAAAAAATTATATTAAAAGAGTATTCATTTGAAACATATTTAACTTGGGAAGCGACGTTGCTAAAGTTTGCATGAGTTAGGCATTCCAATAAATCTGAGGCCTACTAATTACTATTTTTTCTTTGATTCTCGCCTATTTATTTTGCTACTTTAAATTTAAATAAAATATACTTAAGTAAATTAATAAATTCTTAATATTTTTATTCTTAAAATTTTAGATTGCTAGTTGAATCAATAAACAGTTTGGAATTGGCAGAGAAAATCAAAAAAATGTTTGGTGTTAAACAATTTAAATATCACCTAAAACTACTGAATATGAAGAAAATGGTTTACAAACAGGAACAATTTTATTGTCTAAGAAATTTCAACTTTTTGTTATGTTTATCAACATAAAATATTCTGTTCAAGTAATCTTTTCAATCATGCCACAAATTCCACTGAATATTCTCAATTGCTCAACAAGAATCCTTTGTTTATTCTATGTATTTGGCATTTGAGCAAATCGAATGACATAATCACATCACCCCTATTGATTACATTTTGTTTTACCATTTTTTTTTTTTTTTATTATTAAGAGAATATTTTTTTTTTTTTTTGATACTTATAGTAGGTATCTATACAAATTTACTACTTATTTATTAATTAAAGTAATATTATTTATATCTGTATCGAGTATATACTATTTATATATATCATAGATGTATGTATGTATATGCATAGTTATATATTATTGTGTTATGATTTTACTAGGTACAATAATATTATATAACATCCAAGTTACAAAGTACCGTGTAACAATAATTATAATTTTTTCTGTACATGCATTATATGATCGCCAAGTGAGATCTACAATATTGTTATGTGATATATATATACTAACTTAAGATATTATTTTCTTGTATAATTGGTTGCTAGCTATTTAAGAGTCATTGCTCAATGATAACGAGCTGATAATTAATGGGTGGCAACTAAATAGTCCCTTTCCCTCACCCATTTTTATTTTATTTTTTTATTATATGTATTTTTTTTTTTTTTTTGAATTATTATACATAATATGTAATATTTGACACAATATTGGGAACAACCAATTATGTACTGTGATTTTTAAGCCTGGTATACTAATCCCTTAATTTTTCCCAAATAATAATAAATAGTTCAATACTTTTAATTTAAACTATGTTCTTCTAATAAATAGTTCCTACCTACCCAAATTTAAGCTATGTTTTTGTAATAATGCTTAAAGTGTCCTGTTTCAGTATTATATTATTTTTTCTACTATAACTTATTCATGAACAAATTTTATTTTCTAAATGAATTTTGTTACCTTATAACTGTAAAATCATGATATTCATTGATTTTCATATTATGACTGAACGCCAAGGCACATAATAAATATATACATATTATATAATAATACCCGCACTCACTCCTACTAGAATAATATAATGATTTTAGTTAATATAACATAAATGGTTTATATATTGATCTTTTTTATTGCTTAAAAATTATTTTGTAAATAAATTATTGAATAAAAAAAAGATTAAAATGAACAGGTTGTTGTATTATTTTTATATTCATTCTGTTTTCAATTTTTGTAAGGCATTTGTTGGAAGAAACATAAGACACCAAAATGCCGTCCAAACAGGCAACAATAACAGTACACCAACTGAAAACGCCCAATTACCATAAATCATGTTGTCGACTGTTGACAATACCATCCATTGACCTGATGCTTCTAGTATTTTGGTCAAAAAATCAGTAATTGGCAGTTCAGGATATGCTGTGTAAGTGATGTATGCAGTAATCCAAAACAGTGAGCACATGGGATGCACAAGTAACCACATGAATTTTACTATTATACTGAAACAGAAATTAAATAAAATTAAAATCTTTAGAGATGGGTTGAATAGCATTTATTATACATACTTGTTTTGGCTGGATTTAGTACAAACTGCCGGTAGAACATACACAAGAGCTGTTAAATATCCAAGTGAAAAATTATGCATTGAAACGCATAATAGACCAATTCCAAGTTCTAGTAAACAAATTACATGTAACAATACCCAATTTGAAGATTTGAAAGAATTAAGACATCTATAAACAATAATATTAAATCATTAATATAAATCTGAACGAGGTGATTTTTTATATGTAGAATTTAAAGTGTTAATATAATATTTAATTTTTATTATAATGATTTTTCTATAATTTTAAAAGATCAATGTGTCCCAATTTCATATTTTCAAAAAATATCAATACATGAATTTAGAACCAAATATTAAGCAAAAAAATTAAATGAGATAATGAGTGTTTTACATTAAAAAACTTCCTACAGTATATTAGATATACAGTGGAACCTCGATTATCCGGATAATGATGGGGAGGGGGTCATACGGATATTGTGTATTATGTAGTATAAAATGTTCGATTATAACTACATATATATCTACAGTCTATACTTATTTTTAAATTTTCAGAAAAGTGAGCACGGTTAATCGCAAACACGGATAATCAAGTTGCAGATAATCGAGGTTCTACTGTAATAAATTATTTTTAAATAAAATTTTTACTAACTTTTTCATTATTATTGGTAGAAGACAAATAATGGTTATAGATAGTGAACCATAACCTAATAATAATGCACGATGTGTTGATATATGATTCCAAAAATATGTAAAATATGCTGGTGCTAAATTTGGCAATAACATCAAACCTACGACATGAGAACTCAGTATAATAACACTGACCATTCCAACATTTAAGTGTTCATGAATCTATAAATAAATACAATTTCCCAACAATTAACTATTTAAATTATTTATGTAATTTTGGTATTAATACAGTAACTTGTGCTGATGAGTCACCCGACTTAAGTTCCGAAGAATGTTGAATCCATGTTGAGAAAGCTTTCAAAAACAAAGCCCCAACGAGCAATACCAAACAAGGCATATATAAACCTAGTAAAATAGTTCACCCTTTTAAAAATGTGTAATATCAATAAATTCAAGTTTAAAAATGATATAGTTATAATATTTTAATATAATATTATTAAACAATATGAAATATTATACTAAACTTTTATACATATAATTGTATTTACCAATTGAAACGTATCTATCCGTAGAAGGAAGTAGATAAAAAAAAAATGATTGATGAAATCTTTCAAGCAGATTATTCAAACTACGAAACATGCCTTCAATAACCCTTGAAATAAAGAAATAAATTTAAAAACTAAAATTACATTATAAGTTGTATATTTGATATATTATGTATCTTATGCTATACCTTCCAACTTGAAATACACTGGAATAAATGCCTCGTCCTTCTTTTTCATATCCTTCTAAAGTTATTGCTTCAATACCAAATCTAAAAAAATGTAGTGTGCATGTCAATAAAAGTAAATACTAAATAATAAAATATCTGGTTGAATTTCACCTATGAAAAAGACCATGGTTACCATCAGGTACTCCAGTAGCTTGAGTCATTACCATGGACATCATTGTACTCAAATTTGTGTAATAAGAGTTGACTTTACTACGACCTATAGCCTATCAAAAATATTTAAATCATTGGAAACTATTAGCTAACTAAAATTAATTTATTGTTTAGAGTTTAAGAATTTAATACATACTCCTCCATCAACATTGTTAAATGTATGTCTAACAGATTCTTTGTTGCATAATCGATGAGCCAAATTCACCAAATCTAAATTGGGCAATTGGCCATTTAATCCAGACAATTTGATGTCAATGTGATCAATTTTGTCAGAATGAATTTCCAAATTAATAGCAGCTTGAATAGCACCTGCGCGGCCACTTAACTTTCCAGAGTCTAAAACACCTACATTAATATTTTAAATTATATTTAATTATAAACCTAATACTAATAATTTAACCAAATAGTTTAATTACCAAGTGAACCACAGGAAGTTCCATGATATGCCTCTAACCAAGCTTGCATCCCCAGTTGTTCATGTTCAGTTACCAAAAATATAATATCCTTAGCCCAATAAATTTGTTCTGTTGAAAAATTATATTTTACTAAAAATACAATTAAAAAAATTATATATATTTTAGTTATAGAAATGTGCATACGGCGAAAGAATTGAGCAATTTGAAACATAACAGCCAGACCAGGTAGAGTACTGGGAAAAACACTTGATGGTGCTCTATATGGTACACTTAACACTATTGATTCTATACTAGCACTTCTTGGCGCTCGAAGAATACCATACACATTACGTCCGGTATATTTCTATAAAATTATTCCTTTAATTTAATTTGTTGACTGACATATACTATCATATTTAATAATGATGATTTACATGTAGTTAATAAATAAATCAACAGTTTATTCTGAATGAAATTAATTTTTTAATTCAGATGTTTAATAATAATAATTGTCATAAAGATAGGTATAGTTTTGTAATACATAATTTATATGTTAGATTTTCTGGACTTACTGTGTTCTTTCTTAAAGGATAATTTAATGTAAAATTATGAGAGTAAGTTTCTAGCCTTAAATTTTTGAACTTTGAGATCAAGTATGCATGAGGTGTTTCAGTTTCATAATGTTGTGCTTCGGCATTGAGTTCTCTAAAATGATCTCTAAACGATGATCCAGTATTGTCATTCAACTGGCCTTTTACCAACCCGGGAAGAAGAGCATTTTCAGAAAAATAAGTTTCTGAAAATAACAATTATTTATATCAGTTATTTGTCATTCATTAAAAATGTACTTAAAACTCACGTGAGCTTAGACTGTGGTGTGCTAGCATACAGAACAGTACCACAGATACAATATACATTACTATACAAAAACGATTGTGATGTCGAACAAATATACTAGTTAAAGCACCATGACCAACTGACGGATCAGTCAATAGACCCATTTTTCAAAATTCACTAGTCACCTAAAAAAAAATATTATTAACATTCATCAGATAATATAGTTTTTGTCATACACCACAATTTAAACAAACAGAAAATATTTTCGAACAATTTTATGCACCAAAATAAAAATAAATAGATACATTCACTTCATTCTTCATACTTAAGATATGAAAATTCGATTACCACAGTAACGAATAATAACAAGGCGTTTGAACAGTATATCAATACATGAAATTAAAAACTAGAAACATCAAACTTTATCTAAAAGAGTGTAGCTCAAGTACATCGAAAAATGAATTTTAGTCACGGGTCTTTAAAATAATAGTCACGTAAAGGAAAACATGAAAATTATTGAGAAATACCGAAGAAAAATCAGTTGACGAGGAGTGTATCGGTTTAATACACAATACATATCTACAAAGAGTAAAGTAAAAATGTATGGCTTAATACTTTAATTTGACATTTTGATATTTGATTTTGATCACTTTAATTTATCACTCATGGTCAATTGTGATGATAAAAATAAAGCCGAATGAGATAAAGAATTATCACTACGGACCACGGTTGTAGATAGAACTATGAATTAATTCGTGGGTAGAACCCATCTATGATGGTGTCACGGACCAGGTTAGGCTTTCAGATATAAAACATTTTTATGCTATAGTCTGTGATTATGCTTTAAGGTGCTAAATCTTAGCCATACAAAAAATGTTATAATCAAATATTAATCAAAAATATTGTAACACTGAATAAATTTATTCCGTGATTCTAATAATTACTATTATGTGTAATTCACTCTAATTTGTATTATGATATAATGATAAATGAGTATACTTATAGACTACTGGCTAGGCATTGATCTTGTAGGCTATTGGCTTATAGATCATATTAAGTGCGGACTACGGTGTACAAAATATTATGCAATTTGATAAGTGGTTAATGTACGGGAGCTATCTACAAATTTCAATTCTTCATTCTTTACTGACAAAATAAATTAGTGTACATAATTGTAAATACAAATTAGAATAAATTTATTCTATGTAATTGTGTTATAACTAACGACGTGTATATATACACACATTTAAGTAGTAGTGGTAGCACAGAATAGATTAAATAGATTTAATTTAATAGTAGTTCTTCATGGTACTGTATTCATCATACGTATAATTTCAGTATTCGCGATGCGTTATAAACTGTAATTTGTATTGCTCGTTAAGTACTCGAGTTTCAAAAATTCGTAGAAATAGTTGGTAAGAAATTAAACATTATGATATACTTATTCTATTACCGCCTATATGGCTATACCTACAATTAAATTGTATAGACTTGTAAACTGTATAAAGGTTAAATATTAACCTATTGTTAGTTAAAAATTGTACTTAATTTACTGTATTAAGAATATATTTATTTAAGTAAATATGATTATTAAAAACAAATGTTTAAAAAAGTATTAAAAACCAAAATGTTTTGAACATAAAAAAAGGAATATAATGTTTATGTATCAAAATATACATAGTTACTGACATTACAGAACTAATAATAGGTATACAATATAGGTAACTATGTATACCTATACATATATATATATATATATATTTAAAGTTTTATTTTTTGAGCATTGAACTTCAACATCACTATAAAATATGGGTTGGGCCTACGATTTATTTGGAAATACGTTTCCTTTCAATATACATACATTTTCATATTTGTCTTGGTCAGTAGTTTATATTATATTTATAATTGTTGTGATTCCCAGGACTTGCAGACATACTATCTTAATCTTCAATAACTGTCACCCCCATTTAATATTATAGATATAACACCTTCATGGCTTTACTATTGGTATAATCACAGAACAGAGATAATATTAAAGATTTAATTTATTCTGTGGTATAGTAGCGACTTTTTAATAATTTCAAATTCATGTGTCTTAGAAATTTAAAATAATTTAAATCTTTAATTGAGAATTTTTTTTGGGTCATAACTTATAAATTAAAATTGTTCAAACAATTATATTTAACCAAGATCGTTACACGCATAATTTACTTTAGTAAGGAAAATTTATTCACTATTTGCTGTTGTGGTAGCGTCGTACAAATGAGTTCCACAGTAAAAGCGAGACAAATTTTATAGTTTTACTCTGAATTTTTTTTTTCTGCAAAGAATTGCTTATTATATAATTAAAATAAAATTAATAAAATACAAATTATATATTTGGTAAATTTTTAAATTATATAGTTTGATACTTAATTTATTGTATAGTTAAGTAATGTGAGGCAAAATGAGGACATTTTTTTATCAAGTATAATACTGCCTATAAAATTTTAGTATTAACTAAACATTTTATTCTTTTTATGTGTTCTTATACATTTTATGTATAAATATGTAAATAATATAAATTATATAAATATTAATGTACCTACATACATGCAGTATTTTATTGGTGGTCTATTGAACTTTTAACGTTTATCTTATCTTATGTGTGTACTTTGTTCAATATAAAACGTCAGAGTCTTTATTGATTCCTGTTATAAACAGACAACAGTGTTGTAGTCGTTAACTATGTGTTGTTGGGAAAAGGTTTTACATATTTTTTATAGGTATGTGTTGATCCAATAGTTAATATTAGTATCATCTATAAAACAAAATAATAATATATAATATATTTCACAATAATTTACAAACTGTTACAGATTTAATGATTTTATAAAAAATAAATTGCAAGAGTATTTCAATAAAAATGTTAAACAGTACTAAAATACTGAGGAGATATGTCATCTTCCGTAGTTGTCAATGTTTATCACAATTCTCCGATGTCTCAAATGGATCTGTACTGGAATCCAATATTGATGTTAATTCAAAATTATATCAGGTTAATATATCTATAAATTTACAATTTTTGACAGTACCAGATTAGTTAAAGAGCAAACAAGGTACAAAAACCATGTTTAGTCATACTATATAATAGATCTATAAAAGTATACAATTTACAATGGTATATAACATTGCGTATAGTTGGTTTCAACTCTAAAACTTAAACATGCAATTTTATATGTTCAAGGACACTATATTTCGAATTGTGATATACGTTTGATCAGCACTTTTAATTTTGGTTTTTGATTATAGGAAAATCGAACAGCAATGGAAATTTTGGTACACAATTTGAAAAAGGCTGTAACCAATTCAGTTTCTGGTGGCGATTCAAAAGATAAATTAAGGCACACATCTAAAGGAAAATTACTAGTACGTGATCGTATAGATTATCTTTTGGATTCAGGTTCACCATTTTTAGAATTGTCACAATTGGCTGGACATGATCTTTATAAAGAAACGGTTCCATGCGGTGGAATAATTACCGGAATTGGACGTATTTCCAGGTATATTTTGTTTTAAATACAAAGTAATTTAATTAAGAATTAATAAATCCCCTGTTGATAGAAAAGAATGTATGATCATTGCCAACGATGCTACGGTTAAAGGTGGGTCTTACTTTCCCATCACAGTAAAAAAACATTTAAGAGCCCAGGAAATAGCAAGTGAAAATAATTTACCTTGTATTTATTTGGTGGACTCTGGTGGTGGTTACTTAAAAAAACAGGCTGAAATTTTTCCTGATCGAGAACATTTTGGAAGAATATTTTTTAATGAAGCCATCATGTCTTCAAAAAATATAACACAAGTTAGATATATTTTTAATTATAGAATCATATTAGCATTTTATAATCACAAAAATATTTCAGATAGCTGTAGTGATGGGAAGTTGTACAGCAGGTGCTGCTTATTTACCTGCTATGGCTGATGAAAGTGTAATTGTCAAAAAAACTGGAACAATTTTTCTTGCTGGTCCTCCTTTAGTGAAAGCTGCAACTGGTGAAATAGTGTCTTCAGAAGATCTGGGTGGTGCCAAACTTCACTGCTCGTAAGAATATTGTGTATCATTAAAATTAATGACATAATAATACTACTTAAAGTGCAGTACATAAAATATTGTTGTAGTGATTTTAGAGATTGATAAATAAACCAAAATCCTTTGGATTTTTTGTATAGATTTCTATAAAGTATAAATAATACATATATAATTAGTAATTCACTAATACATCATTGAATCAATCCTAAAAATAAAGTCTTCAATTATAGTAATTTTTTATTACTTTTTTAGTTTTCTTCATCATATATTCTATTAAATTTGTTTCATATTGTATTAGTGTTTCTGGTGTTTCTGATCATTATGCTAATGATGATTATCATGCACTTCATATTACCAAAACCATTGTTGCAAATTTAAACAATAACAACAACAAACAAGATATAAAAAATAATCTTGATGTGCCAGAGCCACCGTTATATCCTGATGAAGAATTATATGGGATTGTGGGAGACAATTTAAAAAAGAACTACGACGTCAGAGAGGTAATAAATAATAAATATCATTTGCATTTAGTTCAATATTTTTTTCTATATCCATTAATTATTAATTTGTTTAGGTCATTTCAAGAATAGTAGATGGGTCTGTGTTTTCTGAATTTAAAAAAAATTATGGAGAAACATTGGTAACTGGATTTGCTAAACTATGTGGTTACCCTATTGGTATAATTGGTAACAATGGGGTGTTATTTTCTGAGTCTGCATTAAAGGTATGAAAATTAAGTTTAATATTTAATAAATCATCATAGTAAGGGGGCATATTTGACCTGTGCTATTGTGGTAGGAGAATAAAACAATTTTTTTCCTATCTTCCTATTGAATACAAATTATATTTTTCTATGTTACTGAATAAAAAATGTCTTACAGTTAGGTTACTTTAGTGGTATCTATATTTAATATAATGCATTATAATTAAAAAAAAATTATTAATATATCATCAAAAAATATGATAAGTTTGGAAAAGAGGGGGGGGGTATTTTCCTGTCAGCATCTTTCAAATATACACTTGCATTATAATTAGATTTATTAAATATTAATATTGATTCAAAATTAAATTTCTAACAGGGTACACATTTTATTGAATTATGTTGTCAGCGAAATATTCCATTGCTATTTTTACAAAACATTACTGGTATGTTTAATAATATTTTAAGTTTATTATATTTAGCTTAATTATTACTAATATCAATAAGTTTATTAACAATTTTAAATGATTTATTAGGTTTTATGGTTGGAAAAGATGCTGAAGCCGGCGGTATTGCTAAAAATGGTGCTAAAATGGTTACAGCTGTATCCTGTGCAACTGTTCCTAAAATTACTGTAGTGATTGGTGGATCTTATGGGGCTGGAAATTATGGAATGTGCGGACGAGCTTACGGGTAAGTAATATAAATATATCAGGTTTTTAATTGTAATGATTTGTTAGAAAATAGTGATTGAGTCAAAATTAAATTAATATTTTTATATAATACTTCATATATAGACCAAGATTTATGTATATGTGGCCTAATTCTCGAATAAGTATAATGGGAGGCGAACAAGCTGCAGGTGTTCTTGCCCAAATTCAAAGTGACAAAAAAATTAGAGAAGGAAAACAGGTAAAACCAAATCACAATCATTAGAGTTTTGATAATATTGCAGATTTATTGATTGTTATTATTTATATAGTTAACGAAAGAAGAAGAAAACATTTTAAAAGATCCAGTAATTAGACAATTTGAGCACGAAGGAAATCCGTTTTATTCCAGTGCGAGGTGAGTAAAATAACAATTCAGTCAAACCAAGAGTTATACATTTTTAATTGTTTAATATGTATTATTATTATTATAAATTTGAATGAAAATTTTGATTGTCATAATATTGTTATGCAAAATATTAATAGGTGTTGGGATGACGGCGTCATCGATCCTGCTCAGACGAGACAGGTGTTGGCGATGAGCTTGTCTGCCATCCAAAATTCACCAGTGCAGCAGACCAAGTATGGCATTTTCCGGATGTAATCAATTAAGAAGTACCAATTTTAAATTGTGCCAGAACAATGATATATGATACAGCTACTCCAAGATACTGTTATAATCAATGCATTTATTTTATTATACTTGTATGATAATTGTTTATTAAATTATTTTACTACTTTTTCTACTTACACTTAGTATGTATATTCGATCCATGGTGAAGTAACCACTTACAGTTATTACAGGTGTGTGGGCTTGGATAGTTTTCAAAGCAGTGAAAATCTAATATAAGTAGTTATTAGGGATCATTAATATTCTATGTTGAAGTTAATTCAAAGGAATCATAATTAAATCACTTTTATTTATGATTACCTGCTCTTGAGTTTCTAAACTGAATTTACTGCAAGGCATCGATTGTATTGCAATGTTTGTTTTGAATCCCACCTATAATAGTAACTCGTATTGGTTAGGTTAAGTATTATATATTATACTTATAATTTTAGAAAATATACAATTTATAAATATTTTCTACAGTATTCTTACAATCTTACTATCCTGTACTACCTGTCTGCCTATACTATAAGCCAGAGGCGACCAAACGGTTGATAGCGATCCACCGGTCGATCTTAAAGTCGATCTCCCTTTGTTAGAACGTATTATTACATACTTAGTAGATATAGTTACAATATACATATTTCGGATAAATCTATTTGTGTAAAATGCAATTTTATCACATGATGGTTATAAAATTTAAATACCGAGGTACAATTTTTATAATCATTTAGAGCAACGTTTTCGTTTGACAGTAAGAGACTATTATTCCCAAAAATATATTAAATGACCAACGTTTTCAATATAACACGCTTCTACACCAACATTATAATGGTAATTTATTTTTAAAGTATTTAGAAATTTAATGTGTAACACTCATTTTTAGATAACTTTACACTTTAATTGTATTATTTATATTAGTGATAAAGACTTAGGTAATAATAAAAATATAATTTTTACACGTTGGTTGATTTTCAAAGGAAAAATATATCCTTAGTAGATCTTAATCAAAAAAAGTTTAGCCACCCTTGCTATAAGCTATAACACTTTACATGGATGGGTCGTGAGTGTACCCACTTGATTAGTGACCGAATACGCAGCCTCGCACAAAACGACCAGATTTATAATCGACCATGCAGCAGTCGTGAAGTATACGTTGTAGTGTAAGATTGAGTAATGTTGACCTATGTACAAGGCAACGATGCCGTATAAAGCTTGCACGACGATCACCGACTGCACGGCAAAATTGAATTCGTACAAGCCACGGCCGGTGTCCATCAGCCCGCTGCACATGTCGGAAAGTTTTCGCCAAAGTTCGACGAAACGGGACACGCGCGCTCCGACGCTTATGCCGCGGCCGTTGATTCTGTCCAACGTAGCCACAGTTGACGTCGTCTGTACCTAGGTAGTAGTTATGGACATGGTATTCATTAATTAGGCGATTGATATGGTATAGCGGTACTTATAGGTATTTAGTGGTGCAACGGGACGCAATCTTTTGGCTGCAGTCCCTTCCCCTGTTTGTTTGAGAATTTAAGATTGTATTAACACTTGACCACCACATGTAGTATGCATAGGTACTTTTGACGCGGTCCACATTCAAAGTACATATACTGTAGCAGCTTACCGCTGACACTCGTCGCTTCTATCAACTACCACTTCGGGACACGAACATCGCGACTTGGTCGACTTTTCCATCTTACCCGATCATGAAAGACCGAGCCAGTGGTCCAAAATTAAAATTTAAAAAAGTAATAATAAAAAAGTTTCTTTTAAATATTATTCTGATGATAAACTGGTTATCTAAAACATACTGATAATATTACAAATATGACTTTTTGTGTACCCATGTCGAAATAACTGCAGTAAGAAAAGCTTTATCGAAAGCAAGCATATGTACATTGTTCATTTATCAAGTGAACAGTAAAAATAAAATAACTATATCATTTTTCATAAATTGTTGCATAATGTTATTATTTTTATTTTGAAAAATTAATATTGACATGGAAATTGAATAAGTTGTTCAAATTTTAAAATTGGTACTCTTTCCATTATTTATTTGTATTATAGTGGTATAACTATAGAGAAATTAATCATCCCGTAACTTAATAAGCTATGAATAAAAATTGCCCAATTTTGCCTTTAAATGATTTATTGTAGATTATATTACAAGTTTTCAGTTTCTAATCATCTATAATTTATTTGCCTTTATCCGCCTTTGAAATGCTTAATGTTATTACCATTCAACATGTATTATTATTTTATCAGATAGATAATATAAAAATTCAAATATTAGGCATTACATTCTATTTTTATGTTCATAAATATGAAGATAAATCAGATGAATAAAATAAATAACAGTAAGTTAATATTTAAAAATTACGAATTCAAAATATTGTACTATCTAATTGTTTTTATAATTGTTGCCCTCTACTATTCAAAATAATTTAAATAAATATTATATTAAATAATAAAAGCTCATATATACTTCACATATTTTATGTTTAATTCATTTTGTTTTTAACATAAAGTCAACATTATAATTTCGACATGCTAAACTTTAATTTTGAACTACTGTGCGGCTGTACGCATATGAACGGACCGGTGGCAAGGCCGTAAATTATCTTGTAGATTGAGTAGTGACAGAGTGTAACTCATATTAAAATTTCTTTATAATAAAATCTAATACCCAATATCCATTGTAAATTTAATTATGCATTTGATGTTTGTCTTATGCTCACCTTTCACTCAACACCAATTATGACATGACAACGACAATCAACGATTGAAGTCATCACAGTTCGTGTTACTTTGTTAGTTTGTTTTCCTTTTTTAATGTGGTATTTTAATGCTGAATAGGAAGGGGAGCGCAGTTTTGGATTTATTCTCACTAAGTCGTTAAATTTGATATTATAATGAATCTCCCTAAGGACCTGAGGATATATTATATTATACAGACAGAGGTGGGAAAAATACTTACATTTTTCGCTGTATTTCAAATACAAAATAGATGAAATTCGTCTATTATGAAGCATCTTAATAAATCTTAATATAAAAATAAAATAATTTATAATAGGTACCTCCTGTAGATATTAATAAAAAAAATAATATTAAAATTCCATACTGCTGCACTATTTCAATAAATATATATAATTTTAAACAAAATAATAGTATTATATATATATATATAGCTGTAAAGAAAATATATTTTATAGGTAGGTATTGTATGCAATTAATACACAGACTTTTACTTTTTAACAAAAATGGAATATGGATATGGAATACCTACATAGCTACATTATAGATATAGGCATTAATGCGAACCGTTTAGTCTGAAACCATATGGATACATAGAAAATTGAAATTAGTCTAAGAAAAAATATACGGGTTTGATTTGAAAAATGATTTAAGTACCTTTTTAAATACTAAAACTTAAATAATTTCAACAGCCAATCTGAAATAGAAAAAAACGGAATTCACCTATTTGGAATAGGTAGACCTAAGCACTTAAAAAGCTCATCCCTGCCTATATGAATATATTTTAGGGCTTATCTTATGTAAAGTGGGAATGAATAAGTGAATACAAAAATATATATGTATGAAGAGTCGTTAAAGATGGCGGAATTTAGAAAGGCGTATATGATTATATTATATTGTAGCCTTTAGCTAGTTTAGATACGACTTATAAGCAGTACTTACTAACAATTGATCGAGCAACATATTGGAGGCAATGGTCAATAAATGACAGTCCGTGACCCACTGGATAGTCGTAAGGTTTGTGTAAAAATAAATAAGCCAATTAGCGTACACGTAAAAAGGCTGTATTTCCGATGTCAAGACGCAATTTGCGACCAACTCAAGTGTTGTTACGATTGCACCACCAACGATAAGCCAAACGATAAGAATCGACGAGCTGAGCTTCAATTCCGAAACAGTGTACTGTTCATATTGAATCTGTGAAATAAATAGAGAATAATTAGTTATACGTTTTAATATAGAATTTATTGTAAAGGTGAAAAAACCTATTTTATAATACGTACGAATTATATAACATTTTTATAATATATTTGATGTTATCTACCCGCAGGTACCGATGTCCTATCCCGATGGTCTACGTTTTACCCGTAGTAGAGTTCAGGTGAAATTCTTCATAGAAAGAGACCTTTAATTCATGCTCTATATTACGCGTTTTAAAATTCAATTACCTACATAAGTGTTTTGATAACTATTTAGGTATTTTTCAGTGCTATCCTGTGAAATCGACAATAGCTCAATGGTGGTTACGAGAGGCGACGCAGCGATGGGACGATTGACCTCCCCCCTAGACCGTATTTTTTACGTTATTTTTATATTCTTGTACTGTGCCGAAAGTCGACATTTTTATTTATGTGATATTACTATAGGTACTTATTATGCAGAAAGTACTAGTTGTGATTTTTCCTGTTCAGGTATAGGGGAAATAATACAAATAAATAGCCTTCAATAATGGTTGAAAAAAAGATGATTATATTTTTGAAAATGCACTCCCTCCCCTTTTGGGTGACTTCTAGATCCGCTACTGTAATAGCTGCAGGGTGGTTTAGCAGCCCCTCCTCTACTATTTCCACCAACGCATCCAATGATGAACCATAGACATACTTTTTATAAATTAAAATAAACTGCCCTGTACATAGATTAAGTACATTGTTATAAAAACATACCGAAAATATTAAATAAAAAGAATTATATTTGTGTCTTAATTTACATAATAAGTTGTAATTTTTAATTGATTGTACAAATATAGTCTTGGTTTTCCTATTATATGTATGAAGATCAGCACGCGCAGATATAAGGACTATGGTCATGATACATCATTCATAGCACAAATATGATAATGTTATAAAGTATAAAACCTGATATTCTTGCCAGAGTTTGAAATATTCTTTTCGGTTCTCATGTGCTCTGCTCGCCAATAACGGATTCAACAAAACTATGAGGACTGACAGCGACGTCATCAGCACGTAGTTGATGTTATCCAGGGTCAGGTCGTCCAAGTACGGTTTCAATATTCTTTCTGTGTAGAGCAGATGATAAAAAACGAAACAAGAAAACGCGTAGAACACTGCTGTATAGGTCCATTCCAATATTAAATATCTGTCAGCCTGATTAGAGGCTGCCACAAACTCGTTCTCGTCGGCTGATGAATACATTCGAAATCATTACGATTATAAATATGAGCATATACATCCTATATTATAGGGTCTTTTAGAGGACAGCTGTTAAAATTCAGATCTTATAACGCTAAAAGAAGAAGAGAAAAGGCCGAAGGAGGTGGTCAACAGAGGAGTTAGAATGCAGTTTCTAGAGCGGTGGGCTTAGGTCTGCATCTTGGGAATTGGGAAGAGAACTATGTCATGCACGAGATGTCTAGGGTGGCGGACTCTGATCGAGAAAATTATTTCAGGAGAATAAATAGGAAATAATAATATATTATATAATATGTTAAAACTTGACATGGCGGTGTTATTTCATGAAATATTGATGTATAACATATAGGTAGGTACCTATTAAAATCAAACCATAAAATAACCGTAGTGTACAATTTAATTAAATTTTAATGATGGCTCAAATTTTCAACAAAATTTAATAAAGTTAAAAGATTAAAATCTTTGGCCTTTTTCTAACAATACAACAAAAAAAACATAAGAGATCTCCATTAATCACCTCATAACGTAGGACATAGGTACGACCTATACACACAAACACATTTATATCAAGAACAAATTTCATCAATAAACTATAATATAATTTATACAATCTACTTTATTATTATTATTATTATTAAGTACTATTTTAATACTATTTAATATGAAATGTTGTATACTTACAGGGTATTCTCGTGATGATACACATGGATCGAAGCAAATAGTTTAAGTATTTAGTTGCTTTTAAATAAGCATTGTTTTTACTAAATACCATAATTTGTGTCGATATATTTAATTAAACAACTGTATTCAGTAATTAGCGTATAACAGATTATAATATATTTAAGATTTTAAAATAAAACATACAGGTCCAGCCAACAAGTTTTGGTGTCCATATATAGTCGTGTTGATAAGAATTCTAAATGTTTAATTCTTGAAAGCCTTTGTAATTCGTTAATTGCAATTATTGTTGAATTAATTTATGAAATAAGAAGTAATAGACTAATTTAATTTTGATTTGAGTTAATTTTTATGTTTCTTATAATTTACATAAAATTAACACGCGTTAAAGTTAGTTAAAATACCTACATTAAAATACGTTTATCATATCAATATGAATAATACTGATTATAAATCTTGAAAAATAAAATTGATTGTTTGGGAGTTATTAGTGTTTAGTAAAATAATAGCAGTAATCAGCACGCATGAACGGTTCACGAAAACCTACTGAAGTTTGCGTGATAGTTCCAGCATTGAATTGAATTTATTATTTATTAAAATTATATTATAATATCCAACTATAAAAAATGGAACTCGTAGTTCGTACCACTTTCATTAAAAAATTAAAACGTGGTTGTAGATAAAAATGCATAGTTAATAGGTAGGTACTAATAATGCACGAACTAAAAAAAATTATTATTATTTTACGATTTGCCTAATTAGGTACCTATTTAAATAGCGGTTTCGTCGAATACCTACTAGTAAAAATTCTCATTTTCTTTAATTGTTTTTTGTTTTTCCCGGTTATTTTGGAAAGTATTCTTTTACTTTAAACCTCCAAAGTACCAACTTCGTTAATAGAAACTACCCTTTTAGTTAAAATGTATGACATTTTCTTCTGTTCCAAATAACAGCAATTAATACAAAACATTGTAAAATCCATAGATACCTACATTAATCACTCTGCTCAAAATCTAAAATCGGAAATTTTCAAACGCCAATTAATAGCTACGAGATTTTTAAAATATTATAACCAAGGATCAGAACTTTATGTGCTAAAAAGTACTCAAATATGCACATAAAAATTCGTTATAAAACATCAAAATATGTGATATAATATGCAGTCAAAATTTGGAAAATATGCAAATATATGCAATTTATTGATTTAAATACATTTTATAGATAAAATTAAAAAAAATTAAATTAGGCATCTGAGTAAAAATCAAAAAAATATTAAAATTTTGCACACTTGTGTATTGCTGTTTTCTTGTTTGTATACCTTCATTAAACTTTAACCGTCTTGAGTTCCTACTAAAAATAAAATCAATAATATTTAAACAATTAGATTGGTTATTTTATTTTTTATCTGCGTTGCATTGAAGTAAGAGTTGTTTCTTTATGTTTTCGAGTTTAAATGATCTTCGAATTTCAGTCAAGAGATTTTTGTAAATCGAGAAAGATCTCTCCACATTAACGGATGTAATTGTAGTACACTTAAAGAAATTTAGATCATTTGTGGTAAGATCTTCAGATAGACTATTCATAGTAACACTTTCTTCACTAAATATTTTTGATATCTGTTTTAGTATTTTTAATCCGCTGTTTTCGTTTAAAATTGTTTCAAATTTACTTTTTGCCTATCATTACCTTGAGCCAATTGTAACTGCACTTGAACTTTTTGCAAAATATCTAATAATTCAAATAAAGGCATACTTTTTTTTTGTAATTTCAAAATTGAATCTGACAGTATTTTGAAATTTGATTTTATGTACACCAGATTACTTTTGACAAATTTTTACCAAATTTTTTTTTGCTATTTTTATACATAAAGCATTTTTTGAGTCTAACATTTCCATAATTTCACAAATTTGTTTGTAATAATCACAATAATAAATGCTAGCATTTAGCCATGTGCCCCAGTGTGTGATAACTGGTTCTGGTGGTAAGGGGATATTTGGGGCATGTGTTTTGAATATCTGAACACGTGATGGCGCTTTTTTAAAAACTTTTTTGACATTTGATACAATTTTATCAATTGTATTAAATTGTCCACGTATCTCTTTTTACAAGTCCTATGAAGACCATGAGTCACGTGAATCGTTTTAGAATATAATGTATTAAGTGATTTTCCACACTTAACCATAAAAGTCGCCACATCTAATAAAAATAGTAACACGTTATCATGTTTCATCCCGTCAGGCTATAAAATACTGAGCGATTTGTTAAAAAAATTAGATACGGTAGAGTGGTTTATTTTTTCTAGTTCATCGGTATTTATTAAAAATATATCACCTGCTTCATCTTCTTCTGAAGTCCCTATTATGGTATTTGCAATTTGTCTTCATTCAGCGTCAGTTGTTTCATCGATCGATATCGATAACGATATTTTTTAAAAATACACGTTGTCTAATGGTTTTCATCATTTCTTCGTAACAATTCTCAAGACAGGACTTTCTAAATGTCGATTCAGTAGGGACATCATTTTGAGTATATGCCTATAAGAATTTACGAAACTCTATATTTTGTAACTTATTCAGAGGTATATTATCTGATATCAATGCTTTGCATAAATCCATATTGAAAGTTGATTTTTTCGACGTTAGGTTTGTTAATAGTTGTTGATTTTTGCTATATCTGATTTTTGTTTTTTGATTTAATTAACGATCTATAGCACGACGGTGTTTGTCTGTGTTTAAGTGTTGTGTAATACTAGATCGTCTTTCGGGATCAACTTTCACTTCGCAAAGTTTGCAAAATAAAACAACATTGTCTACGGAAAACACATCTTCAAACTCAGAAATTAAAGATTTTGAGCGTCGAGACAATGATTGCTTATCTTTAGGCATTTTGAAATAAATAATATTAAATAAAAAGTCACTGCAATACTCAACGGACGGAATATTGAGTAGCGCTCACTGTACAGTATACAAATACAATGAAGTCACTAGCACAGTCGCACGCCGATGCGTGTATTATTATTATTTATTACGAGTAGATATAATATTGTGAATAAATAATACTGATAATGACCCAATGGTTAAACTAAATTGTTTACGAATTCGGAATTATTTACGATTATACAATTTATTTATATCATGGTACAAAATATTAAAGGCTAGGCCTCACAGAACGCGGTCTGTTGCGGCGGTCAGCGATCACACGATCGTCGCGGTGGTCAGCGATCTGATGACGGCACACAGGCAGCGATAACTTGTGAGCGGTCTGCTACAACAGTCATAATTTAGTAATCTAATAATCTAGTACACAGTTGCTTATATCTGTCCACTTTAATCACTCATAAAAACAAGTAATGTGGCTTTACATTAAATTATTTTTTAATTTTGATTTTCAGTAAAAAAAAAACTCATGACAAATCTTGTATCTCGTTTTCAAGCCTTTGGTGTTAAATTTTAAATCTTATGAATTCTTAATTACAAAATGATTACATATTTTCGTGATTTTTATAAATTTGAGTTTTAAATGCTTATAAAAAAAATGTTGACTGTGTATTTTCGATATTTTTTGATTGCGGCAATAACAATACTTCTGAAGAACCTTGTATTATTATAATAATATGTATTATTATATCATTAAAACATTATTATTATTGTTAACTATTATTGACAACATTATATTAACCCTTTATGAGTTTCAAAAATTTACCCCTCCCTCCATCTGAATAGCAGACGAAAATTCGGTGACGGCGAGTGTGATGGGAGGTTTAATAAATTCAACGTTCCGCCAAGAATCTAAAACAGATTTTGAAAAAAAATGAACTTAATATTATTATAATAATAATATGTCTTTTGGCTTTATTTGGACATCGGGTTCGTTAAACCAATATCGTTGTGATATTTCGAGGCGGACAGGAACGGTTGTGGGAACTGCACAAAAATACACGCATCTGAGGAACGAACAATGACGGCGAATATATCAATGTTTTGGCGGCAGCGGGTGCGGCCCGCAAAAACTAAACTTCGTGCGAATCGATCTGCAGGCCCGTCGTGGTGACACACTAGGCCAACACACGCATGAAACCCCAGGCCGGATAATTTTCTCGGGCGTGTACGATATTTATCGTAACTACGACTCTGTCGACCCGTTATTAACGAATCGCCGACGTCCACAATCGCGTGAATAGATTATTACTTATTACCGACGTGGGTTCTTGTCAATAAAGGTTTGAAAAACCAATTTACGAGTCTCGGACGGGTACACATAAGCATAATATATTAGTATACAATATTATACGATATTATATTACAATATATAATATTATTAATAATAATAATATAGGTACATGTCCGTGTTCATTTTTTTTATCAATTTAACTCGTAATATCATAAACTTGCATATTTGAATCGACGAGATGACAGAAAATCGTAATTATACTTTTACCACAAAACGTAATATCCAACAATATAATATGTATCAGGGAATCTTTATGCAAGTTTTGGTTCCCGTTGGATACAGTTCTTGGAAAAAATAAAAAAAAAAAAATGTAGATTTCGATCCTTCAATGGTTTAAAAATTTCTGTTTCCTCTCATATCATCTTAAACAGTTACAAAATAATTCATACACAATTCGGACTAGATCAGTTATGACAAAATTAACCAAAACTATCAAAGTTATTAACAAGCATATAAAAATACTTTTATACAATTGATTGGGTTTTATAAAATATTTAATTAAGGATTCCAGTGCGATTCCGGTTCTAATATTTTTACATCATTCCAATACTATAGAACTATTTGTTTTCGGTACAGTTCCAGTTTTCGACTATGTATATTATACTAATATAAACATTACGTGACTTTATCGTAAGTACACGATGGGCGTGGTAAATGTTTTGCACCTCTAATAATGCAATGTCTTTATTGTGACATCATCGCTGAATGATTAACTAAAACCAATTTTACTAAAACGACTAAATGAGTATAATATGTATAGTGATGTTATCAGTATAAAATTAATGAATGTATTGGGTATTATTTACATATTACGAATTAAATGCATTGCGCCTTTGCAGCGGCTGGACGACGTTTCTCCAGGAATGATTTTTTTAAGTTAATTCATAAAAACAAAACTGTTTTTCATTATATTTTGTATTTATCAATTTATTTTAAATACAACTGAGGTATTTACGTTTCAATTAATCTTTTCGCAACGATTCAATTTCAAAACAAGATTTTTCCATTATACGTATTGCATTGTTTCACATATTTTGAATTTTGTTTTTTTTTTACTCGGTGGACGCGTATCTTTACATCCACGCGCGCGGTAAAATATTATTTTAACAGAAAATAATAAATATCCAAAACATTATAATCGAACCGGCAGTTTTTTTCAGTTCAGATTGAGATAAAATTATAATCATTGGCAGACGCGCACCTGTGAGATCCAATAATATTATACTTTGTATCTTTGTCCGCATTTTCGAACACGATCAAATGCCACAATTTATTATATTGACTGTCGAAACGACAATATCTAACGTGTTCATTGACACTCGGTTTATACCTACGCATATCTGCAGCATAGGTATGCAATATATACGTATAACCAGGTATATTTAAATTTCGTTCCTGTCGGCAGTCGGTTATACTTTATCGTTTTCGGTTTCCGTCGATTTTTTTTTTATCGTGTCGTCGGCGTTTTTCAGCCTGCCGACGAGGGCCGCACTGGCGCGTGGGCGCGCGCACCGACTTTCTGCGGCCGACCCCCTCGGCGAGTGCAGCGCGTCATGCGGCGTCCCCTGTGCCACCACACACGGCGCAGTCGAGGGTCAGGTAACGCGCGTCCCGTTGTCATCCACGGTCAGGCCGTGTGCACCGTTGTCGTAGTCGTTAGGGGATTCGAGTCTTCGGCCGGTCGGTCCGTCGTAGTCGGTCAGTAGGTCAGTGGTAATAGTCGCAAACGACGTACGGCTGTTGGCATGGCGTCGCAGTACGAGGTGGCCCGCGAGTCCAGAGGGCCCGCGCTGGCCGCGGCCGGTGTTCGGCCCCGCGTCGATCCCGAGGCGCTCGGCGAGGTGGACCCGGAACACTATCCGCAGGCCAAGGACTCGACCAACAGAATACGAGGCAAGTCGGACATCATCGAACTGATATTCGGGTCCGTTGACCAGGAGCTCCTGACCGTCAAGACGTTCTACTTCTTTTTCTACTCGGCGTTCGGGTCCCTGTTCCCGCTGATGGGCGTCTACTTCAAGCAGATGGGCATGAACCCCAGCCAGTGCGGTCTGCTCATCGGGTCTCGGCCGTTCGTCGAGTTCTTGGCCGCCCCGTTCTGGGGAGGTCTTGCTGACAGGTAATAACGATAATAAAGGCGCGACCCCAATTGTAGTGTTCACGAAATATTGTTTTGAAATTTCCCGTGGCGATCTATTACATTAAAAAAAACTCGAACCGCACCGGAAGTCCATAAATAATAAGTCCACTAAATCGCACATATTATACCCACCAACGTTTTCCCATAATTCCCAAAATAATAATATTCCGTGCATGTTATTTACGCATTGTGATGCGGCGCGTGTATGGCCGCCGCCGCCGCCGCCGCCGCCGCCGCCGTTAAGTGTGGAAACGGCTTCGATCGATTTTTTTACCCTTTCCTCCCCGTTGTCGGCCGAGTGCGTTTCCCGACCCATATACACCCTCAACACCACACATCTGGTACTCGCGTAGACGTTGAAAATCCAAAACGATTTACCCGACCCTTCCGATTCCGGAACTGATCGCCAAGACGCCTTGAATCCTTTCATCAACTTGACGTGGTTTGACAACACCGTCCAACAAGTGTATATAATACTGTATTATTATTATTATAATAATTTTCCGTTTGTGTTTATTCATGATTTCAAAATCAAACCGGGCTTTGGAGGGATCGGCGATTTATAAAAGGGTTTCTAAACGAAAGCCGCGCATGGAGTGCGGTATAGCGGGAGATCGATACGATCTCCTTCATCGTCCGGTGGAAAGTTTTTGGATTTTCTTCAAATATCCATCCAATCACACTTAAACTCATTTGAGTTTATTTAAATTGTTTGGACATGCAATACTATGATATCATCTAAATCGGGTTGGCGAGCACACCAGCCCGGGCTATGTTGACGGCTATGTATGTTTAGTACGCGTGCAACGGTTAAACTATCATCGTTTTGGAAACTAATGTGTTTGCTTGAAATTGATTGGAATAACGGTTTACCAAAGTATTGAAAGAGCTGCACGGATTAATTGATTTTAATACTCATAGGCCATCGTTAATATCTATGTAGGTTAAATATATTTTTAAACTTAACGACAACCATTAATAATCTGTTCAAGCATCGTTGAAAGCTGTACGGTGTAATACTAATACATATTGTATTCAAACTGCTGAGGAGGTTCCAAAATTATCCTCAAATGCACTGTTACTCTTATAATATTTAGTGTTAAACGGAACATAGTAAATTTAAAACTTTGAATATTTAATTAATAGTTCAGCGGTTTCACTTATTTGTCTTATTGTGTAATCAGTAATTACCACAATAATTAAAAGCAATTAGATTCACATAGATTCGAAATGAGTAATAATTATGTATTAATAAATTGATCTTAACGATCGATTGCAATAATAAATAGTTTTTTTGTATTGCATAGGATATTATTTTGTACCATCGTCTATATCTGTCACTGATAAAATAAATTAATGTTAACACTCAAAAATCTTAATGTCTTAGTGCAATTTGCAGTTTTGGATGGCCCCTACTCTAAAATCATTAAAAACTAAAAAAATTAGAAAAGAATGCTAAAGTATTAAAAAAATGTGCGTACCTGAATATTTGAATGTTTTATTGAGTATAGGGTATAGTTAGAAGGGGTGCGCATAAACACTTTTTAAAAAGAAAAGGAGCTCCCCCCACTTTCTCACTTCAAGTACTTGACTAATAGTATAATATTGTCCATTTGTTAATATTAGATAGATACTTATAGATTAGAATTTAACGTGGTATTTTTTACATTTTTCTCATCAATTACGATCTAATGAAGAGTTGTAATTAAAACATAGTTAATGCTATTGTAATAATATTATATAATATTATATATATTATATAATATTTTAGATTATTATTTACGTTATTTTTTTTACTATATTTTTATGCGTATTATAAACATACAATATTGACTGTAGTATAATATATATATATATATATATATATATTTTTTTTTTTTGTAACGCTGAAATAGTTTTAAGTGATAATATGTTTTAAATTTCGCACACATTTTTCTCGATTAAAAATGGGTACCTAACGCACTAACACATCTCCAACACACACCATAAATTGACCTACTTTAACGAAAAATTCAACCGAGATGAGCGTTTGACATTATAACCTCTGTGTTATTTTTGGTACTTAATATTTTAAAACTAATATTTACAAACCCATTTTTTATTAAAAAATATATCATAAAATTGAAGTACTAATAATATATTATGTGATATATAATATTAATAGATATATTACTTATATATCTACTGCAGTTAAAATTTAATTTTACACGTGAGATTCTATATTCTTAGTATGACAGAAAATCGATTTAAACACATATTTTCGAGTAACGATGCATACACACCAATGCTGTGTATTAGAGTTTAATTTTTTTAACAATACACGATTTAAATAATACAAACGTACTAAATTGTTTACTACTCATATAATACGTGTCATGAAATGATGAAATAAACTATGTTATTGATTAATTCCTGATTCCATAAATAATATATACATATTATGTATATAAATAAAATAGATTCTGCTCTATTATAGTTCAAAATAATTATTTTTTATTGTTACAAGAAAAAAATTAAAGCCCACTACAAAATATAAAAATACTTTTTCAATCTCACTACTTCTATTTAGTATAATATTGATGTAAAAACAAAATATAACTATGTAATTTTAACTGTAATAGCTACGCAACGGTTTCAAATTGCAGTAGCCTCATTGTACGTACCTAATAATAATGATGGCATCCTATTGTCGCTAATAGTGTTCAAATACAAACTCACTCGAAACTGGTGGACATAATTTTTCACGTTAATCATGTTTGTCATACGCAGGTATAATATTATAGCCTTATGATGAAATAATTTTCTTTTCTTTTTTTTACATTTTTAATAAATATACACATAGAGCGTAGAAATCGACTCGTAATAATTTTAATTAATATTATTTAACTTTCCATCGACGACACGTGGTTTGGAAAATGATACGATTGCGAATAATTAACATATATTTTACGATACAATATAATATTTTAATAACTATTCAATGAGTACGTATACGACTTTCGGGGGTTTTTTTTTTTGTAGATGGCGTAAAGGGAAAATGTTGTTATTAGCTTCGCTTTCATGTTGGATCATTTTCACACTGCCGCTGGGATTCATACAGCCACCCGCCACTAGATGTATTGTGAAAAAAAACGCGTCCACCTATATGCTGGAAACGCCCATGGCGCCCAAAGTGTACAAGCGGGACGTATCTTCGGTGACGGATTTCATCAAATACGACCAAGACATCAACGACTTCGAAGTGCCGGACTTGTCTACGCCCGTTATACGCCGGACTCGTGGGGTGCGACCGAGATTTACGGCCGGTCGGTCCCCGTTGGACGTGAAGTTCGCCTCCAACTACAACGAGAAACAGCACTACAACTTGGTCATGCCCATTTACAGTCACATCGTGTACACGATAGAAGTGAGTATCTATATATAGGCGAAACGATGAAACAAAATAACTACAGTTATTTCAGAATTTTTTTCATCACGAAACTCGCGATCTGTTTTTGTCATTTGTGATTTGGCGGAAAATTTTCACCAGACCTATGTATTAATGAAAATCGAAAGTACAAAAATATAACATAATTTGTTAAATAGTTTAATATTTGTGTTCAATATTATTTCAAGTCATGAAGGTTTATGAAAAACCATAGAGTATATCTTAAATAAAACCAAAACCGCAAAATCTAATAGCTGACACATTGGACATTAATACATTATTAAAGGGGCTGTATAGCTCAATATTATGGGTGCTCAGATAGCAGGGGCTCATTATTTTAATATATTAAATTGTGCAAACATTTTGTTTTAAAATTCCTATCGTAGCTGGTATTGGAATTTAATACCTTCCATGTTATTACATTTTAATGATCTAGCAAAAAGTTACAAGGCTCTTGACCTCATATATCGAGTGACATTTGAGTACCTACCTATACATCATAATATTATGCTGAAAAGCGTAAGAACCCGAATACAAATACACAATAAAATGTCTTTGTGTTTTCAGAAATACACAGTACTTATTAAAAGGGTTAGTTTTTAGGGTTTTTATTATCTAGTTTCCCTTTTTACTATTTATGTGATATAATTTATTTTATAAAAGGGATTTCAATTTAACATTACCACTACTAATCTATCCAACAACTAATAAGTTATAAGTAATAAATATCTGAATTTTATAAGCTTCTATCATAGAGTTGCCCGGGGATAAATAAATATGAGATGTGTAATCAGTAACTTTTTTTCCTTACGGAAACCAATCGCAAGCAGAAATAAATCAATATGCGATTATGATTTTATATCACAAATATATGGTAAGCCACCCTAAGCCTTCCTTGAATCATCAAACTCGGTCGAATATTTTTTGATTATATAAGCCTCAGTAGTACACCGTACATTTCGCCTTTTATATATATATCTGTTACCCGTTGCTTCTATCTTAATACTCTTACGACCCGTTCGTGATTCCAAATGGTATGTGTGCAAAATTTGGTGCCAATTGATCAAAAACTGTAGTTTTGCACACGGGTAATTTAAATGTAATCTGACGACTAATAATATCTGTCCACTATATTATCTATTACCTATAATCGATATTATCTATCATTTCTGTTTTGCTTCAGTTGAAATATTCTGAATTGTCAAAGTAGGACGATTATTTTTTATTTTAATATAAACCTCGATAATATACTTTGTTTCTAATATATAAAAGCTATTACTCAATTTTACATTTGTATAGAATAGCTTTAATTAACCTAAATTATAAAATGTAATACAATACACAAAATTATATCCAATCACATTAACTATTTTCTGTAACCAATAGCAACAACCTTATATATAAACAAAAAAATATTCGATTTTCGTGAGCCAAAACAAAATTTGTATGTGAGCTACCCTATAGTGACCTAAATGGGTTGAAAAACGAAGTTACAAACCTTCCCCGAGTCTCAATGAATCTATTGATACAATTTTTATTGAAGATTGTTTTTGAGTCTACAGGGACGAACAAACAAACAAACATTTAATTTTACTTAATACCTATCATATTTTAAGATTAATTTTACTAATTAGGCAGTGGCGTATTTACCGGGAGGGGATTTATGGAGTCTGAATCCCCCCCATTTTTACAGGATTATATAACAAAAAATAACATAATATGTATTACTATTATATTATAATATATTTTTAATTTTTGAATTTATAACTTATAATATTATACACATGGTTTGACACATAACCTAATGAGTTAGGTTACCATTATTAATTATACGATTGTTGTTATAATCATTTGTCAACACTTTTAATAATTTTCGTTTATCAGTTTATCAGAATTCAATAAATAATCTTAATTGATTTTGTTATCAGTTTAGTATACCGAATACCGATCAATGGATGCTATTTATTTTATAAATTATTATTGCTCTTTTGCGTTTTACTTTTGTAAGTTGTGTAACTACTGACTTGTTTTTTTGTTTTAAAAAAAATTTTAATGAACTCAAAATCTAAAATAACATTATTTTTTTATAACAAAAAACATTATTGCGTCTATTGTTCACCTGGGACTGGTAGTAGTTAATAATAATACCAAGATTGTGATAAAACATCAAACGATAAAAAAAGAAAATTACTATTAAATAGTTACTCTTTTTTTATGCACTGTAATGAAATGAAATTAAAAATAAAATGAATTCCTATTCCAGTGTGTAGTTCGGAAGGGGGCTTTGTTTCCGACAACTTTGTATTAAGAAAACTATGTGGACCTCCTTCCCCCCATGAAAAATTCTGAAGTATGCCATTGCAATTAGGATATTATATAATTTTTTATGTAAAGACCTTTTTTTTCCCTATAATACATTTTTACATACTATAATATTTACATATTTATGCATGCATCAAATGTAGTATAATATATATTATTACTTATTACAGTTATATTAGTTGTTAAGTATTATATTTAGATACTTAAAATATTAATTGTACACGAGTATCAAAATAATTAATTTTTAGAACTTACAATTCAATTACATAATTAGTAGTATAGAATCCGTGAACTTTTATATTTCTTCAAAAATGACCTGTGATTTAGGTCACCCCCCCCCCCCCCGTATAAAATTGGGAAAGCAGTAAAGCACATTTAAACTAAAAGATAAATATCAATCAATCAAAACATAATATTTTTAAACCAAATTAGGGAAATATTTTTACAAGATATATATGGTTGTTAAACACAGTTTATGATAATTCATATATTGTGTACATATTCCAATTCTTACTCCTTTTTATAGACGCATTTAGGTAAAGACGAAGTAACTAAGCAGTAAGCACCAACAATAATAATAATTTTAATAAAACAAGACTTTTACAAAAAAAATTCAAAAAAAAATAATTTCTACTAAATTAAAGAAAACCACGCCAATATTGTTTGCTTGTAGACAATTTAAATAATTTATAAATTGTTTCAAACAGGTTCATTAACGTTATAATACCATTTAAAAATATGGTCTAAACGTGTCATAAAATTTGGTCTAAATAAGTCATGTTTTTTTAAATCGGGCCAAATGGCATTCCCTCCCACAAAAAAAAAAAAAAAGAAAAAAACTTTGTAAAAATCTAATATTTAATGGCTATTGTTTATAGTCAGGTGATTCATCCATCAATAATTCGATCATCAGTTGTAAAAAAATATCAAAAAGACAATAATAGTTAAACATAATTATTGAAATTCTGCTCTAAAACGTCAGCACTTATGTTAAGACATAACTATATACTATGTTATACAAGCACATAATATAGTGACGATATGTAATAAAATAGAATTGATTTTCCATCACACCATTAACGGGATACGTCGTATAATTTGTTTTCCGCAGGATATAGAGAAAGTGTTTTTTCTGCTATTACTCCTAGTCATGATAGGCGAGTTCTTCAGCGCTCCAGCCATCACATTAGCTGACTCTGCCGTTATCACGTTGTTGGGCACGGACGCCGACAAATACGGACACCAAAGAATGTTTGGTTCGCTGGGTTGGGGCCTGGCCATGTTTTTCGTGGGCATAGCACTAGACCATTCGACTGCGTTTCCGGACCATCCGTGCGATGGGCCACAAGACCGCGAGAAGAACTACACTATTTGCTTTGCCACGTTCTCCGTACTCATGGGCGCCGCCCTGATTACTGCCACGCAGATGAATTTCCGGTACGAGGATACGACGGTTGAAATGGAACAGACGGAAATGATGATGGAGAAGGGAGCGGCCCCGACCCGGGACGATTACCTCCAGCAGGAGTTGGCGCAACAGTTGAACCTCCCGTCCTTGGCGCCCAACGCCGCGGGTTTGCCTCCCAGGCCCCCTGAACTCCCGGAAGGTGGCGGTGGCGGAGAGTCGAGCCTAAAGGTAAGTTGACGACTACCCCGCATACGTGGGTGAAATTATTTTTATAAGTATTGATAATGAATATTTTAACACAAAAAAAGTATAATAGAATAATCGAACGCTTTTTGATTATAGTATTCCCATAATTATGAATTTGTCAATTATTGAAAAATTATTGTCAATATTTGTTTATTATTTTTCATGTTTATTTTGTATAAATTAATATTTAATCAAGTTAATAGCAATAATATTATGTCCTTTTATTTTCATAATTTTGAACCTGGTTTTAAAACGCAATATCGAATATTACTTGATTATAACAAGACATAATATAATTCACAAATAAAATAATTTGTTACATATATATCCTGAAAAACTATAGCTTTTTAAATGTTTTTTTTGCTAACATTTTTATTAAGCTATGAAACAGTAATAATGTTCAGTTATAATTACAATTTTTATTATTTATATATATCATATTTTTTAATATATATTGCAAATCTAAAAATATATAAAATTAGGTATCTAACTACCTACTTTTTAAAAGTATTATCTAAATGCTTTGAATAGTATACACAAGCACTCAAAGTATTCTTAAAGTACATCAAGTATCATAGTAATTGTTTATTTAAATTCATCAAAATATACATAACATGACAAAATCATAAACATCATACAATTTAGCTTTTTAATTATTTTTTGGTCGGTGGTTGAAGATGAGCTTTATAAAGAAATAAATACTTTGAAAAGTATTCAGAATACAGAATTAAATACAAACTTACAAATAAGTATTTAAAAGTTATTCAAGCATTTAATACCATAGGATTTAATGATTCTTATTTTACAATCGCAATTAATACGAATATTTTAATCGCTCTTTCATATAACTTACTCATTATGATATTATATTTTAGACTAAAATATTCGCTCAAACAACGAAGAAAATTCCGGAATGGATTACGGTATTGAAATATTTCGCCAACTTGAAGTGCGGATCTTTTTTGTTTGTATCGTGGTTTATGGGATTCGGTATTGGACTCATATTCACGTTCCTATTTTGGCATTTGCAAGTGAGTGAAATATCACCGACGAATAGATGCAACCATATGTTAATTATTGATACTGTTGTAATGTATCACAACCACTGTTTAGGATTACGGTGGATCTCCGACGCTTTTCGGCGTGGCTTCAGTTATCAATCACATTTCTGAGATATTCGCGTACTTCTTCAGTTTCAAACTCATTCGTCAGATGGGACACGTCAAAGTATGAGTATTTTAGTAATTAACTTTGACAGTAGGTACTTGTCCTATTAGTCAATATCAATTAATCGTGTTTAGGTGTTGTGTTTGGGACTCGTCGGCAACATATTGCGTTTCTTGTATATTTCTTGGCTAAAGAACCCGTGGTGGGTATTACCGTTTGAGTTCATGCAAGGTAAGTAATATCGTTAACTTTTATTTTTATTTCAGCGCACATCTTTATAGTGATCTAAAGTAACCTAATATCCACCGTATTATGAAAAAATTAATCAGTGATACGTCAATTTGGTTATATACTATATGGTTATAAATTTATAATTTAGTATTATACCTATTATAATAATATTCATTTTTATTTTATACTTGGTAAAGTAGCTTTAACTACAATGGTTTTTAGCTTACAATAAATTAATCGAAAAAAAAAAATGTATATATTAATTATGTTCTTACATATAATATAGTAAGTAGTAACATCATGTTAGGAAAAATGCTCAATTTTTGGTTTGGATTTATTGTATGGAAAAACGTACAAATTGCCCCAATATTCCCTTTATCGAGGACTTGATGTAGTGAAGGAAAGTTCTTTAGGATTTTGAGGTCTTCAGCATATTTGGAGCAGTTTATCACTTTATGTTCTATTGCTATAATAGTATTATGCTTGGTTATTTTTTTCCCTTTTTAGGTATAACCCATGCTGCAGTCTGGGCCGCTTGTTGCTCATATATAGCCCACAATACTCCACAACAGTTGCGAAGCTCGGCTCAAGGTGTGTTGCAAGGCATCCATCATGGATTGGGTAGAGGATGTGGTGCTGTCATTGGTGGATGGTTTGTCACGTACTTCGGTAAATGCACTTTATTATGTTACCAATAGTTAAATACGTGACTTTTAGAATTTCGACTTAAACGACAATTTTTCTACAGGTACGACGACCACGTTTAGAGGATATGGATTCGTTTGCGCGCTCGTTTTAGGAGCATTTATTTTTATTAATTTCTACAGGAAAGACACTGGGTTTGTGTCGGAATTACCTGTTGCCGAAGATCCACATCAGGTGAATTATACGTATATTTACTGTTACTTAATAATAAGGGAATCCATTTTAACTTATCAGTTTGTTTTGTTATATCAAAACTGGACGTAGTTGTTGTGTTGATGGGTTTTTGTCGATATTTTATTTCGGATAAATGACTAATATGGTAGACAGCCTGTGTTTATTTTATTTGTATTACAATTCATTCGTTTACATTAACGACTTTATTTTGTTACTCAGCAAAATGTATTTTTATCTATTTTATATTTATCTTTGTTACAATGACGCACGGAATTTGGAAGTGAAGAGTACACGATTGATACGACACCTCAAGTCGTTAGTGCATTACTGATACAAGTTATTAATTAAACATCATTAATATTATGTAGGAATTTTAAATTGCTCAATGACCAGTAATTGTTAGTATCTGTAAGCTTGTATCGGTACTATAGTCTACGACACCACTGATTTCCTAATTATCAAAATCTGTTAATAATTATTTATAATGATCATTGTAAGACTGAATTGGAGACGATTATTATTTGGGGTTATTATTTTCATTAAAATAATTGATATTTAAATGATTTATCATTTGTTGTCTTGGATACTGATCACGAATACAGGTATTATGTGACCGTACTGGATCAATAGATGTAAGTAGGTTGTTGGGATAACATTGGATAGAATTCTTGCTTTATTTTATGTGTTTGAATTGAGCCCAATTTATTATCTTAATATCTTTGAATTTATTTCATATAGATAAGATGGGAGTTTACCAATTGCGCTTAAAATGACATTTTTATATACCAATTGAGCTTGGTTATTTAAATTTTTATCAGCAACTATTTAAATGTTCATATTACGCATAATTATTATTTCTAAATGTTAACATTATTATATTACTTCTAATGATTATTTCCATTATTATTTATTTATTATTTATGTATTATGATTACTATTAAAAAAAAAAAAAAAAAAATACAGTGCAAACAAGCACACACATTTTTTGGGAGACTACTCAGCCAACTTTCACGAGGTATCTCATGGATAACGGGACTCAACTTTAATAATCTAATAAATATTAGTGGGACTGAACTTCGATAACCCAGAAGTATTTGTGGAACTCAATTCAATATCACCCGGTAGTAGTAGGTCCTAATGGGCACTTAAGGTACCTAATGGAATTATATTTTTAAGAAACTAATATTGACGAATATGAACAAAAATAATTTAACGAAAATTATTTTTATTATTTTACGCATTATTTGATATATTATGGTGGAGTTAATCGTCATTTGTAAAATAATACAGACATATTTGTTTAATTTAGTCTGATAGATTTAAATAGTTTATAGACTTATAAAATATGAGAAGTCATTACATTGTAATTTGTGTTCTATAGGTAGCCGAAGAAACAGCTCATTTAGCACCGCATGGTGTACCCAGCAATCCTTTGCCGAGAGGCTTGTCGAGCAACAAACTACAAGATCTGGCGACCGAAAATCATGGTTATGGCGCTACGCACACATCTGGCAGCAACTTAAATATTCCACAAAGTATTGTTTTAATATTGCCAATCGAAAACACTTGTTGATGGTTTTATAAAATTAGTATTTATGCCGAATGTTCGTTTTTTTTGTTATAGGCGCGACAAATCCATTCCGACAAAACAACAGCTACAAACAACCCATTAATCACAGCGGCACCACGTACACGGACGAGTGTATACAAAAACAATATACGGTACGTTGGTACCTACTAAGATTCGAAAAATAAACATAAAATAAGATGTGCTATATCAGTGATGAAATTGTTATACTCCGTGATACTAAGTATAATTTTAAGTAGGAAATGCACACACACACATATTCAAAAGTTCCTACTACTTCGAAAAACCTTGGGATATAAAAAATGCTTGAATCGGGAGAAAAAATGTAAAAAAATATGTTTGCCTTATTATTTTAATATCTTATTGATTATGATATAATTAGAAGGGGCAGGTACGCATGAATATTTATTTTAAAGGAGAAGGACTCTGTCACTTCACCCTTAGGTTAAGTTAGGTTATACCCCCCCCCCCCTTCAGTGCAATTACAGTATATTAACTCAACTTAAATCGATGTGAAAAATCATATCACTTTTAGTAAACCAAATAATTTGTTGTTTGCTATTTATTAATGAACCCACGTTTCGCATTTTTTTTTTATCATCATATGTCAGCCTTATGAGCCAGATCGTGAGTAATAATGTATTTTGCTTTTCAGATGTGCAACGACTTACAGAAACATTCGATAACTTCAGAAATGATGAGTCCAGAACCACTGAAAAGAAACTCGCCATTATACCAATGGTAATTTGTGGCTCAGATGTACGCAAATCTTCATTTGTTCTTCTGGCGTATCGTCAGAGAATCGTTTTTTCTTAATAATGTTATTGATGCGAGAAGCAACGTGGCGTTGTTTTTTTCCTGTTTTTAGTACCTAACCTACGAGTAATAAAACAAGTTTGTTATTTTATGACTTTTGAGACTTAGCAATAATAATAATACAAATATTTATTAAAAAATATAAAATAAAATACACATTAATACATTTTTACTTATATTGGTACCTATATAAACATAGCAAACATATTATTATTGTCTTAAGCGATTTTTTTTTTATTTTACTCCTTTATATACCAAGCCTAAATATTGTCATCGAAAGTAATATTATTTATCTACGTATGGCGGAGATTTCGCATAAAAATTCCTGTTATGGAAAATGGAAACCATGTTATTGAAGTATGCTTTTGTGATAAGGTTAATTTATTCAATGTTGTGTTAAAAATATTATTATTATTATTATTATTATTATAATTTGCACGAATTTAATTAAATCATATCAAAATGAAGTTTGCACGTTTTATTTTGAATAATTAAAAAAATTGTTAACACGGGAATTTTGACTTATATAAAGGAATAATATATTAGTGGACGGATATATCTATAATAATATCTATTATATTACGACGATTTCGTTCGTTAATGGACTTAGTAAAATATAATGACATACTGGCGTGATAAGAAATTTAAATGAAAATATGACTGTTTTCTTTTCGCAAAGTAAATATAATTCCAAATTATTTCATCAAATTATAATCTGTATTAAATTTCTTTTTATTTAAATAGCACAAATTTTATAGAAACGTATACACTATTCTTAGTGCTGTTGCAGAGCTTATTCTTAGTAATATGATGTATACGTTTTGATGATATTTGTGTACATAAACTAGACCATGTCAATACCCTAATCACATTTTATCCTAATATCGATTAGTGGAAAAATAGAATATTCTATCTCAGCAAATTATAATAAACAAATATATATGATTTTTTTTTTATTTACATTATGCTTTAAAGAAAAATATTACAATTTATCGTTAAAAATAGACAACTATTTTTCAATTTCTTTTATATATATAATATTATCCAGTTGTTGACTTTCATACCAACAAAAATATTACTAAAACTTTAAGTTACTAAGTTGTAAATAAATGAAAACAAGAGCTAACAATTTGAATTCCTGATTATAATGTTTTACAAATGTAAACATTTATTTAAATGTTTAAATATTTTATTAAAATTTTAAACGTAACGATAATATTATATTATCAGTATTGCTGTATTATTAAATGTTCTTAAACTAATAATTGTAAAAAGTAATAATAGTAATAAACAAAACTATTGTGTTATTGGTGTCATTACGAAAATCTTTTTACATGTTTGTATACATTTTTTAATATGAAAGATACTCTTGCAGAAAAATAAATAGTATTGATTAGTGAAAAAAAATTGTTTTGATGTATTGAAAACCAATATACATAATTGTATTATTATCTCAAAATTGTGGGAAGTAGTGCGTGCGGATGCATTAAAAGCTTTACACTCCACTTTACATTCGTAATCTGAACTCAAATACGGATTTTCCTCGTAAAAAAAAAAAAACGGGAGACGCGATTAGGTGAAAATACGTTTTTTCTATTGGAGAATACTATTCTATATAATATAATATATACAAAAAGAATGGGTCAAGGCGACAACAGTAGCGTACATTCAGTCTACAACTTGGGAGTGCTAAAATTATTTACCCCGAAGTAACCTAGGAGGTGCTTTTCCCTTATCCGCATACCCCATATATCTACAAATATTACATCTATAACGTATTTATTTTAATTTCGAAATAAAATTATCAATGACAACATTAAAAGAAAATCTAGATAACAAAATCCCAGTTTCAATAAAGAATCTTTTTTATTCAATATTTAACCAACACCGGATACTCGCCATCATATATTAACCACGCTACATTACCATAGCGTACTCCAGTTTTGGTCGACGATTGTCAATTTTTTTTACTATTAAACTGTATAGCATTATTAATGAATATCATTATTTATTTACAAATAAGACGGTATATAAAATCAAAATTCTATTCAGTATTCTAGTCATAAATACTAAAAACAAACTTGAGTTGATATTGTCCGATGGCCAACATCGCACATACGGTAAAAATAGGAAA